>OX336887.1:5251123-5813623 GCA_946959425.1 Argyrosomus regius | reverse complement strand
TTTGTAGCTGGTCATGGAGTTCTGTGGAGCCGGCTCGGTGACAGACTTGATCAAGAACACCAAGGGCAATTCTCTGAAAGAGGAGTGGATCGCTTACGTCTGCCGAGAGATTCTCAGGGTAAGTCAGATTTATCGTCCCACGCCTGTCATTCTACAAATAAAAAAATGATTGCATGTAAATGTTGGCGAAATCAAGAGAAATCTGTGTGGACTGTGCGATTTAGATAAAAAGTTGAGCCAGGTGATGATTCATATTTGTTCCCAAGAGAGTATTATTTTCCATCCAGACAGATGCTCCTTAAGATTGCTTCAGACACGATCATGACAAGAACGAATTTTGTTTTTACCAAAGAAATCTGAATCAGAGAAATTGCATAACTTCACATATTGAAGCCTGAGGAACACACCCATGAAATAACTGTGCACATACTTCTGTTCCACATTAACTGTCTTTCTTTGTGGCACTACTAACAACTTCCTTGTCAACAACAAAGAAGTCTGAATGAAACTGAACACTGCAGGCAAACCACAAAGCAACAAATCAAAACAGTTTGACAGGTTTAGCTCAGTTCACTTTACAAGCAATACATTACAGTTTATGACATTTGCAAACTGATGAGATCTCAAATTTGTTATTGTCATTGATGTTTAAAATGCCCGGCGAGCAGTCTAATCTAATAACTACTTGTTTTTTATGTTTTTGTTTGAATTAAAACCAGGGCTTGTTTTATTAAAATAAATGCATTTTAAAGCATTTTAGTATGTAAATTATAGGAAAAATTACATACATACATACACTAGTTTTGTTTGTGTTCCTGTTTTATTGACGTGATGTGAAGCGAAAAATTATATCTCCTTGCCAAATCTTATTCTCACACGTTTTGTGTCGACTATCTGGTTTTGTGCCGAAGGCTACAGCCTCGAACAGGGAGCAGCAATATCAGTTACACGCAGTGCTGCTCTGAACTGAGGCAACAATGGTTCCCTTCATCCACTTTTATTTCTTTTTTCACCCTTCATCTCTCATCTTATTTCGTGCTCTCTGCTTTCTCTCATCCCTGCTCATCTGTCCTTTTACATTTTCTTCTACTTTGTATTTCTTTTTCTTTTCTTTTCTGTTTTTTTTTTTTGATTCTTTTCCTATCTCCCCTCCGTCCTTTTTAATGTTTTTACTCTCCTAGCAGCTGTCTCACATTTCTCTGTGTTTTGTTTTCAGTCGCTTTGCAGTCAATACAAGAGGCTTAGAATGAGGATTATAAATACCTGACACATTACTGTACTTTGCTTAGATTTAATACACCAAAAATCCTATATATCTGTACATGTCATACATTTACATTACAGAAAATAATAAACTTCAGGTGGTGTATTTTGCAAAATACTGCTGCTATTACATCTACTTCTACTACTACTTAAGCTTCTAATAAGAATAAAGTTAGTCGTTTTTTTATGGCTGATGCTCATGCAAAAACAGCATTCTTTGTAAGGACGAGGTCAGAAGTCAATGTCAGTCACACAGTAGCAACCCTAGACCTGCTTGTCTTGCTCAAGGACACTTCATTTTGGAAATGAGCTGTTTATGTAATAATGATCATGACTTGGCTCATTGCTGCAGTGGCGTTCCTTCACTGTGTGTGTCTCTGTCGCTGTCTGCAGGGTCTGACTCATCTCCATCAGCACAAGGTCATCCACAGAGACATCAAGGGACAGAACGTCCTGCTGACTGAGAACGCAGAGGTCAAACTAGGTCAGTCATCTAACCCCACTTGACAAAACGGCTTTAGGATTGGGAGGGCAGGAGGAGGTATAAAGTTTCAGATGGCTCTGAGGTGTGTGTATGTGTCTGTGTGTGTGTGTGAGGCGTTTCTTTCTTCTTTTATGCTGAATACCAGCCTACTCATCTCTCTGTAGCTCTGCCACTGTTTGTGCTGCAGATTGCTGAAGAAGGAACTATCCTCTCTCTTTCGCTCTCCCCTTAAAGCCCACTGGGGAGGGGATTATAAAGTGAGTGTGTGTGTGTTTATAAATCGGGCATGCTATTGCAGGTTGGGTAATTCGTTCCTGTTTAGAGTCCATTATTGAATTCAGTAAAGCCCACCGGTGTGCTTGAGCATCAGCACACACCCAAACAAGCACACAGTGAAAAAATGTAAACTGCAGACTATATCTTGAGTTATTTCGTTTGTGTTTTTGCTCTGTAGTGGACTTTGGTGTTTCGGCCCAGTTGGACAGAACAGTAGGAAGGAGGAACACATTTATCGGGACACCATATTGGATGGCGCCAGAGGTTATCGCCTGTGACGAAAACCCTGACGCCACATACGACTTCAAGGTGCTTTGACAAACCTTCTGTCCTCTGAAGATGTCTGTCTCCTCTGCTTTTTTTTATTTGATCACCCTGAATATTTATGCGCTGTGTCTCGTCGTGTCATTACAGAGTGATTTATGGTCACTGGGAATCACAGCAATTGAGATGGCCGAAGGAGCACCACGTACGTACTCAGTCGATAACCTACACCTTTGCTACACATCATTTCTTACTGCTACTGCATTAGATCAGTGTTATCAGGAGTCAGGTCATTTTTCAGTCCAGGCCAACGCGACTCATCTGTAGGCTTAGGAGCTGATATAAATTGGTTGTCAAATTGCTGTCTTCTTCTCCCTTTTCTTTCCATTTTCACTCACATGATGGTTATGATTTTGATTCAGTAAAATAGCAGCTTCTGATGAAAGTCTGCCCGAGCTGTTGATCTCAGTTATCATGAAGGACATTATTTAATTCTGTCAAGGTTGTTCAGGTCTAGTCTAGGATAGTACAGTGCTGCATTTTGGAGGAAGACCTCAAAATGGGTGAGGATATTTCAGTGTGTGCCTCACAAGTTGAATTTTAATGACTTATGATTTTTTTTTTTGGATTTATTAGTGTGAACGATCAAAGGTGTTATCGAAGAAGGCAAGACAAGTGTGTGCAAAACTAATAGATTGTTAACAGTATTGACAGATATATTGATCAGACGAGGGCTAACTCCAACCGGTTTTAACTGTATGGCATGATAATGTTTACCACAGTTGACTGGAAACATCCACTCTAACTCGCTCATGTTTGATACCTCATATCTGACTTTCTAGCACTGTGTGACATGCACCCGATGAGAGCTCTCTTCCTCATCCCACGCAACCCGGCCCCCAGACTAAAGTCAAAGAAGTGGTAAGTGTGTATCTTGATAATTGTGAAATTAAATAATTTAATAATTTAGAGCAGTACTGTCAGAAACAGAAAAATAAGTTCAGACATGCACTGGTTTGCAGCAGGGTTTTTTTTTTTTTGTTTTTTTAAATTGCTTTTTCGGTGTATGTGTGTGTGGTTTCAGGTCAAAGAAGTTCCAGTCGTTCATAGAGAGCTGTTTGGTAAAGAGCCACAGCCAGAGACCCAGCACAGAGCAGCTCCTCAAACACCCGTTCATCAGAGACCTGCCCAATGAGAGGCAGATCCGCATCCAGCTGAAGGACCACATCGACCGCACCAAGAAGAAGAGAGGAGAGAGGGGTAAGGAAGGAAATGTGCTGTGTGCAGTTTGAATCCCGCGTGGGAATGCCACCACAAACAATGACAACGAATATTATAGACTGATGATTACAGAATCTTTTTTTCATTTCCATAACCACATATTCTTATCAGAGTCGTGGGTGGGGTTGGAGCCAATCCCAGCTGACATTGGCTGAGAGGCCTGAGCCGTCCCTGAAAAAATTCTGACCATAAATAGTATCAAAAACAGGGATTGATTTCATGCTAATCTAATCTTTTTTATAATTATAGCTTCAAAGTGCAACAGTCCCACCCATTACATCTCTGAAGTGCTCTCGCACACACCTCTAGATGCATGCATAAACCCACACATTGTGCAAAAAAAGACCACAAGGGTAAGATGTAATACAGTTTCAGATGCAGACAGACACAAATTCTCACAAACATGTGCCGTCACACCCATGGTTTTCAGCGAGGCAGGAAGTAAAAGTGACAGACGTCCATTCCACTCTACCACGACACAAAAACACATTCTCAGTCAGAGTGACAGACTGACACGCGCACACAGAGCTGCGTCAGTAAGAACCACATTAACCGCTTCAAGAGACAACATACTGCAGGGCGGACGCCGTGATGATGTATAGAAATGTCTTGTCATTGTAGAGACTGTGGCTCTCTCCAGCTGTCACTTTGTCACATTTAGAGGACAGGTCCATGTGGATGTGTCTCAGGGAGAGCCGGGGCGGCTTGTAGAACCGTTATGCTTTAAGCCCCCTTCGACTGAAAGAGCTCTCAGCTAATGTTCTCCACCTCGCTACACACAGTAAAATTACAATTTATACCCTTATTCAAAGTGGCTGAAGGAAAATGCCTTAAAGCAGTGAGGATCTGGGAATGCCAACATCGTGAGCAGTTTAGTAATGAACAAAGGTAGTTCAAGTGAAAAATGAAAGAGGAACAGCTTTTCTCTCTGCTGTTTATTACCTTACTCACTTTAGTTTCTGTCTCTCCTCTCTCCCCATCAGATGAGACAGAGTATGAGTACAGTGGCAGTGATGAGGAGGATGAAGAAAGAGACATGGGTGAACCAAGGTTAGTGTCTTCACAAATGTACAACACATTTGGCACTCCTTCAGGAGCTTAAAATCACCCCCCCCCCCTCCGTCTTCCACCCTGTCCATTCCCAGCTCCATCATCAACGTCCCCGGCGAGTCGACCCTGAGGCGGGACTTCCTGCGCCTCCAGCTGGCCAATAAGGAGCGCTCGGAAGCGCAGCGGAGGCAGCAGCTGGAGCAACATCAAAATGAGGAGCACAAGCGTTTACTGTTGGCTGAGAGACAGAAACGCATCGAGGAGCAGAAGGAGCAGAGGAGGCGGCTGGAGGAGGTAAGGAGGAGGAGGCTGAAGAGGAGGCATTAATCACGATCTTTGACCTTGCATAAAAACCAACTTGCATTAAAAAACATACATGTACAACCCAAATCTACCTCTGGAGATTATAGCGGATAAATAATTCGGATTTTAAAATAATCCCTCAATACATTCATACACCAAAAGCCAATGAAAGCCCTCTGTTTGGCTCTCTTCCTTTAAACACTTTAAAGCAAACATAATTTGTCCCATTTTGGCAGTTCAGACATACAAAACCTTTCATTCACCATTTTGTAGAGGCTGTAGGAGAGAGGGAGAACAGTACAGAGACACACACACAGCCTTTCCCCAGTGCCCCTCTCTTAGTTCCAGAGAGCAGGCTTAGAGAAGGAAATCCTTAGCCCATAATCTGTGCGCTCTCTCTGGGTTCCCACCAGGGTTTGCCCCCTAGAGCACAGCTTATCACCGTGACTCGACTCAACATGACCCATCCACTCTGGTGCCAAGTGTGTGTCTATGACTCAAAGTTTACAGCATTTGCGTGAGAGTTTCTGCTGAGACACAATTTTTTTTTTTGCTTTTATTAGTGCGAAAAAAGACAACAACTGTGTTGCAATCCTGAATCTTCTTGTGTGTCTGTTCTCCTGACAGCAGCAACACCGAGAGCGTGAGCTGAGGAAACAGCAAGAGAGGGAACAGAGGAGGCGCTACGAGGAAATGGAGCAGCTCCGTAGAGAGGAGGAGAGGAGGCATGCAGAGAGAGAACAGGTTCAGACACTGTATTATTATACTGAAATATTACTGTATGACAACAGACATTGTGGTGCCACAGAAATTTGTGGCATATTTCTCATTTGCCATTAAACGTTCCGTTATTTTCCATTTCATTTTTATGCCGACATCTTCCCCCGTCTTTCTGATTGCACTTGTCTCCTTAAATTACCTCAGAGGAGTATTTTCTTAATGTTTTTGCAAAGTGCAAAAATATTTTTCTCTATTATATAGCTGAAAGGAAATAAACTGACTCTCTGATTCAGAAGAAAAACTGAGTATAACAATTATTACTTTTGGAATAGTTGTTCTTTAGCGTCAGCAGTTCCCTGGGGACAAAAATCAAGACATGCCCTTGGCAATATTATATTACAATATATAATATAGGAGCTCGAATGGGTATGACACTGCTGATCTATCGGTCTAGTGGACAGATACTTTATGGTCTTTCAGAATATTAAAGACACTGTTGAGTTGCTGAATTATAGTACAATAGATTAAAACATTTACTTAATTATTTAATAAACAGATGCCCTTTCAGCTTTATTTATCGCATACTCTTACGAATACAGAAAAGTCTAAATATTTTCTGCTCATGTATGCAATATAATTGTTCTGTACCCCAGTTCCCACTTTCCTTTAACAATTCTTTCTCTTGGGGTGCCCTCGTGGCTCACCTGTGCAGCCCATGTACTGGACCTCGTGGTATGGGTCCGGGTTTGGTTCCAATCTGCAGTCCTTTGCTGCTTGTTGCTCTCTTGCTCTCTCTGTCTATCTCTGGCTGCCTATGTCCAAATAAAGTCTTAGAAAACAAGAAAATACCAAACAGTTCTTTCCCTTGTCCTCTCACTGAACTTACTGCTGCTCTGGCGTGTATTTTTGTTGTCCCGGTTTCCTCTTTATCACTCTGTTACTCTCCTCCCACACATTTCGGATGTTTTGAAAAGATACATTTTTTTCACCGTCTTTGTCATTTTTCCTTTGTAGCACATTACAATTGCTTGAGAATTGGGTCTTCTTCACTTCACGTCTGGCTTCTGACTCTCATCTTCTCTCTTCATTCACAGCCACCTCAAGAGATAATCTCCTCTATTTCTCTTTCTATCTCTATCATTCTCTCCCTGTGTCTGTGTTTGGGTGTTCAGATTTTCTGATTTTTCTCTCGGTCTCTCCTTGTGCCGACATGCTGCTCAGGAGTATATCCGTAGGCAGCTGGAAGAGGAACAGAGGCAGTTAGAGATTCTCCAGCAGCAGCTACTACAGGAACAGGCATTACTGCTGGTAACCATAGCCCTCCCATGTGTTACTACTGCTCCCCATCTGTGCTGTGTGGCCCCCTATCCCCACTGCATGCACCCGAGTGGCAGTTGTGCAGAGGAACTGACTGTGAGGGAAACCACAGTCTGAGTCACTCAACCTGCTAGTTGCAGATTTGAGGAAAAACATGAAGCTGATACGACGAATTGCCTATCTCTAATGCTTGTGTTGAATTTATTCACATCACTGATTGCATGTACAGTACCATTATGTTGGCTGGATCTCAAAGGTTTCCCCAGAGGGAGTAGAAAAAAAACCCTGTTTTGTCAGCTCCAATCATGTTGGCTCACACAAAGTGAGAATAACCAAGAGAAAATACGTTGTTGTTTTCTACAGAGGATTCTCTCAGTGGCCTAGTCCTGTCTAGGCCAACAGTTTTGTGCTTCCTTGCAGTATTTCTCCACTATTCCTTGCATCCTATTTGAAGAGAAATGTATGAAATGAGATGAACCTTTTGAGATCCAACTCATGTAAACTCCAGAGGCCACAGCAATGAAGTCACGCACCAAAGCCCAGGGATGTGTTGTGGCCCTGAAAAATGGTGTTTTCCCTTTCCCTCCCTACTGCTATCCTTCCTGCCTTGATCCTCCTTCCCTCTCAGTACCTACCTTCCTGTCCCCTGTGTCATAAGATAGCCTTACATTTACGAATATAATTATGTGTGTTCGTGTTCCATATACGTGATTCCAGTTGTCAATATCCGTATTCATCAGTTCTGTTTTGCATGATTTGTGAATGCGTGACTCTGACATTCTACACAGCTCTGTTACTCATCGCCGTTCCTCCCTCCCGTACCCCCTGTGACTCTCTCCCCCCCTCCAGGAGTACAAACGTAAGCAGATAGAGGAGCAGCGGCAGGCGGAAAGGCTACAGAGGCAGCTCCAGCAGGAGAGGGCCTACCTGGTGTCTCTACAACAGCAGCAGCAGCAGCAGCAGCAGCAGCAACAACAACAACAACAGCAACAGCAGCCGGAGGGAAGGCAATCAGAGAAGAAACCGCTTTACCACTACAAAGATATCATCAATCCTAATGACAAGCCTGCCTGGGCTAAAGAGGTAAGTCACAACATGCATGATGAGACATGCATGCAATTAGCTATTTTCCAATATATATATATATTTTTTTCTTTTTACAAAATGTGAAATCACTTTTCTTGGGTGATGAAAAGTACAAGAGAGTAGTAGTGCACGAAATGTATGCATGTAATGGCGATGAGCAACTCCTATTGTACATTATCCACACCGAGTGGCCTTCTTGTGTTGTTAATGCCTTATTCAGCAGGTGTTACTAGAAACCGCAGTCCTGTGAAGAAAATAGAGGGAAAGTGGCAAGACCTCTCTTTTTGAATCTGAAGATACTTGAGAGTTAACGTTGCTCCTTTGATAATCACACTGTGAAGTCTGCTTTGTGTCTGTGTGTTTGTTTTGTTGCTTACCCTCCTCTGACTCTGACTTCTAGGTCCCGAAGCAGCAGCATGTTATGGGTAACCCGCCCCCCTCCCAACTACGACAACACCAGTCATTCAACCTACCGGCTTCATCCTCTGGCTCTCACGGCCAACACAGAGCTCAGGCCCCTAAGCGAACCACATCCCATTGTACCCAACTCCTCTCCACGAACATCCCCCACATTCGTATTTCACTAGAGCCTGGAGAACAACTAGATCCGGGGCTGAAGCAGGATATAAGTCAGAAGGTCCGAGAATTTAGGGCTCAGAAACTAAATGAGAGGGGTCGCAGCCCAGGGTCCAGCAAGGAACACAACCAGGCTGCTGAGCATGGGCCCAGTAAGGGACCCAGTAAGAGTCATTCTAGTCAAGGTCCAGTCAGTCAGTCTAATGTAGCACACAACCCTTATCTTCTGGGGCCCAGTAATCAGAAGGAGAAGCCCAGAGACAGGCCTCTCTCTACCCCCAGTCAGGCAGCCATCCAGAGGCATGTGTCTCCCGACTCAAAGCTTAAGGGCCCCCAGGCTTATCCTCAGTCCCCAGGACAGGTCCAGAGACCCCAGTCTGGATCTATTTCTATTTCCATTCCTGCAATCAACCTGGTTAGTCCCCGTGTTCGCGGCAGGTCGCACTCACCTTGCCATAGAATAGAAGTAGATATAGAAGAAGAGTTTCAGGGAGGATTGCAGAGAGGGATGAGGCCAGCCATCAGCCAAGAGTGCCTAATGCTGCCCTCGAACTCGCCGACCACAGCATTTGATGCAACTGACTTCCTCTCTCAATCCTTCCCTGACGGTCAGATCAACCTTGCCCGAGCTAGACAAAGAAACTCCTACTCACCTGCCTCCAGCAGTGGCAATTTTCTTCTTATCCCTGATAACAACGTACTTTCCCCTACTGATAGACAAAGAGGGGTTTTGGGGCACAATGGAAGATGGGGTTCTACATCTGACATTGGTGCTTTTCCCATGGTAGACTTACTATCCAGCTCTCCAACCATTCCAGCACCTTGGTTGTGCCTTTCTCCTCGCACCTCTCCAAATTCCTCACCCACTAGCTCCCCTTCGTCCTCCCAGAATACCTTGTCCCCTCTACTCTCTCCTGGCAGCCCTATGTATAACATGAACTACCAGTCTTCTACACTTATGCCTAGCCACTCCTTTATGCTCAACCAAGCCAACTCACAATCCTCGACCCCTTGCTGCTCCCCGAATCGCTCTCCCTTTGGATCCCAAAACCAGATCTACATCAGATCTGAGTGCTAGACCATTGTCCAAAGCATACATGTATAGACACACACACACACACACATACATACACAAACACATTTTTGTACTTCAATATTTGTGATTCGAAAAAAATGCATTCCCGGGCCCCGATTCCAAACCTTAACCATAACAGCTACATGCTAAACACCAACCCTTATCCTGTGTTGTACATTGTATGTCAACTTGATATATAATGAGCTCAGAAATGACTTTAATTGGCAAAAGAAAAAAAATCAGTCAAATTATTCCCAATCCATGTCCAAAGACATTTGCCCACCTGGCTAAATTAAACAAATACTACCAAAACTTAATCCTAAACTCACCCCTAAAACCGAGTCTTAACTCTAAACTGCCCCGCACTCAATGTCTATAAGTCAGATTAATCCTCACAAAGATAGAAGTACAGGGGCATACATACTGTACATACACACAGAGACTCACACACACAAACAATCTGTAAATATACCTATATTTATCTTTAAAGTATGTGTATTTTATTGTTAATTAACCTGTTTATATTAACTTACAGTATATACATTTGATATAGCTGCAGTTTTTGTATATTTTATACCCAAAATAATCTCTGCTGGGACTGAGATCCAGAGGAGAGGTGCCAACATTCAGGGACAGCTTCTAATTTCACCCCTACCCTAAGTTAACCACATCGCAGCCCCAACCCCTCACCCTTCCCACCACCTCGTCACCCCAATCACTGACTGCCCCAGAAAGCACCATGGCAAGCACCCTCATAGTTGTCATCGGGGAAACCCACCCACCCCAGCTTCTTTTTAGGTCAGTCAACGAGTCAATGAAATCCTGACTTGGTGATGGGCGTTGACCAAGTGGTGGTGGGATCCTTCTAGCAAAGTTGAATCCTCAGTTGATTCTCTCTCGTACCTCACCTTTCCTGAGTCCTTTCTTAGTATAGATGTGGCAGTGGCCACAATTAACTCAACTAATGCTCTACTTCTTAGAATCTCCATTGTAGAAAGACCTTTCGGGTGGTTGGTTAACCCTAACCCTACATCTAACCCTACCCCTAACCCAAACATCTGATATGCACAAAATGAATATTCAATCAGCGCTACTCAAAGGGTTTTCTTCTGTAAAGGAATCTTCTAACTGTAATCTCTCTTTCTCTTAAGGTGAATAGATGTTCAATTTACCTTGACGGTCTGCTGCGTCCACAGATTAACCTCACATTAGATCATAAAAGTTCTTCTCCTGAATCACTGAATGTTTCTTTTCCATTGGTTCTTTTTTACTTAGCTTCATCAGTAGTTGTCTTTAATCCCAAGTGGACATCTAACAAAATATTTGCAAAGTTCTCTGCTGCCACATATGTCATAGTTTCCTTATTGTAGTTGACTCCCAAGTAGGCAACTAACAAAGAATAGAGGAATGACACAGTATTGCATAGTTGTTCCGACCCAGGTCATAATCTCGAATAATTCCACTAGACATGTGGAATTGCAGAAAGGCTCCAAAGGGGATAGTTCTCACTACACATATATGTTTACCTGGGAGCTGGTGACACTATGCACTGCTGAACCGTGACTCAACCGTCCACAAACCATTGAGTAGATTGTTCAGAGTGGGAAATGATTCTGGCAGCTGGGAGCATTCCCCGGAGCCTTGTCTCACTGCACAGCAGATAATATGATAATCTGATTACACTCAGATATTTCGTAGTCGTTGGCATTGACGCACAAGCGCACACACTCCCACAAGTCGCTGGAAACAGTCACTCAAACTCTGTACACTAACAATCAAACATGGTTTCATATGTGTGCATGCACTACCTTCACACTGAGTGAAATCCATGATTTTATTTTGAATGCGGTGTCTTCTAAAAAAAATTGGGGATAATTCTAGACCTGTATCTGCAGCCATCAGACATTCTTACTCATCAGCAGTATGTAGGACATGGTCGTGCATAGACGTGTTTTGATTTTAGATACTATCAAAGGTTTCTTTGGAAGTCTGGAAGCTGTTAAGGCAGGTTAAAAAAAAACACAAAGGAGTTCCAGTGAATCAGTCAAAAAACATCAACATCAAAACAAGTTTGACAAGAACAGCACCATCCCACAGTGCTTATGTTAAGATTGTCTGTTGGCATGTAAGGGTGCATGGGGTGTTACCCACAATGGGGTCAAGTGTGGTGATTGGTTGTGCCGCATGCTGCGTTGTGAATGACAGTAGTATTTCACCTGTCCCAGGTGGAGGAGCGATCTAAGCTGAACAGACAGAGCTCCCCAGCGCTGCAGCATAAAGTGTCCAACCGCATCTCCGACCCCTCCCTCCCTCCCCGCTCCGAGTCCTTCAGCAGCGGGGGCATGCAGCCCGCCCGCACCCCACCCATCCACCGCTCCATCGAACCACAGGTGTGTGTGCAAGTGTGTGAAAGGACGTACGTGTGAGTGTTTGTTTTGGTTTGTTTCCTCGTAACCAGTGTGTCCAATCAATCACACACCTCTTAGCTCCTTGCACCATGAACTCCTTCATATCTGCACATCAGTCAATCTCTGCTCTTTTCTCCACTCTGTCTCTTACTTTATTTTCTCTATTCTCTGCCTCTACCTGCTTTCTCCTCACTCATTCTCTCTGCCTTTTGGATTTTCATCTGTTTATGTCATCTCCTCCTTATTTCCCATACTGGCTCTCTATATTTATACTTGTCTGTCCGTCCATCCATCCTCCTCCTTATTTCCTTTTTTCTTTCCTCTAACGTATACATCAACTTCCTGCCATGCACCCAACTTGTCGTCTTCATCTGTCCCTATGTCTCTTTCTCTCTCTCTATCCCTTTCCCTCCTACAGATGGCCCACCTGGTTCCGGTGAAGACCCACTCAAGCTCCATGTCTGGCTCTCAGTCTCTGCAGGACCAGACGGGCTCAGCTCTCAGCGAGAACGTCAGTGTGGGCTCCCCTAGGCCCGAGATGCCCCGGCAGAATTCGGACCCCACTTCTGACACCCCGGGACCTCCACTGCGCGTCACAGGGAGGGAAGAACGGGATAGGGAAAGGGACAGAGACAGGGACCGGGACAGGACCGCCTGGCTGAGAGAGGAGGACATGCCACCCAAGGTTAGAGAATTACAATCAGAAATGAAGTTGTGGCATTCTATTAGATCTGAATGACACTGTTTATTTGTTGTAGTGAATTCTGTGTTGAGTTTCACTTTCTTTCTTTAGGAAAAAAAATGCCCCTTGTGGGCATGGGTAAGTGTGTTGTACAACTTTCAAAGAACTTGAAAATCAAATTTACGTTGATACAAGTACAAACAAACATGATGTGAAATGCATCGCTTGTGACACACTTTGTTTAAACTAGTGGTGGTGGTGAGCTCTTATTCAGTGTATTCTCCTGTGACTCCTTGCTAGGCAATGTTGACATTCAGTCTGTGTGTCCAGGTTCCACAGAGGACCACTTCCATCTCCCCAGCCCTGGTCAGGAAGAACTCCCCTAATGGAGGAGTCGGTCTGGGCCCTCGCACAGGTTCTCAGCTCATACGGGCCAGGTAAAGCTCAAATTAGCACATTTTCCACCGCCTTCTTAAATTGGTTTAAATACCTATATTTTTCTTTATTCTTTAGAGATTTTAGATTAGATTTCTTGCATCTGCACTGTATAATGCCATTACAAAAAAGTGCTGCTGTATATACTAATAAATTAGATTAATATTCACATTTTTGAGCAGAGGGTATTGATTGCAGAAATACTGCACCAGTGCTGTTTTTACACTGCAGGAGTTTCCTAAAATTATCTATACAAAACATGATGATTCCACAATGCTTACATCTGTTTTATATAAATATGTTGTATATTTAAAGAATTCAGAAATGAGTGAAAATGTTTTCGCCCTGTTTCAGTAACCCAGACCTGCGGCGCTCGGAGCTCTCTCTGGACGCCATGCTGCAAAGAACTTCCTCCAACTCATCATCCTCCTCCTCCCCTTCATCTCAGGGAGGCTCGGCTGAGAGGAGAGGTACGAAAACGCGCTCGCATACGCATGCAGACACGCTGAAATGAAAACTGACCCGGTCACACATACACTGTCAAATACATAGACTTACACGCCTGCATTCAAACGTTTAAAAAACGGTGCATGTACTTGCTCTTGTATACATGCAAATGTGGACACAGAAAACACACAAACGTCCACATACACTCACAGGGCTTCAGAGAGTTTCAGAGGCTATCAGCGGGACATTGTCAGTCGCAGTTCTGCTCTGATCAACCTGTCTGATGTGCCCTGTTACTCTCAGCCTCCGGAGATATAGAAGAGAGGAAATGAGAGAGGTTGATAGAGAGAGGCGTACAGGAATGTGTCAAACAACAGGCCAGAGGGATATCTAAGATATGCATGGATCTCCCCATGACAAACACATGACAGAGAGACAGGTTGAAGTATGATACGATTGGTTTTCCTTCATGTTTGTTGGATGTTGTTACCATTTTGCAATGCGGTGGTCAGTAAATGTGGGAGAAATGTAAAGCATGAGTCAGATGGTATCAAGAAAAAATATGAGATGCCTTTAAAAATATTGAATGGGGATGCGTTTTCACCCAGACAATGACTTCTTTGCTCTAATCAGGTCAAACAAAGCAGGAAGGATCCCCTCCAGGAGCCAATCAGGAAGCGAAGCCCAAACAGGAAGAAGGCCGTGAATCAGCCAGGCCCAGCAGACCTGCAGTGAGTCACACAACGCAGACACAAACGTTCACTTTCTATCACAGAAATCTCCTCTCTGGGAATCTTCTACAGGCCTCTTCTCCTTTTTTTGCTGCTATTCATCTGGTTCTTTATTCCTTTCTCTGCCTCCTTCTCTTTGTCCTTTCATTCTTCAGAGCTATAAGAAAGCCATAGATGAGGTTAGTGACACTCGAGACCCCTTTGCTTATTATACCGGTTTTCCTTTGCCTCGATCTTCAGAGCCCCTCTTTTTTCCCCTGGCATGGTGGAGTTTCACAAGAAGATGACGTTTTGTTTCTTTTAACTTTAAAGTATCGGAGTGTGATGGCGACGGCAGTGCATGTGTGCTTCTACACACATACCTGAGAGTGTATGTGGGTGCGTGCTTGTGCGGGGTGTGTGCGTATGCATGCGTGTGTGTGTGTGTGTGTGCGGGCGTGTATGTGTGTGTAATCTGAAGTGCCAAGCACCTGAACAGACTCTGAATCTCTTTTCCTGTTTCCCAATTGTCACGGTTACTGGTCAGGAGGAGCTGGTAAGCCCACCGTGTATGACGGTCTCCTGCCCCCCGCCCCCTCTCCCTGTCCCTCGTCTGCATGACTTTGGTCTGATCGGGTTGAATGGGGAGGGAAGTGGAGGAACCACTGGCCAGTTGGCATGGGGATGATTGGTAGAGGTGGTGCAGATTGATGCTGCACTCATCAAGCCTGATTATCTGTCTTTCTCTCTTCTTATGACCTGTCTTCACAAAGTTAATATATTGCTCGTGAGTGGACAAAAGTGCTGATCTGTGATCAACTTTTATGTCACTAAATAAAAATTTTACAGTGGCTAAGCAGATAAAAATGGTCTCAGATAAGCACTCTTGTTCCAGGTCGCCTATGTTTACAGGCCCGGATGTTTGTGTGACAACAAATCAGTTGTCCTCTTGTCATGATGCTGATGGTTTGTCCCAGTCTTGGTTCCTCTCTGCTCCCCTTGTCCTTGTATGTGATTTGGTCTCTCACCTCTCAGGTTCTAAGAGCTGATGAACTAAATTACTCTCTCCTTTCCTCTCCTCTCCTCTCCTCTCCTCTCCTCTCCTCTCCTCTCCTCTCCTCTCCTCTCCTCTCCTCTCCATAGGACCTAAGTGCATTGGCTAAGGAACTCAGAGAACTGAGGGTAGAGGAAGGCAGCAGACCTCCAGTCAAGGTACAAAAACCTCTAAAATTTATGTTTATGTTTAAAATATGTTTACTGTTGTTGTACTCCACAATTGAAAGGGCTGAAAATAAAAAGGTATGAGGTGTGATGACAGATCACAGATGACAGCTTGTAAAGTGAGATGACAGATCTACATACCAGGTTATGAAAAACAAATGATGATTCACCAGGAAACAGTTTTTGATTTTCAGTCTGCTCCTTTTGTTTTGAAATTCCTGAACACTCTCTTGAACAAACCGAACCGAAATTTAAATTGTGCATTGTTTATATCAGTGTGCGCTAGCTTGCAATCTTCTTCTTCCTTGCATGACGGAAGTAAAAGAAGGTGAAAACATTGCTCTATAGGTCCCTTAGACAGGTTACCAAAACAAAACAAAACAAAAATGTTGAAAATGTGAGACATTTAAACCCTAATAAGTACCTTTTTGTTCTGTCCTTACTTCTTGTGTTCTAATAAAGGTAACAGACTACTCGTCCTCTAGTGAAGATTCAGAGAGCAGCGACGAAGATGGGGAGACGGTTGGACACGATGGGACTGTTGCTGTTAGCGACATCCCTCGCATCATGTAAGACGTCCCCTCCACTCTCTGTCTTTCCCTCTCTCTTTGTTTTGTTTTTTTTCAAGCTGCACTTGTCAGTATTAATTTCTGTTGGGATATGCATGTCTTTACATGTGTGCCATGCCAGTAGCTTGTCAGTGTGGTTTTGGCAGAATTACTTTGTAAATAATCGGATCTGTGTGTTTTTTTTGTGCGTGTGTGTGTGTGTGTGTGTCTGTGGGTGTGTGTTTGTGTTGCAGGCCAGCAGTGCAGAGCAGCGGTGACTCGTATGGAGGGCTGACAGAGGACTCTCTGGGAGATGCCTATAATAGCTCCAAGGACAGCACTTTAGTGATGAGAGAGGTGATGAATGTGCACGCACAGCAGAGAAAATACAATTTATATTCTACTATGAACCTGAGCTCTAATCTTTACTGTCCTCACTTTCCTGTAAACCCTGTAAACATTATATCTACTTATTTCTCTGTTTCTTAACTCCTTTCTCTCTTTTTGTCGCTCTCTCAGGCAGAGGAGAGGAGGAGAGGTGGTCACACTGAGAGTAATGGGTTCGGTAACCATGGTAACCTCCCTGACCTGGTGCAGCAAAGCAACTCTCCCTCCGCCACACCCACCACAGCCCTTCAGGAACTGGGCGACATGGCTGAGGTCAGACTTAGTCATTTCTGGATATAGTGTTGTAAATAAAAGAAAGTTACATTAAGTCTTAAAATTATATTATGATGAGTATAAATGACTGTCTTGCCCCAGGCATTAAACTAATTTAGCACTTTTTACTTACTTTAATTATGTTATATTAATTTATATTTATTTATATTTAATGACTTGATATTTTTACATCTTAGTATAATATGGTTATTATGTTTATGTAGCCTGCTGCTAATTACTTACTCACTTTTTGTGTCTTACAGTTTGGCCTGGGTGGGTCCAAAGCGTCCTTCACCCCGTTTGTTGATCCACGTGTCTATCAAACTTCCCCAAGTGAAAATGATGATGAAAACTCAGCGGCAGGTAAAGCATAGCAAAGCACATTTTACATATTCAGCCTTTTTCATTTTTCCATTGTTACCAACAGTTTTTTTTATGAATCATTCGATGAAAGTTTTCACAGCTGTCAGAAACATCAAATGACTTCTATCTTTCTCTGTGGTATACCAGCCATGTTTGCTAATGAGCTGCTGAGGCAGGAGCAAGCCAGACTAAATGAAGCCAGAAAGATCTCCGTGGTCAACGTCAACCCGACCAACATCAGACCCCACAGTGACACGCCAGAGATCCGCAAATACAAGAAACGCTTCAACTCTGAGATCCTGTGTGCTGCACTCTGGGGTAAGAGGGAGCATCCTTCATCTGTCTTATAAAAAAAACCTTTATCTGTAGTTTTGTGTCTCTGACTCTTGTGTTCATGTGTGTGTCTAGGCGTGAACCTGCTGGTAGGAACAGAGAATGGTCTTATGTTGCTTGACCGAAGTGGACAAGGAAAAGTCTATAACCTGATCACCAGACGGCGTTTCCTACAGATGGATGTGCTGGAGGGGCTCAATGTGTTAGTCACCATATCTGGTGAGTGCAACACAGATATGCTCACACTCAAGTGCATGCTCATATACACGGCTCCCTCTCTTTTACAGGTTATTTTCCTTTTTGTAATATGTATTTACATTTCAGTTGTTTCCAGTCCTGATGATGTGTCTTTGATCAGTCACACAGTCACACATCAATAATATGTGTTTTATTCTCTTAAACTGATTAATGAGAGTAATGAAAGCGAAATAGGCATATAAAGTGAGGATACTTGGTTGTGCATTCCTCTCAAAGCGCAACTCTAAGTCATTCAGGTGAACTGCCAGGTAATTTCCAAAGAATTTTACTTCCTTGTTCCTGTTCATTTGATCTAATGTCTCTTTGTCTATTTGTGCCTCTCCTTTCAGGGAAAAAGAATAAGTTGCGTGTCTATTACTTGTCCTGGCTGAGGAACAGAATATTACACAACGACCCAGAAGTAGAAAAGAAGCAAGGTTGGATTACAGTTGGAGAGCTGGAGGGCTGTGTACATTATAAAGTTGGTAAGGATCCGTATGTGTGTGTGTGTGTGTGTGTGTGTGTGTGTGTGTATGTATGTGTATGTATATATATATATGTATGTATATATATATATATATATATATGTGTGTATATATATATATATATATATATATATATATATATATATATATATATATATATATATATATATATATATATATATATATATATATATATATATATATATATATATATATATATATATATATATATATATATATATATATATATATATATATATATATATATATATATCGGCCACTTTATTAGGTACACCTTGGCAGTACCGGGTTGGACCCCCTTTTGCCTTCAGAACTGCCTTAATCCTCAGATTTAGGCAGTTCTGAAGATTCCTCAGAGAGTTATGTCCATATTGACATGATAGCATCACGCAGTTGCTGCAGATTTGTCGGCTGCACATCCATGATGCGAATCTCCCGTTCCACCACATCCCAAAGGTGCTCTATTGGATTGAGATCTGGTGACTGTGGAGGCCATTTGAGTACAGTGAACTCATTGTCATGTTCAAGAAACCAGTCTGAGATGATTCGCGCTTTATGACATGGCGCGTTATCCTGCTGGAAGTAGCCATCAGAAGATGGGTACACTGTGGTCATAAAGGGATGGACATGGTCAGCAACAATACTCAGGTAGGCTGTGGCTTTGACACGATGCTCAATTGGTACTAATGGGCCCAAAGTGTGCCAGGAAAATATCCCCCACACCATTACACCACCACCACCAGCCTGAACCGTTGATACAAGGCAGGATGGATCCATGCTTTCATGTTGTTGACGCCAAATTCTGACCCTACCATCCGAATGTCGCAGCAGAAATTGAGACTCATCAGACCAGGCAACGTTTTTCCAATCTTCTATTGTCCAATTTTGGTGAGCCTGTGCGAATTGTAGCCTCAGTTTCCTGTTCTTAGCTGACAGGAGTGGCACCCGGTATGGTCTTCTGCTGCTGTAGGCCATCCGCCTCAAGGTTCGACGTGTTGTGCGTTCAGAGATGCTCTTCTGCATACCTTAGTTGTAACGAGTGGTTATTTGAGTTACAGTTGCCTTTCTATCAGCTCGAACCAGTCTGGCCATTCTCCTCTGACCTCTAGCATCAACAAGGCATTTGCGCCCACAGAACTGCCGCTCACTGGATATTTTCTCTTTTTCGGACCATCCTCTGTAAACCCTAGAGATGGTTGTGCGTGAAAATCCCAGTAGATCAGCAGTCTCTGAAATACTCAGACCAGCCCGTCTGGCACCAACAACCATGCCACGTTCAAAGTCACTTAAATCACCTTTCTTCCCCATTCTGATGCTCGGTTTGAACTGCAGCAGATCGTCCTGACCATGTCTACATGCCTAAATGCATTGAGTTGCTGCCATGTGATTGGCTGATTAGAAATTTGCGTTAACGAGCAGTTGGACAGGTGTACCTAATAAAGTGGCCGGTGAGTGTATATATATATATATATATATATAGTAGTTATATATATATATTTATTTTATATGTAATATATAGTATATATATATATTCATATATATATATATATATATATATATATATATATATATATTACATGAATGAAAGATAAATTTGGTCAAATGTGCAGAGGCTGATAATTAGGCCTGATTCTGTTTCGGCCTGTCACTCCAGAGTGAGCTGAAATGTTCTTTAAATAGAAATAAATGGGGTTAGATGGATCAGATTTTTGGCTGACAAGTTGTCTGCCTGAATCCCGAACCAGCTGAACAAAACTTTAACAGAGAAAGAATACTTTATATTCAGGTGTGTGTTATGCAGTCATAGTTTTAATACAAACAAGCAAAAGATTTAGTGCTAAAATGTAGTAGGCTGCACAATCTTAAAATACAGTGTCTTTGCATTAGCACATTTTACTTTATATATGCATTTTTATTAAACTAGAATTGCTATACGGTTATGTTAACTAATGCTATGCCATGAAATTTATACCAGTAAGGGGAGTGGGAACCAGCATTAGGACTCCTTGTTACAGGAGCCGACAGGGTCTATGATTTTGAGATGTAATACATAAAACTGAATGCATGTCAAATCTTTTAATTGAATCTGTGTTTTCAGTAAAATATGAGAGGATTAAGTTCCTGGTGATTGCTCTGAAGAACTCTGTGGAAATCTATGCCTGGGCTCCTAAACCCTACCACAAGTTCATGGCCTTCAAGGTATGGAAGCACAAACATGCTCATACTACGTCCAAGATTTTCATTGACTGGATCTATAATTTCATTGTTTCTTTCCCCCTGAACCTTTACTTCTTCTCTTTCAGTCATTCACTGAGTTGCAGCACCGTCCCCAGCTGGTTGACCTGACGGTGGAGGAAGGTCAGAGGTTAAAGGTCATTTATGGCTCCAGCGTGGGCTTCCACGTCATCGACGTGGACTCGGGCAACCCTTACGACATCTACATCCCCTCACATGTAAGTGCAGGGCTGTGCTTGCACATGTCGTAGTATCTTTTGTAAATCTTAGAACAATAAACAAGGATCCTGTTATGAATTCGAATTTGAATGACACCCATGATAGTAAGATAGATAAGAACGGGATAACAAGATTTTGTCAGTGTTTCTTGCCCAATTCCTTCTGTATTGCGTCCTGTGCCTAGGTCTCATGAGAATCGGCTTCTAGGAATACAATGACTTTATTTTGACAAATTACCTCTTTGATCGATTTACTGTCGCGCAAATAAAAGATTGATGGGTGCTATACCTCTTTTGTCAGATGCTATTTTAGTTTGGTGAATATGATGCATTGGGATTAGACTATCGATTTCAAGTGCCCAGAACATACATTTAAACTGACTTAAGTACTCTTATTACAGAACATTAAGCAGTAGTAGCTGCTACCAAATTTCCTGTTGCAACAAAGTAATCCAAAGGGCATTATTGTCAAGAAGTCAGCATATTCTTTCCTGCAGTCAGTGCAGTAGGTGGTAGGGGAAGTACTCTGATCTCTTACTTAAGATGCCGCGTGGCATCACCCTTGCTTCACCTTCTCCTTCCGTGAAGGAGAAACTATGAAGCAAAACATGCAGTTCTATTTTGGCATATTCTGTAAACAGAGCCCCCTAGATCTTACACACTGGAACTATTTGAAAGTAAAAGTGATGCATTCAAAAATTGACTCCACTGCAGGTCCACTGCAGATGCTGTAGGTCCTCTTCCACAGTTTAACATGTTAAACTGCCATGTTTCTACAGTCCACAACAGACAAACCAAATAAGGCAGAGCATTTCACAGGCAACGTAGTTTCTCCTTAGCTTGTAAGGCAAAGGTGAAGCGAGGGTACTGCGATCTGCTACACCACCAGATACCACTAAATCTTCCACACTCGTTGCAGCAGGCAAAGTAAATACTCTTGGCCCATTTCAGAATATTATTATACAATTAGAATTTGTGATGCATTCATGCGTAATTCAGCTCAAATGTTCCAATCCATCTATAATAATAGATCATAATTTATTTGTTGATTGTGTTTCATATAATTAATCTGAATCTGCAAAGTAACTAGTATCTTTAAGTTATTGAATAAAGGTAGTGGAGTATAAAGGACAGTATTTGCTTCTGAGGTACCTTTAAAATAGTGCAAAAAAAAAAAAAAAAAAAGTACAACACTCAGTAAATGTTATTTTCCACCGCTGGTTATAAATTCCAGTCGCTCAGTATCCCATGGCAGCCAGGTATGCCGTCAGTTGTTGTCTAGATGCACGAATGAAAATCAGTTCAGGTACTTGAATGCAGATTAGTCTGTTCCATAGTGGCTTCTCCAATCCCACGCTTTTATTCAAATCAAGTTTAAACACAGTTCAGCCAAACTCTCGAGTTAGTGGCAATGTTTGAGTAAATATACACCACTGAAAACAGATGTGAGGACATACAAGTGTAGCCCGTGTTCCGTGTGATGACACAGAGAGCTTGTGTTTTACAGCCCATGCACAACGAACTGTTAATAATACAAGAATATTCTTGACCCCCCTGAGGTGATTTTCTCTTTTCACAATTTCTGCCTTTAATCCGTGCATCCTCTCTCTCTCCTTCCCTGCCAACTTCTCTTCCAGTGTGCCAAACAGACGAAGGTGACATCCTGCCATCCACCCTTTAGACTAGATCAATAGATCTTTAGCAAAACCTCATAGTATATGCACAGAAGTACTACATGTGTCTATGTTCAGTACAGTTCATTAGAGTAGAGATTAATGGACGGTGTAGCTAGAAATCGGCTTGCATGAAGAAATTCATCTTAACCACAGGAGACATCACCACTACTACTATCAGTGAGATGTTTGGTTATGCTGGAGCCACACTATGCCAAAAACTGCAGAATTAAAGTTTGAAGTGCAATTTCATTCAAAGCATTTCAAAGCAACAATATTCCAAAAAAGCTGCACTTGACTCTTACCAAGCAACAACACCACAGTATGATGTACTAAGAGTGGTTTTGTTAGCATGCAGTGCCGCTGTTTTCATATTTGTTACATGTAAATGACTTCCTTAATGTGGTCAGAATAAGCAGAAGTGTTTTACATTTTGCAGAGTTCCTGTGTGAAGGGTGAAGTTTCTCGTGGGTTAAGATGAGCTTTTTCATCACCTTTTCACTCACTTCATCACCGATGCATTCCCTTGTTGTGCTCCTGAAGTGTAGTCGAGTCACACCTCAGTAGAACCTGCAGGCACAAATAATGGTCTGTGGCTTACACTTTTGGGTAAAGTGCACACATTCGAGCTCAAGCAAGTCTTTGTGTTTGTGCAACCTAACTCTTCTGATGTCCTGATGTCCCTGACAAGTCACTTATTATACAGAACAAGGCTTCTCAGACAACAAGCCAAAGTCTGAACCTTTTGATGCACTGATGCTCCCGATATTTGGCAGTCCTGTCAATGTCCACAAACTTGCTCTTTAGAGGATTACAGAACGCAGGCAGGGCCAAAAAAAAAAGCCAAAGAGCCAGCCAAATTCTGTTCCATTAAATGCCCATGATGAAACCTCTGTAATATTTTAATCTAATGTAGATTACGATTAAATTTGACAGATTCAATTGAAACCACTGAAATGTTTGCGTGTGTGTATCTCCGATAGATCCAGAGCCAGGTGACGCCCCATGCCATTGTGGTCCTCCCGAAGACTGATGGAATGGAAATGCTGCTGTGTTACGAGGACGAGGGCGTCTACGTCAACACCTACGGTCGAATCACCAAGGACGTGGTGCTACAGTGGGGAGAGATGCCTACCTCTGTTGGTATGTCCTACCCACTTGTGTTTTTATGCATGTTTAGTTGATTTAAAGGGATTTTTTATCAACACTGGAATCACTAAAACATCAGAGAAAAACAAGTTCAAAGATGTAAATTAAAAATCACCAAACTCGAAGTAAAGCGGTTTAAATGCACAGTGATATACGCTAACACCCATCTGTGTTGCAATGCAGATCAAAAGCTGTTATGAAATTTCTGAGGACCGAGCTTGTGGGAGTTCATTTAAGGTTTAATTGCATTCAAAAATCAGTTGTAAACATCAGGCTTCACAGGAAGGCTCTCGGGCTGTTTAGCAGGAACAAGAAAGAAAACGGAGCGAGGGTAAATGTTTGAGGAAGATGGAAAATGGATATAGATGATCAATGGTGAATGTAAAAGGGGTAAGACACAGGGAGAGAAAGAGAAAGGGGGCCAACGTAAGTCCAATGTAATGCACTTGGTTCAGTAGAAAATGCCACTTCATTTCTTGCATTTTACTGCCCTCATGTGATAGCCAGGGGTATTACATTTTTTGAAGCGACCACTACTTAGGCTAGTGGAAATGAATCTGGATTGTGCACACTAATGATACACGATTATCTCATCATCACTAATGATTCTTTTGTGTTTTTTTTCTCTTTTCCAGCCTATATCCATTCTAATCAGATTATGGGCTGGGGCGAGAAAGCCATAGAGATCCGTTCTGTGGAGACCGGTCATCTGGATGGAGTCTTTATGCACAAGAGAGCGCAGAGACTCAAATTCCTTTGTGAGCGAAATGACAAGGTAAAAAAAAAAAAAAAAAAATGTTGGGTTGCTTTTTGATTAAGGAGTAGAATCACATAATATTTAGAAAATACGTACCTGCTCTGGTCTTATGATTGGACACAATATTAAAAAACATAAAAAAAAAAATACAAAAATTTCAGAAAGAAAAATCATTATTTATGATCTGTGCTTGAAATTGTAATTGAAAAATTATTATCTTTAGAAATAAGAACTGAAAATGTTCATGTTTACTCTCTTTTCATATACAGGTATTCTTCGCATCGGTGCGTTCGGGAGGTAGCAGCCAAGTCTTCTTCATGACCCTCAACAGAAACTCTATGATGAACTGGTGATGGCTCCTCCCACTGTCTACTCTGCCTCACTCTCCCATTGGCCAGCCCGGTGACCAGCCCGGGCCCCATGGCAGATCTTTCACAAATGAACCCGATTGGCTGAGATGGCCACAAGTGAACTCTTTTAACACCTGAGACTGAAAACAGTGAAGAAAAAAAAAAAAAATGATCATAGCAGAAAAACAACAAAGACTAAAATGAAGAGACATGATACCCTAGAGTATGTCGGGTCAAGCAGAAGCCATCGTTACTCAACTGACTGGAAAACTGGTGCCACTGACTTTCCAAATATTCCTACTTTCTCTGTCTCTGTCTGTAACTCATTCCCCTTCTCTCCAAACGGACCAGTGCATTCAAATGTACAAATGTAGAAACACACTTTACACCCGCCTCCTTCTGTCTTCTTTCCTTTTGATCCCACCTTCTCAATCCTTTGCTCCCTTCCCTCCTTTCTGATCAATCTAGCAGTCACTTTTTCACCCATGTCTTCCATTTTTCTCACTTCCTACCTGTGTGGGCTCGACCCACCAGCAGAACTACATCTCAGAGGTTGGAGAAATAGATGAATAAGATTCAATATGAATTTAAAAATGTACTTCCGAACATGACAGCGCAGGGAGGGCAGCCGAGGGATGACAGATCTATTCTGGATGTCGGCGGTGAATGATTTTCTTTCTCTTCTGTCACTCCCCTCCTGCTCCTCCTCTTCTTCTTCCTCCTCCCACCACCCTTTTTGGGCTGTGAGTAAACTAAATTGTGATTTAATGTTCGATCGCATTTCTCTAAAAAAAAAAAGATGCGGTGAGACCCTGCTGTCATAGGCGGGGTGTAACAGTATGCAACGATGATGTCTGTGTCCCTTTAAAATGAAATCACTGGTCCATCCTGATGCCTTCCCTCCTTTTTTTCCCCCTCTCTTTCTCCGCCTTCTGTCACCCTCCATCAACATCATCACGCCCATCTCTCTGTTTTCACACTTCTGTCTTTAAACTCTGAAGGTGCTGCATCAGATATACTGTAATATTAAATTAACAATGAGAGCGTCATTCTGTTTCTTTCTGTTCTTTTTTTCTTTTTCTGTGGCTGAGTCAGCCGGTCTTTGAAGCTTGATGAAATGTACAGCACATCTGTGTCTCTGAAATCAGGAGTGTGTGTTAATGGATGTATGAGTGTGTTCACTTAAAGTGTGTGTGTGTGTGCGCGCCTGTATGTGTGTTTTAAATGGCTCCCATCAAATCGAGTTTGAATCAAAGTTGGGACATCGAAATCGTGTCCAGAAAAAGAGTCAAATAAATTTGTGTGTCAACTTTTACCTTAATGCGATCAAAGCAAAACATTGAGTGTGTTTACATGCAGATTTATGATATTATCTTCTTAGTATGGAGTTTATGAGTTGGTGTATTTGAACACCAAGCATTTTAAAATAGGCAATATTAGTGGTAAATTTTTTTGGAGTATGTTTCTGTTTCCTTTAACACAGTCGTGTTTTGGCTATTCACAAATACAGCCATGCTGCTGTAGGGAATATGAATATGCATATAAACAGTTTATCCTGAATACAACCTCGACAGGATAAGAGCTACTATCCCGAATACTGTGTGCATGTGAAAGCGCTCATTGTGAAAGCTGTGGTGTCCTTTTGAATCACGCTCCTCTCTGATTTTCTGAGTTCTTCGGATTTTGGCTCCTACCTGTTTGTACAGTGCCTAGCATGATGTAAGCAAAACAAAAATGGAGGCCAGAAAAATGATCACTCACGCTATAATGAATAATTTTATTGCCTATTTGGTTACTTTACACTCTTTTTGTTTTATTATCTAACTTTAACACATTGCTGAAGTTATTTGTCTCTTCTAATGGAGATGTACATTAACAAATTTAAGACTTGATTTATTCTTTGAAAGGAGTAACTGAATACGGTGTAATAAAACCTCGCCATTTCTTTCTAAATATTTGGTGCAGCTCGATCATTAATACATACTATATTTAATTTATAACACTATTGAAAGTGGACTAGTTCATGCATATATCCACAGTGGAGCACAGTAATGCAGATTTTTCTGGTGGATATACTGCAGTTTGGCACAAAAAAGAAATTGACTCATTCCCCAGTGATTTCTCTGCTAAATTATGTTCTGCTATATTTTCGAGGACTTTTTTTTTTTTCTTACACATTCACACAGTCGCACAATGTTCCTGTGCAGCTGCGTGTAAAGTTCACTGATCTCTGTTAGGGTGGAGCAGGCTAACATTTTAGCAATAAAGAGCCGAGATGAAGAAACCACTGTCTTCCCTGTGTGTGCACGCATGCATCTCTGTGTGTGTGATCAATGAGCAAGTGTGAATGGGGTGTTATTATTATGTTTGTCCATTATGGAATTCACTCTTCCCATTGGAAAATGCTGATGGTCATTACACTGAGGACTCTCCTTTCAAAGACGAAACCACTGTATTCTTTATCCTGTTTATGTCTTGTTTTCTTTAATTTGAAAGAGCATTACTAATGTCCTGTTTTGGGATTTATTTGTTTTGTAAAAGAGAAGCTGTAAGAGAGAAATAAATGAAACTAGAGCATTACTCTGTAGTTGTGTGTTTGTTTTCTGTGTGGATGTGTTTGTCAGAGAGCTTTATGCAAGTGTGCACATTTGTATCTTCGACCCTCAGACTTTGTCCGCCCCTCAAGTATATCATTAACAGCACACAGACTGTGTGTGCATGCAAGAGAGATAGAAAGATAGAGAGATGGGAAGAATGGTGTCCAGATGTCATTATTACTTTCAAGAACAAAACCTAATTTTGCATTCCATTAATAATTGCAATATACAGTATATCATTGTCCTGTCTCACAAGATCCTGAAAAACTGTTTTCCACAACAGATTGCAGACTGTCTTTGCTCACCATGATTATAATTTTATTGCTCCCTGTGAATAATGTGCGTTTGTATTGAGAATATAGGATATATAGACCACAGTTCAGTTGTGTTTAAGGGCTCTGTCACTGCTGTAGATGTGTGTGTTTGTGTGCATATCCATGCGCGTGTGTGCACGCATGTGTTAGTGGCTGCACATGTCGATTAGTGAGTGGACACAGCGTGATCAGGCATGCAACTTCCATTGATCATTAGCCTGCTGACACTCTGTACCCATCATGGAGTCGGGAAAGGTAAGATAATTCACGAAATACCTTACATGTATTTCCTAAAATGGACGATATATACTGAATCAAATCAGGTGCCGTTTAAAAGAGGTAGCTGGTCATTATGTTGATGACATCAGGATACATTTCACACCTTGACCTGAAGAAATGTCGAACTTTTTTCTCATCAGATTATCATCTGTTTGCACTCATTTGGCTTCAGAGATTAAGACGTGATTAAGATTCGGATGTGTCTTCTGCAACAAGATCTCGCCTCAAATCTGTTAATTAGACGTGCAAAATGTTCCATTTAAAGAATTATTATGTAACTTTCGTAAAGTGAAGTCATATGATTGTCAGAGATAGTGCATAAAGCAGTAATACATTCATAGATTTTGTGGATAAAGTCAGTTGTCCTGCATTTCTGTGTGTCCTTTTATTTGTGACTGTGTTCTGTGCGAGTGACTATTTACACACTGAATGTTAAATTGTGTGTTCGTTCATGCATTTTTGTGTGTGTGTGTGTGTGTGTGTGTGTGTGCTCTCTAAATGACTGCCTTTCACTCCTGCAGCAGCTAACAGGTACATTAGCCGTGGCTGTGTTCACAGCAGTTCTGGGGTCCCTGCAATATGGCTACAGTCTTGGAGTCATCAATGCACCCCAGGCGGTAAGCTGTACTTCAAATCTAATTGTCTCAGCATACTAATATTTACATGCAAATCAGCTGCTCCAGAAAAAGCTTACTCCACCCTATGGCCATTCAGGATAAATAGACATATAGACAGTGTAAGTTTAACATAGGTATAAGAGCACAAATATACTATAAGACAAGTGTGAGTTCTCTGTATGCACTTTTTTGCAACACTGGAGATAACATAAGCCCAAGGAACATACTTACCTTTTCTCTGTGTCTAGAGAAACAACTTCTTCCCAAACTTTTTCTTGTGTAGCCATGTGAGAATTGTTTCGTCTGAAGCTGTTTGAAATTGTGTCGCGAGCGTCTCTCCACCAATCGCATGTCTTGTGGAGTGGCAGACGAGTCAGAATACCTTGTGCCAATATTTCTCTGCTGCAAGCTGCCGGAAGAGTTGGTATAATTTAATTCCCTGCTGAAATGTCATTCGCTCTCATGAGGACATCCCCCATCCAAGCTCTGCTCAGATGGTGCTGTACGCTTTTGGTTCCCCTGCAGGCGATGTCCTTTCTATACAGACTTACATTGGTGATGAAGTTTCCATTCATTGGCCAGATTACATCTTGGACTGTGTAGAGGGACTTGGAATAGAAGCCCCGTCAGGCAAAAGACATGCTTCTCTCTTTGTTGACAGCCTTCTCCGTCCTAGAATTTGAGCTCAGACCTTATGCGGACATTGGACAGAAAGTATACAGTAAATGCAAATCTGAAGTTCTTCCACAATTCATGGCTACCCATCCACTGCCTTGTCCTGAATCTCTTCAGCAGGATTCTCCATGGTTATCAAGGCACCAGCAGGCAGTTTGTTCTTTAGTAGCTAACCGATTACTTACTAACATAATTCTCTTTGTCCCTTTGTGAGACAGAAGGCCACAATAAGCTCCCTCCATCGTTCCCTATTCTTGGCGACATGTTGCAACTCACCCCAAGTTAATATTGGCCACTTCGTCCAATACAGTTCTGTTCCAGGTTATTTTTCACTTCAGCGCAACATTTGGAATACAATTTGCCTACATTTGGGCTGTATTGCTTGAACTTCCAGAGACAAGCACAAACTTGAGTGACTCATGATTTATTAAACCCTTGGTAGAGGTTTGATATTAATGTGCAGCTCCTGAGTTTGGGGGGTGATCAAGCCTTTGTGGCGGCGGCCCCTAGGCTCTGGAATAACTTGCCCTGGCACATCCGATCTGCCGGATCATTTGAGGTTTTTTTTCTCCCTGGCTTTTAACCAAGTTTAAGTATCTTAGCATTTATCTTAATTTCTTGTAATTATGGCATTATATGTATTATATGTATATTATATGTATTAACCTGTACAGCACTTTGGTCAACCTCAGTTGTTTTTAAATGTGCTTTATAAATAAAGTTTGAGTTGAGTTGAGTTGAGTTTTCTCTGCAAATATGTCAAGCTGGTCTGTCTTTTCTTCTATGTTTTGGTAGTTGGTGACAGAAATGGCATGTGCACGTAAATTCCAGTGGGCTATGGCTACTGCGCTTGGCTTTATCTCAGATTGTTGTCGGACACTGTGCCAAGAAAACACCAGCATACTCGCTGGTCTTTTGTTATAATGGTGTCCAGCTAGAACTTGCAAGTCACTGTGCAGACATGGCAGGTAATTTCCTCTTCTCCAAAAACAAGATGTAAACATACTGATATGGTGAAATCAGAAATAACTCAGTGGAAGTGAACCAAAAGTAAATAGACCACTGCCAGCAACACTGTTGATGAATTACTAATGAATATGATGAACAAAGTAAAATGTTGCAGCTTTAATTGTACCTCTTGATGAACCATGAACATGTCTCTGTCATAGGTCATTGAAAAGCATTATGGACGCTCCTTGGGTGTGTGGTCAGAGACGGACGCTGCACTGTCAGAAAACAGCACAGAAGAAGAAAAGTTCTCACATGCGGGACAACACCCTGCCGTGATCATGTATTGGTCATTGTCGGTGGCAATCTTCTCCATTGGCGGCATGTTATCCTCCTTCCTGGTAGGATTTGTGGGAGACCTGAGAGGGAGGTGAGAAAGGAAGGATATATATAAGGACACAATGATGAGAGTTTGGTGGAAAATGAAATAAAAGCAATGTAAGTAATGAGGGAAAAGATGGGAAATGACTTGTGAAGTTAATCTAGGATCAATTTATTATAATGCCATGGTAGACAGATACTTATCCATCATCTGGCCGTCATTGTAGCTCCCTCTGCCACCTTTTTATCTCTTCTCTGTCTTACAGGGTAAAGGGCATGTTAATGGTCAATGTTCTGGCTGTAGCTGCTGGACTGCTGATGGGTCTTTGCAGGATGTGGAAACCTCACATTATGGTCATTTCGGGCCGTGCTGTTATGGGCTTTTACTGTGGTACAGTACACATTATAACCTTTGAATAATACTAATTTAGTCGGACATACCAATGTTTGTGAGTCATATATAGATGAGGTAAGTTGTCCTCATTATTAGGAATATTTCTCTTCATGATTGAAAGCTAGTTAATCAATATTTAAGAGGAAATTAAGGGTTACTAAATTGCACTTAGACAAACAAATGTTTATTTAATGTCACTTCACTCATGACGTGTTTGTTTCAGGGTTGACATCTGGACTTGTGCCAATGTACATTGGAGAGATTGCACCCAAGGCTTACAGAGGGGCTCTGGGAACATTACACCAGCTGGCCATTGTAGTTGGCATCCTAATCAGCCAGGTGAGGTGCACTCTCACACACATACACATGCACAACAGCATCTTTGTTTGTTGGAATACTGAACATATAACCTGAACGGTATGTTGGTGCATTTGTGTGTGGATGTAGGTTATAGGTCTGGACTTTATTCTTGGTAATGATGATATGTGGCCCCTGTTGCTTGGTCTCTCTGGAGCTCCGGCAGTATTACAGTCCTTTCTGCTGCCTCTATGCCCTGAGAGCCCAAGGTACCTTTACATTCTACTGGGCAAGGAGCAAGAGGCTCGGAAAAGTAAGACAACATTTACATTTTGAAAGCTAAACTTTAACTTGTAATGCAGCATCTTTACATTAGTATAGGCTACAGCTACTCTATAACTAAGTAAAACAGCTGAATTCTTCTTCAGCAACTGCACAGACTCTTGTTAAGGACTTGCCCCCTTGCTCTTTTCTTTGTTGCAGGTTTGCTTCGTTTAAAAGGGGCGTATGATCCAACTCCTGATCTGGAAGAGATGAGGAGAGAGAAAGAGGTGGCAGACAAGGAGCCCAGAGTCTCTATCCTTTCTTTGGTAGGTGTCTTTACAGGAAAAGGGTCACTTGAGATATATATTGCCACAACTACCTAAATATGATCTCTTTTCCATCAACTATTTTAAAGAAAATGACTTTACACACACCAACACTCACATTACACCATAATAGTCCTGATGTTTCTCCTTGGGGTGTACAGATACACATGATCTCACATGCTTGATGTCAAATCATTAGTTAAATAAGTGATTTAATAGTGATGTAAATGTAAAGGATTCTGTGCATCAGCCAAACCAGTACCTCAATAAACCGGCCAGTTGAGGCAGGATCAGGACAACAGGACTCTGTATGCTCATGCAATGGATCAGGACTCTTGTAGTGAGAACTTTTATTAAAGTGCAGAAACTAACATTTCAACATCAGAGCAACTCTAATGAAGACATGCTGTGTGTCAAAATATTAGTTGCTGAACCTAAAAGTTTGTATTATAACCGTGTGTTCTGGATCTGAGCTTTGCAGATCCTGCATCAATATATATTATAACATGTTTAGATTATTGAATTAATGGGAAATTACACTTATTTGACACAAACTGCTTTAAAACGGCTGCAGATGGATCCTCTCACTATAAAACCAAAAGATTTCTGCAGAAGCCAATAAGTTATCTCTGCTTTAGAAAACCATTGCAGTGACGATCTTAATACCATTCTGTATTCTTTCCAAGATCCGCTCCTCTGTGTACAGACAGCAGCTGGTCGTTGCCCTCATGATGCACCTCTCCCAACAGTTTTCTGGCATCAATGCTGTGAGTGGTAAAATTCATTTTAACTCTGCCTTTTTCTGTCTCTCATCTAGTTTACTTATTACTTAACTATGGTGATTGTGATGGTATGATTGGTATGATATTTAATTGTCAAAGCATACTGCTGGTGCACTTTAACAGTAACTGGGTAAAATCTGGTAAGATCTGTGTTGCTCTGTTGTACGACTGTAAAATGATTTTCCATAAGCAAAGCAAACAAAAAACTTTATATTTGTATTTGTGTACTTGTGTGCCATATATACTGTGTACTATGTATAAATATACTGCATATACATACTTTTTAAGTATGAAAAAATATGTACTTTACTGTACGTTTTGTCTTCAAGATCTTTTATTACTCCACGGCTATCTTCACTCGGGCTGGTGTCGGTCAGCCAGTCTATGCCACTATAGGAGTCGGAGTCATTAACACAGTCTTCACTCTGGTGTCTGTGAGTAGATACATTAATGTGCATACAGATGCAAGACACGTAGACACATGCACACACATATGGACATTAAACCATGAACATGCACTGATGTTCTTTTATACCTTCTACGCATGAAACACACAAATAAACTGTGTTCTATGTTCTATGTTCTAGGTTGCGCTGGTGGACAGGGCTGGCAGGCGCACTTTGACTCTGGTTGGTCTGGGAGGAATGTGCTGCTGTGCAGTTGCCATGACAGTGGGCCTCAAATTCCAGGTTTGTTCAATCAGGTTTCTGAGCTTTAGTCTATTAGCAACTTGAGCTAAACTGCCTTGACGTGCATTAGTCTTTTTAATTCAATTTCAATTAAATTTTATTTATATAGCGCCATATCATAACAAAAGTTATCTCATGACACTTTTGATGCAGAGCAGGTCTAGACCGTACTCTTTATGATATTATTTACAGAGACCCGACAGTTCCACCACGAGCAAGAACTTGGCAACGGTGGCGAGGAAACACTTCCTTTTAACAGGCAGAAACCTCGGGCAGACCCAAGCTCATTGGTAGACGGTCATCCACCACGACCGGTTCAGTTAAAGATAGAGAGGGGCAGATGGGGGGGGGGGGGTAGACAGATAAATAGAGAGAGATAGAGAGACACAGATGCACAGCAGTAGCAAAATATTAACTAACTATAAACTGTAATGGAGATATGGTAACAATAATGACAGTAATAATATATGTAGTGGACGCCGTGCAGGACCACAGCAGCAGACACGATCCATGAGAACCTGCTGGACGAGAGAGCATTAGTCTTTTGCTCTCATCATGACATATAGTTAGTATCACCTAGTTTAAGAATGTTAATTTTAATCATATATTTAATATAAATTGTCCATATTAGCATTAAAGTTCATTGTTGTCTTTGGAAACCATAAAACAAGAAAAGATCTTAACTCATGGCTCCTTTTTTAGCTATTTCTGGGGCTTTCAACTGCATCTCACCGTCTTTCTGAGCAGTTTGCTCAGTTTCCATGTGTACGTCATCCCATGCCACAGCTTTCTGTTTTTCAGCTAAGATTGCTAGGCAGTTGAGACCAAGAAAACCTTATCAGTAGAGGTACATATGTTTAATAGCCTTTAAAAAACAACTGGCTTTGTCACACTTTAAAGTAGTAAAAGTAATAGGACAATCTGGAGATGAGTGGATTCCCTGAGAGGAAAATAAATAGTTGGAAGGTTCAGTTTCTGCTCTGATGCACAAAAACAATGCAAACAGATGCTGCCTCCTTTTTTAATACATTTGATCATCTGAAGTCATCAGGAAACTACCCTGAATTAAACTGTGTCTCTTGACTATGCATTCTTCTCTCCAGAGTGAATTCACGTGGATGAGCTATGTCAGCATGTCAGCCATCTTCCTCTTCGTGAGTTTTTTTGAAGTTGGTCCTGGTCCCATTCCGTGGTTCATAGTTGCTGAACTGTTTAGCCAGGGACCTCGGCCCGCGGCCATCGCTCTGGCTGGCTGCTGCAACTGGACCAGCAACTTCATCATAGGCATGACCTTTCAATATATACAGGTAAGCTGAAAGGACATACATATGTACTGTAAACTTGTGCACGTGTCTTTGCTTCATTCAAACAAAATCAGACACGCTGCCCCTTCTGGATCCTGACTTTTATTTTTCTCTTTTTTTTTCTTATCAGGATTTTTTGGATTGTTACGTGTTCATCCTGTTTGCTGTGCTGCTTCTTGGCTTCACTGTGTTTACTTATCTTCGGGTACCTGAGACCAAGGGCAAGACTTTTGAGGAGATTGCCGCTGTCTTTCTGAAGGGACGAAAAAAGTCGGCACAGAGCCCCAAAGACGCTACTGAACTGCAGCAGCTGAAAACATCCACAGATGCTTAAAACAACAGTTTCCTTTTTTGTTTGTGTAGTCTGTGCGCATGTGTCTGTCCATCAGTATTTCAAATGTGTAGTGTTCATTGCTCAGTGTACATTTTCCTTTTGTTCTAGTAATAATTACTTGGATTAAGCTAAAAAAAAAAGCTAATTTTTTTTATAATGCACAATGTAAACTTTTACAGTATTATAAGCTGTTCTTCAGTAGTTAATCAATATTGGATTATATAACTAGGGTATTCTTGTATTGTTTAACCTAAAGAGAATTGTGACCTGCCTCTGCAGTTCACTTTAACCCTAATGAACTTCATAGTCTTTTTTTTCTTTAATTTTTTATTGTTTTAGCCATTGTTATTGATTATTGGTCAGCCCTTATGGAGGAAGGAACTATGCTGTGGTAGCCTGAAGTCAAACAGGCCTGTGCGGTGGTTTGGTGGGGCCATTCTCTCTTCTATGCTATGAAACTTTATCCTTTCACTTGAGGCCTTTATGATCTGCACAGAAAATGATGTTCAAACAACAGAACACTAAAAAACCTTTACTAATAGTTTTAATGCCCAACAACAGAACAGGAGAGTGTTACCAGCGAGCGATATTTTGGATTGTGTTGGGGGAAGGCAGCTGTAGAAAGTAAATTTGAAGGGCAGTAGTTATGTTGACACTCTAAGGGAATTTTGAAGGGTTTTGTGCAGAGTTTACACTCTTAATGGATTGTAGCTCACGCTGAATGGTTGTTGTTCTCTTATGTTTGCATTCACGCAAAAAAAGCTGTTAGTGGGAGCGTAGGGTAATTGCACAAAATCAGAATGTGTTCACATGCACTGCATTAATGAGGTTGCTGTAGAATCTACATTTACATACAGGTAGTCACTTTTCTCCTTCTATCCTAAGTGTATTTGCAATATACCTGAACTGCAGCTACGGTGACGCAGCACATTGTAAACAGATGTGCCAAATGCTGAATGAAACTGTCAGTAATCGCATGCATTGAAGTTCGAAGCCCAGTAGGTGGCAGTGAAGCATCACATTTGATGGCTGAGATTTTTCTCAGCCATCAAATGTGATGTGATTCCATCTTTTTCTCTATCTATACATCTATTACATCTATATATGTCTATCATTAGGTGATTTCAAAATTACAAGACTAAAGGTTTAATTGCTTCAAATTCAGTGGTCAGACGCTATTTCAGATTTTGTGACACTACATCGGCCACACCACATTGTATGTACGGTTCGTTGGTGGTAGTCCAGAAAGACATTGATAAGTGGGTGCTCTGCAAAGGTAAATACTGAGCAGCTATGTACGATAGCACCTATTAATGGCAAAATGTTTCAAGAAATGTTTCAATTATATAACTTGAGCACCCATACAGTAGATCACGCCATGTTTGTGGCTTTTATTAGTGTTGAAGGGATGTCAACTCTGATGCTGGCCTTCCATCTTTAGAAAGGACAGTCAATGATCACAGTGCCTCTTTTCAAATAAAGCCACATCTCTGTCTCTTACAAAATTATGCAAATAAGTTCAATTGGAGGAACATCTGCATCCACAGCACTCCAAAGGTTACACACTCTCTCTTGCTCTCCTACTCACACCCAGTGAACAAGGCACATGGAATAACCTTGCCGTCCCCACAAACCCACTAAAGGGACAATTGTTTTTAAGTGGGCTTGTATGAGGTACTTATGCATAGACAGCATATTTTGAGCATATTCTCAGCACTTTACCTTGCCATTATACGGTCCTATCCCTTGCTGCGACATTGTCTCAGCTGTAGAAATGATGTATTCTACACATTAGCACAACTGTGCTGTGCACGGCGCATTGTGCTGAAAATACAGGTAAAATATGTTTTTCTGCTGACCCTGTCTACAGTGGTATTTTGTGCTACTTGCATGTCAGGACTTCAGCCTGCTTCTTCAAACCGGGAGCAGACTGACTGCTGTCTACTTACTGACATGACCATTACAGAGAAACCTCCACTGCTTCTTTCTTTCAAGAATGTCTTACTGGGGTCAGCTGAACTCTTTTAACGCTCGGTGTGGAGAACGAAGCAGGGATTGTAGAGGGGATTGGCAGAGGTTTTATGGGCCATTCCACAGTGCTCCAAACCTGTTTATCCAGACGGTGAAGCTGCTGGATTCCTGGCCGATGTTTGGAGGACATGAACTGGTTTGGAATGATTGGAGATTTGATGGAGTTTCGGGGTAGAGAGGGCTTCTCTTGTAAGTCGAGGGAAAACACTGCTCCAAACACACACATGGAGGCTACATATATCAACACTGGAGTAGAGCCAAGTGTAGAGGAGGGTCATTATGTAACTGCGGGACCTATGTCTCGAAACAGCATGAGATGGAGAGAGAAGAGATCAAAGCATTGGTGTGAACTATGTGCTTTTATTGAAACTCTATGGGATTAACTGTGTGTATGTGAGAAGAGTTTTGAGGTTCAGCTTGCAACTCTTTCATATTTTTCCTGGTACTTTTTTGTAGATTACTGTAAAATGAATGCACCCTTTTCAATATTTAAAAGTCCTTTTGGCAATATTATGCAGGGCAGGTATGGCACAAGGCATAATCAGCTTATATTTATTATAATAAAGCCTTATATAACTGAGAATGGATATATGAGGCACACTACCTGTGCCTTCATGTCTAAGAGACAGGAAAAGTAGCACCACACTCTTATCAGGATCACATAAATATAGGTACTTGTTTGCTTCCTAGTGTGTATGTATGCATGAGTCCGTCTGTATGATGGATGATTGTGTTTGGCAGCGTGCAGTTATTTAGGGCTCCTGTATGTTTCAGTGTGTAGCCTACATGTGTCATTTTGTGCACACGTGTGTGTCTGTCTAAAGGGGAGCTCTGTTTTTGAAGATCAGTGGATGGCGGTTATTGAATCCAGATTTTGAAACAAAAAAATCAGGAGCAAGAGCACTTCATCTTAGCTTCTGACAGGCTTTGGAGGACAGGAGGTGATGTTTCGTCCTCCTTTCATGTGCTCAATCCCACTGAGAGAGGAGCAGCAGGGAAGGTTTCTGTATATGTGCGGTGTTTGTGTGCGGAGTGGGGGTACAAAGATGAATATTGAAAACGAAGCCAACAACCGTTTGATGGATTGTGATGTACAGACGTTTACATGTCTCCATCAGTTCACATACATTGGATGGCAATACTGGTCTGTTACATAGTGCAAGCACAGGTGTACGGGGTGCAGAGTGGGAGTGGGAACACCATTCACCTGATTACAAGTCACTGTAGCATCAAAAACATTTTAAATCTGTTATTTTATGATAGAAAAGTTACATATTTTCACTTTAAAGGACAGAAAAATTAAACAAACTAAATAATTGAGACAATCATATGCCGTCACATGCTGAATCCAGCCTTCACAGAGGCTATCAAGTCCTATATCCAAATATATTTCTTTAATCACGTCACACATGACATCATAAATCAGATTTTACATATTGTATTGTGTACGTTCAAAAACCGGATTTGGAAGCTGTTTTGAACATATTCAGAAGGGTATTGAGGCCAGAAAATTAAATCGGTAGCAACTATAGGTGACTGGAGACATCATCTCAACTTTCATCTTGGGACTGCATCTTTTATTCATAAGTGCAGGCAGAGGTCAAGGTCTATTCTGTGTCAAAATGTTGGCTGGGAAAAGGAGGGACCTCGTGCATGTCTGTCTCTGTGTGAGTCGTCTTATGTGCACATTTGTACAAGACTGATTAAGACCAGAAGGGAAGGGGAGTGTTCCTTCTTTAGAAATAGTTACGCAAACAGACGCGTTCATTTGAGAATGAAGCTCACAGCACGTACTTTCTATTTTAGCTGACACCCTCCTGTACACTCACACTGCTGGGAAGGCCATCTGAACTTTGAGAAAGACCCTTCTCTGCAAGAATTACTGAATGAGTTCGCCGGAAAATAATCTAGAGTAGATTCGCCAGAGCAAAACATTTCTTCTATGTGTTGCTCCTCTTCAGTCGAACAGCTTGAATGATTGTACATTCAGTCTGCACGTCTTCCTAAGCTTCAGGCCGTGTTCAAGGGTGCTAGATGCAAAAACAAAAGATTAAGTAGGTAAAGTAAGAACTGTAGTTACACTCTTGGCATCTCTTGGAAAGCAAAGTAAAATACAGTGTTATGCATTAATATAATACTAATATAAAAATACACTGTTATAATAATACAGAATGGGATAAATAGTGAATGGGATTATAGTTTTTAAGTGTTTAAACTCATCAAATTCCTACATTAAATTAAACGTAGATAAATAAAAATGAGATATGAGCTTTGGAAAACATACAAAGGTAAAATGCAAAGGTAAAAATTAAGAACATGCTCATAACTATGCATGGCCATTTGCAACAATGTTAAATAACATAACACAGTTTAACATGTGCAGTTCATTAATACAGAATGACTATAGAGCTTCTGTTTTCCTGGCCAGTGTGTCTGGATGAATGAAGTTAAACATTCGGGCTGTAGCCTCTGATAGACCTACAGCATGTTGTTTCTGGCCACCTGCTCCCCTCAGGCACAGCTTTGAACCTCCTTGTGTGCGTGTGTGACCTACAACGTATGTGTATTTGTAAGGGCAGTTAGTAAGCCAGTAGTTGGAATGTTGAAAGGTTGTGTCGGACATCTGGAGGTTGACTCCAGCGTGGAGTTGGAGAGATGAGCGTAAAGAAGAGCTGATGGGAGGTAGGGTGGGGCGAGTCATTATTCAAACCAGATGAGGATGGTTACTCATAGTTGGGGAATAAAAACACACTACTTTTTGTAGTCATCTTCTACTTTACCAGAAAGTCATTAGTCAATATTTTAGAATAGATGATTCAGAGTAGTATCTATAGTATCTCCTCATGATGCACTGTCAATGGTATAAAATGGAAGGGAGTGCACAAGAGGGGAATGATAATAAAAACCAAAGCACAATTTTGATATTAAGACAAAACATGTCAAGAGGGAAAAACTTTGAATCATCCGGCCATCTCATCCATCTGATCTGATCCACCCCTAAACCCACTCCCAGTGCAATACACCACCAAATATGCAATAACACTGTTGCACTGCTACAACTGCTACCTCTATTATCTCATTATTTAAATATTGGATACCTAAGCACCTTCACACTGTGACACTTTTATTTTATACACTTTACTTTAGTTTACTTACTTTTTAACCTTTATTTATTGTGTATTGTCGTGTATTTTTTAACGTTCTGTGTCCTAAGCTGTTGTTTCGTTTTGTTTTGTTCTGCCTTTGTTTTTAAGAAGTACCAACAATTCTTCGTTGTAGGAATACAATGACAATAAATCTCTCTCTCTCTCTCTTGTCTCTTCTGGAAAAATACTGTCATAACTAAAGCTATGAAGAGAGTTTACTTATTTTTCTCACACATTGTAGCCAGGATGAGCTTAGTTACATATGATGACCTTGCCATTTTGTCGAAAGTAGCTGCGTTTTTGTGACGACATGACTACAGAGACCACAAAGAGACTCTAAATCACTGCATGTAAATACAAAACTTTGTCAGTCTGGGTTCATTTTTGGCTCACAGGAACAGGCACAAGCAATGTTTATTAATGACACGACACTCTACGGCTGGATGGTGGATTACACACAGCCATTTAAAAAAGTGCTTCTTCATCCTTAAGCACCTTGTTCCCAGCTGGTACGGGAGATGCAAAGTAAAGGAAAAGAAAGACATTTATGTTATCAGGATGACTTTCACAAGAAAAGAACAATAGTCAGAAACTTTTCTCTGTTTGACATATTACTCATGCTGATGTATTGAGTCAGACAAGGGGGAAATTTTGGGAGCGGTGGAGGAATGCTGAGGCGATGCTATCACACTGATAAACAGGTGTTCGTCTGCTCTCCTCCCACCCATCGATTTCAAGAGCAAAGCTGCACCCAAGAGACTGCTGACCAGTGGAAACGTTACATAAAAAGAAACAAAACTTGCTTATTTATACAGAGATGTATGTTTGTATACCAGAAAAAGTGATAAAGAGAAATGGTCAAGACTGGAACTGTGAACATCTAGTACTGATGTGGAAGATCCAAAAATAAAATCAGTTCCGCAACCTTGAAATTGCCTCAGTTTTAGCTTGTGTTTGAATGTGTTTGTCAGTGTGTGGATTCCATAAACATTAACTGTTTATAGCGCCCTGAAAACAATCTCAAGGACACCCTGAGAGAGCACTTTGCCTGTGAGTTGTCCCTTTTTTAATGAGCTTTAACTCATGTTTTGTCTCGACTCTGAAGATACCATGAGAAAACGGGCACACTGCTGACGCGCTGCGGTCCTATCTCTTTTTACAGAAGTGAAACTACAGTGACTAACGCCGTACAAATCACTGACATTAGATAATCAGCAGCCGCGGCTTGAACTGTTGTTGCACTGACTTAAACTTTGAGGAATGGTGATGAAGAAACATTCAAAAATGAACAAATAACAAGTGAAATGACCTCACTTGGGATATTTTTCTGCCTAGACTAGTTTAGACCGCCTGTGTGTGTACATGTGTGTGTTTGTGTGTGTGTGCACCTGCATTATTACAATTGTAAGACCATAGGGTTTTTGGAAACATCACTAACTTAGCTTATTTTAAGTTTCAGTGTTGAATTACACTTTGGTGTGTTTGTGTATGTGTGCATGTGTGGGTGAATGAGCGTGTAATGTGGTACATATGTTCTGTGGTTCTGTGTGTTTGTGGATCGAGCACTGGGAGCGGTTATGAAAACACTGTTACCCAGAGTACAGTTCTCTTGGATCACAGGTTACTGCCCCGGGGGGGTTGTGGGATAGGCAGGGCCACTGTAGGGAGCGGATAAACCTGACAGTGACTCCCAGTGAGTGCGTGTTTTATTGACCCCAAAAAGAGCGGGAAGAGGAGACTGACGTGAGTGACATCATGGTAAAGCGGAACAAGCTGTTTCCTCAAACTGACGCTATAATCGCCTCTGATTGTGTGGGTGCGCCCACAACCAAGACTTACTGGAAGGGGGTCACAAACGCATCACTTGACCAAATGCTTGTCAAATTTTGTGAATTTGAGTTACTCACAGGAGAGCAATACGGCTATAGAATGGTGGACGTGCAGTCTTGTTTCCCTGCAGCAGGTGGTGCCATAATGTCTAAGAAGTGGGCAAGGATAACCATGTGGAGCACCTGAACAACATGCCAGTGTTATTATTTCAAAGTAGTAGCAGTAAATTTCTGTGTTGCAGAAATATGAAATACAAATCCTCCTGATTTAGGATCTTAATCTCTAGATGCAGATTCATCCTCCTTCAGGCAATGGTTATATAATACCAAACACTGCACACCTCAAGTATTTACACATATAAGAGCACTATCAGTATTTCTCTACATGCCTCTAAGCTAACGTCTTTGCTTCATCCTTGCTTTTCTGTCTTCACTCTCGGTATCACCATACATGGTGCTCATGATCTCTTCCTTCTTTTTGTTGTTATCTTCCTGAATCCCTCATACTTTGTCTCTGCCTCGTGTTCTCCTTTCCTCCTCCAAAACCTTCTAGTAACACTTACAACTCTTCACATCTGGGATGCACCTGTCAGTTTTCCCATGAGTCTTCACTTCCTGTGAAGTTAAAAAAAAAAAAAAACTAAAAAAAAACACTACCCATTTAAAATCCCACATGAGTTATTATAACGTCCAGATTCTGGAGCTATCATTTCAGCTATGGTTTCACTCAGAATTTATTATCTGAAATGGGAAAATTGGAATGTGGTACATCGTGTACTATCAAAATATTGATAACAGGAATGATATAAAGAGAAAAAAAAGATGACATTTTGAAACAAATGGACAATTGGAAGGTTAAGAAAGTCAGTAAGACTGTGGGAGTATAAGGTGATGAGTCTGTTGCAGTCTAAAGTTAGAAAATGAACATGGTGGTGGTTACAAGAAATCAGTGTTGACCGTCAGCTGGAAACAGGAAGCAAGCAGCTTTGACACAGTGTCCCGTCCCTCAGCAGACTTTGGGGCTCCAGGCAAGAGCCAGGATTCTTGTGGTCACCAAAGGGCTTTGAATTTAAACATACAAGTATGTCAGACAGTGAGACTGACAGAGAGACTTTAATAGAATGTAAACACCATAACGTTTTCTTAGCTTCTCTACTCGTGTAATTTTGGAAATGCGTGCTTTTCACTTAACAGAACCGACGTGAAAGCTTCAACCTGTTTCGTCAGCTTTTGGCTCTTTGATCCTGTAACCTGACGCTCTTTTGTCTTCCCTTAATTGTCACTGACAATGGTTGCTGTAGATTTCACCATGCTCATCTGCATTACAATTCCCTGCAGGTGTCGCACTGTCACCAGCCTCCTGATTGACATGGTACATCCATCTATTGCTCATTTTCTTGTCCTCGGTAAAAAAGAAAGTTTCTGTTTTTCTTTGTGCGTGCAAATGCACTGATGCGTGTGCGTAACCTGTGTCAGTGCGTGTGTCTTGGCTGTAGTCTGTGTGATAGGCTGGATTATCCTTAGAGCTGCTCTGAATCATTGTTTCCAAAGCCTGTTGCCGTGGCAGCGAGAGGACTAAGGGTTCTGACCAAAATATATCCACATAAATCTGCACTTAAAAGGGAACTGCCCCATGCTCTGCCTTTGTGTGTGTGTGTGTGTGTGTGTGTGTGTGTGCTTTTGCACTTCACAAACCAACCTGATGTTTACCCTGTATGACTTTCACTTTAATTATCAATGCATTATTGATGAAGTGGAGACGGTGTGAGCACTGGCTGTAAGCATTATGAGAGTTATTTGAGGTTTATATTTGTAGTACCAGGTGACGGCAGAGAAGAGAGTGTTTATTGATCAGTATTGAAAATCAATGCAAACAATATCCTTTGCCTCACCTCTCCTCTTCTCGCCTCTCTTTTCCTTTGAAATCATTTCCTCACGTCCGCGCCAGAGAACATAAACCTGACAACCATGAAAACAGAAAGAGACAGAGGGTGGGGTGGGTACAGCAACTTGTTTCTATTAAACCAAGGCCAGGGTATTGTTCTCCGAAAGGAAAGATCCAACACAAGAGGCCTTATTGATGACCAAGACCTGCTGCCTCTCTTGCTCTGTGTGTGTGTGTTTGCACACAGCCAACAGCATGCTAATGAACAAAATGTCATAAGTCCGTGCTTGCAATGGAAAAGGTGGAAGTTGCACATTGATTGGAAATCTGCTCTCTGCCCTTTTCTATTGTTGAGCTGCCAATCTGTCTGCATTCAGCAACAAACATCAGTTACACAGAATGTCTCTGTGTGAACTGCAGGTCAGTAAGCAGCCTGTCCTTCTTTGTGCTCAATAATAAACATGAAGTAGCTAAGACACTCTCACATATTCATAGGTCAGTCAGGTCTACACCACTGTCTTTTTCCCACAGTTCTGGAAAACTACAGACATGGGAACAGGGCTGGAGTCACTGATTAAAACATGATACACACACACGTATCTTAACAATTTGATACTGTATCTTGTCCTTCAGTGTTAGTGATGGTGTTCTGAAATCATTTTTGCAACAGTTGATTTCAGACAGAGGTAGACAAAAGCAGACTTCTTGTTTCTAGCTGGACACTGTCAGCTTTGCCAACTGTCCATAGCAGATATTATCATATCAGCTGGCTCATGAAGCTAATGTTAGCTTCAGGAGTGGGTTTAAAGCACTATTTCCATCAGACCTTTTAATGTTTCCAGTTCAAAATGGGGAAAAGAGTCTGAATTATGCATGTGGTACCTAAATACATGTAATCATCCTAAAAGACTGAGACTCAAGCATCCTCACTAGTTGATGATCTACTGTATGCAGAAGACATGGAAATGATAAAGCATTGTTTGCATTGCTGTGTAAAGCTCTAGAGCTATTACCAGACAGATGGTCTTGTTCTACCACAGACAGACCAAGAGATGCACTGCAATGCACTGCAGATAGACCAGGAGATGCAGAATTTAACCCCTGACTATTACCCTTTTAACTGCTTAGCTTACATACTTGGAGAGAGAGGACAGCAATTTTGGTTGGGTTTGCTGGAGGGTAAACTTCCCCAAATTCAAAAGAGTGTTAGCCTACAGTAGCATCCAAGACTTGGCAGCCACAGCAGGGAAATACTGCACAGTGGTCGTCTTGAACAGGGATTTATAACCCTTAGAAGTAACACCAGCTTAGATTTCTGCTGTAGGCAGCTACTTCGCTTGACGTGCCTATATTTGCAGCTTACCTTCGAGAGGACAAACATACTGTCCATTCCTTATATTTGAGTTCTTGAGTGGCAAGAAAAATAATAGAAAAATGCATCCAAACTCCTTATACTGTGCACAAATTATTTTTGTTATTACATGCCGCTGTAGTCAATTTCGATAGTTAAACTGATGGTTGGTAAATCGAGACAGGTAGGACAGGTCGGATTTTAAAAATAGAATTAAAAAAATGCAAAAGAACAGTAATGAAGTGAGAAAGAACAGAAATGCCCAGGAAAACTGGCTAGCTGCAAAATTTCGCAATGAAATGCAGGACAGTGCTGAATGAAGAATAAAGGTTCTTTTTCTTTCCCTCTTGCCGCTGTCAATTCGGTTATCTTCGACTCTGACAGTGTTGAGTTCTCATGTAAGACCAACAAAGCACCCACTGAACTGAAGTGAGAGATTGAGCGTGAGAGAAGACATATTCCAGAGGAGAGTTGCTGACAATGTAAGGGGATTTTGGCAAGACCAAGATAGGGTGAGGATGAAAGAGAGCGCTAGATGTGAGAGTGTGATTCAGAAAGAAGGGGCTTTCTGGTGTGTGAAACCTAATTGAGTTAACAGACATCAAGCATGACGCCACTGGAAAATGTAAGGTTAAATGTAAGCACTGACTTTCCACCAGAAGAGGATCACTGGCTTCTAGAAACACACTGCTGAAGTGTTTTGTTGAGTAAGTAGATTGTATCAGAAAATAAAGAGTTAAAAATAGACTGTATAGGTGTACATAATAATGTGCAGAGTGAAGATGATCATAAAAATTAATCTAATAAAGATTGATTCTAGTTTTCCTTATTGCCATGGTGACAATAGAGGTCAGCTATTTATGAGTATTGACTTAATGTACTGTAGTAGAACATTGTAATATAACTGTGTACCTTTGTTGCATGTTGCTATCCCATCATTTCCTGTCATCTCTATTATGTTGCTATCTATTTAAAGGCATCAACTTAAGATATTTATGGTAAACTATTGAGGAAAACAGAAGTTCATAGAGTTTAAGTGCTGGAGTGGCAATGTGGCCAATCATTGTTTATAGGTCTTAAGTGAATTTAGTCATTGAAAAAGTGGTTGCTGTTTTTCGCCCTTCTGTTTTTTCCAGTGGTGCCATTCATAATTTAAAGTTATTGTTTAAACCACTTGTGTATGCTTTTTTTTTTTTTTTTTGTTACTTTTGTCCTTTTCTTTCCGAAATATCAGCATGTCAACATTGTCAGTCAGATATCTTTGTGGTTAGAAAGAAAAGAATTCTGTAACAGAAGAATAAAAAAAAAATGTTTCCTGTTCCAAAGGAATTCTTTGAAAATGGTTTTAACCAAACAATAAAGCTTTCCCTCCACCTCTGCCTGTCACTATAAACCCTATCTGACCATTTAGCTGTAAACTGCTCCACTGTGTTCAGCAGCTGGTCGCTAACTTTTGCATTTGGTGCTCGGTGGGTAGTGTACGGTATTTTTTGCTGAACACGGCTGACTGTCGTGTCTGAAAACAACACTGATCAGAAATGGTGATGGTGAACCAAAGCAGTAAATTTGAGGCAAAAAGAAGCAAAACCAAAAAAATGAGCTGAAAGATGCTAAAACAGTTGTAGAGTTAGAGTCACATTACACATACTGTAGTCATTTGATCTCTTGTTAATTTTAATAAAGATTGTGAGGCCAGAAGACCAGATGCTTGGTGATAGACAAATATGAAAAACAGTTTTTTTATTTTTTTTGAAGAACATAACGTTGCGCTGAGTCAGCATTTGGAGCTGAGAGATCATTCCGTGCAGAGTGTCCGTTGGTTGTGGGGATTTTATTTGTGGAGCAGAACTATCTCTGTTTCTATGTGTGTTTGTGGAACAGTGTGTGTGTTTGTGTGTGTGTGTGTGTATGTGTACACTTATCTCACCATGCTCACTATGAACATAACACTGAATTCCAAAACATGTTTTTCACTACTGTGTACTGAGCACACATGAGAGAGAGAGTGGGGCAGAGAGCACCAGCACACACACACACACACACACGCACACACACACACACACACACACACACACACTGCGGTTGCCAGTTAGATCATAGAATCCACCAGTGGTCTTGCTTACTTTGGCCCCTGTGTCTCTTTCTTTGTTATCCCTCTCTCCATCCCTTTACTTTGTTATCCATCTCTCAGCCCATCCTCTCTCCTTACACAACGTCTGGCTTGTCTTTCGTGCACGATCAAAGGCTTGAACCCCCTCCTTGTGAACTTTCATTTTCATCATACCATAAAGATGTACGTGTGGCGTTCCCACTCCCACACACATACGCTCAAGTACATGCAAAAACACTTCCTTGGAAGTGATCTTTAGGCTGATTTACTGTTTTTGCAATCAAGTAGACATGCACACCATTTTGGAGGATGTGTATGTTCGAGCTGCAGTGGGTTGGGTCCAGATCAATATCTAATATTTTAATTAGCAGACAGAGAAGTGACTCCTTGGAGACAGTGCAGACTGTCTACTATAATTTCCTTCAAATACTTTCTTTCTACTGTACTTTCTCCTCTCAGTAGTTAGCCCTGCACTTAAAACCAGCTAATCAAATCCTCACCGTCTGTTCTGCAATCCCTTCAAACTTTCCAGACTTGACAATCCCTGCTGTTCTCACTCAGTCAAACCTATAACAGTGTAATGATTTTAAAACTTGTTTACTACCCAGCCCATAGCTTTAATGTGGATTGCACTTTAGCATGCAGTAGTGGTAATACTGATAAATATCCTTGCTGCGCTGCATGCCCATATGAGCAAATATAATGTTGGTTTAATCACTCCTCACATCAGTGGTGCAACGGTATAATTTATAATGAGACAAAAATCCAGACCCTGGAACACCAACAGTGAAATCCAGACTTAAAAGAAAATAACAGCAAGGTTGAAAGCATAACATTTGAGCAATTTTGTTTGCTCTAATTATTTAACATAATCATGCAGTTTTCCCTGCTGCTTTCCAGTGTTTGTAGAAGTTTTGTATGCGCACTGACTTATCACCCAACTCTACAGCTACCTTCAGCTCTTCGAAACTTTTTAACCTCTTTCAGCTCGTTGTTTTGGATTTTTAGGCCTGCAAGTTGTTGCTATTGTGTCGGTTCACTCTCAGCACTCACACATCCATGTCGTCCTCCAGCACTAAATGGCAGACAAAGTTATTGTCTAGTTAGTGATCACATTGTGGGTATGTTGCAGCTAAAGAGTCAGATATTATTTTCTCAGAGATTGGTGGAGACCAAAAAAAAAAACAGCTAAAATGAGTGCAAATTTGTCGGATGGCCAGAAACACGACTCCAAATGCCAATGTCGCTTCATATCGAGGCAACAACAAGGTGATAATATTTCACATATGAAAGAAGAGAAATCATTTTACATATAGTGGATGTAAATAATGATTACCATCTTTAAAAAAGTATTAGATTATCAATTCAATATAGTTGTCATATTTTTTTTTATTTCCCTGAGATGGATACATTATTTTAAGCATTATTGGACAATAAAACCCTCACCAATGATCTGATGTATTGGGCACTGCTCTTATGAGCATATATCTATGGGCCTCTGTTCATGTGTGGATATCCAGCTATGGTCCAGTATTCATTTTGAGTTTTTGGGGGGGAAGCTGCAGAGTTGTCTTTTTGTGGTAGTAAGAGGAATACTGCACTTCCTTCCCAAGTTTAAATAAACCAACCGCTTTCTAATCAGACAGGGCAATCACAGTGCTGAGGCAGGTAGGTATGTGCACTCTCAGCAAGCACTCGGCCTGAGAACACACATGCACATGAATACTCTCACTACAATACAATTAAACTGTTGCACAGCATTCACACACCTAAACACAAGGAACACATATTTTGCCACTTTTGAGGACAGAGTTACAGTGCATGCATCTCCTTAATTCCTTCATTAACTGTAACCACCACATGTCTCACCCCAGCCCTTTTCCTAACCTTATCCCAATTATTCTAACCATAACCCCAAACCAACTCTCAACTCTAAAACCATTAACCTCGTGGCGACTGTTTTTTTGTTACCACAATTGGACCATGTCAACCAGCGGAACACAAACTGTACACAAAGCTACAATTCCAACCTCCAATATCGTAATTAAATGTCAGTGTTGTGGTTTAGTTCTGCAAGTTTTTCTTCGTGGTTACCTCTTGTGAAACCTGCTTGGAGTTGAGACAGAAATACACTGTGCTTGATTCCCTTACGGGGTCTTACAACAGAGGGAATAATTGAGCCAACAATTTTAACTTAATACAGTAAATTATACCATGATCTTGATAAGCAATCATGAGTTCCAGGCCTTTGCTGCAGTTTAATAATGTTCCTTTGTGAAGGAGAGTGTCTGCGAGGAATCTAGCACTCAGCTGTAGTGATAGCATCTGAAGTTGGCAGGCTTTAAATGTATTTGCTTTGCTCTGTGTGTGTGTGTGTGTGTGTGTGTGTGTGTGTGTGTGTGTGTGTATCATAGCCATGCTAGTGTATTTTAATGATTTTCTTTTTGATGTGTGTATTTTGGTCTGAGAAAGTGTGCAAATACATTTTTTTCAGAGCCTCATGTATACCGGTGTTGGTGTGCATTTTAGGGCTCTTTTCTACTGTGTGTGTGCTCTCACAGTACATGTGTGCACATGAAGTGTGTGTGGTTATGTTGGCAGGGTGTGTGTTGTGCTAGTCGGGCCCCAGTGGTTTTTTACGATGTATATCAGGCAGCTACTTGGTCCAGCATCCAAGAGATCAGAAATAGTCCTGTTATTCTAGCAAAATGGTAACTGTGAGATACATTTCCACGCACGTACATCCACACACCTACGTGTAACGCGTACGCAAGTGCGCTTGTGCACGCTCGCACACAAGACACACACTGCCAGTTGCTTCTGTTCCCAGCGCTCTCTCCCTCTCTCGATGCATTCCTCGGTCTGTGTTGACCTTTCAACTGAGAGGTCAGATAACATCTCAGGGGATGTACTCTACCGGCTGAGTTTTCCCTGAATTGTTGACTTAGCAACAGTAATTGGTCTGAATTGAACTTCGCGGAGGCATTTCATGGAATGGTATTCACCGCAGATATTTCTGACTTGGAGGCTTGGGGGATTTCGCTCCCCAATATTTTGACTTTATTCACCGCCTCAGTCTGCTCAAAGCAGGAATGCATATATGAGTGTACAGTTATGTTGCTGAAAGTTTAGTGTTGTGTGTGTGTGTGTGCGTGGAGGGTGTTATAAGGGTTTGACCTAAGTCCTATTGTTTGTTTTCAAAGATAAACGTCAATCATAAAATAACCTTTCTTGCCTTAAAGAAAATCAACAGATACTGTACTTTTTATCCAGAAAATAGCCATGTTTGTGTGCACAGAGCATAGACAGACACACACATACACAGACTGAGCTACGAGTTGCGTCTCAATCAGTGTAAGCTGATCCTTGTCATCTGGTTTTGGTTAGATAGAGCCCGTTTCAAGACTGATTTGATCTAAGTTCACCCTGTGGTGTTTCTGTTCTTCCAAAGGGCTATATGATGCACTCACACACTGCTTTTCTTGCTGTACATTACACACACAAACTCACATACTTGCACCGGTAGTGAGAGAAAAAGAGATATTTCCTGCACACTCCTGTCACTTGACCCGGTGTTCCAATATGTTAATCATTTCCTGCTGTATAATCCAATGAAACGGTTCAGTTCACTGACTTATTAGATTAGTCAGACTGCTGTCCGTGATGGGGAAGCCACTGCAGACCTGGATCTGGAGTTAATTCAGTCTAAGGGAGCTTCTATTACAAACTCTTACCAATATTTTTTTTTTTTTATTTTAGGAAATGTATGTAAATTATTTCCTCAAACGCACTACGAGGTAGTGTTCTAAAAATCACATCTTCCCAGCTTCTAACTTGGTAGTTATTCTTATTTAGCCACTCAATGAGATGAGGGGCCTCTAAATACATTTTGCTGTGCAACATTATTGATGTAAGATAATAATAATAATCTAATGATCCTCGTTGGAACAGGACTCTACAGTAGGGCTGCACAATTGAATTAATCATGATCACGATTTTTGGCTTCCCACAATTAAATAAACATGATGGAATGTGATGTTCTGCACATAGAAAACTAAACCAAGCACTTTCTAAACTGCCAGCCAGCCAGCCAGCCAGCCAGCCAGCAGGGGTGAATGATTTGGCTTCACCTTTTGGGGAGCTTGTCATGTGCGCCCTGAACGCCAGCCTTTGAAAAGATTTCCTGGATGTTACGGCTGCAGTCTGGAGTAGAAGAGTAATATACAACAGAGGGCAGACGGGCAAAAATGAAAATCAAATGCCTCGAGGAGAAGGTGAAGAGCCATTCCCTCAAAACGCATCATCATCTGTTGTTTGGAAGTATTTGGAATTTCGGGTAAGTGATGATCCCCCAATAAGTAAGAGAAATTGAGCCATATAAAATGTTGTTGACTAAAATTATGAAGGCTAAACATTTATAAAGCATGTCAATAACAAACAGGCATTTTCTTCTAAGACCAAAACTAAATCTAAAATATCTGCCAAAATGAACACTGTCCAACTAAAACATTACCATTTTCCAGGAGTGAGAAGAAAATGTGAATCCACCACTAAGACATATCTTTGGCATCCATCCGTTTAAACTTTAACCCCCACAGTGTATTCCCTTGACCTCAGGGACGGCTCCAAATGTCTTCTTCCTGTCTACTTGGACTCAGCAGTAATTGTAGTCCTCATGATGCCCCACAGCTAAATGGATATGTGCATCACAACATTAGATGACACGGCTGTGGTGAGGAGCAGCTGCTGTGTTACTCTTCATAGCGTGGAAAGCCAAAACTTGAACACCCCGCTCAATATGAATGTAGTAATAATGACTCAGCTGGCTATATTGGGACTTCTGCTTTTCCCTGCAGTAAATTCCCCACAATCACTCCTCCCTTTTCCTTTTTCTCTGAGTTATAGCGTTCACCTCCAACTCTCCAGTCCCAGTTAAATAACTCCACAGCATCATTTATTCATGGCCCGTTTGCATCAACGAGATCCGATTGGCTGGTTGTCCCTTTTTGAGCTGGGTGCTTAAAGCTCCATCCAGCTCCATCAGGCCTCAGAGGGGCTGTTTGTATTGGTGCTTTTATGTGTTTCTGTGTCTATGAAGAGAAACACTGGGAGCTTGAAACAAGTAAAAGAGAACATAAAACAGAAGATGGCATTTTTACCAGAGGAGAGTAATAAAGAAAATTGAGAAAGGGGAAACTCAAGAGTGGGTGAAACAGAAATACTGAAAATGGGTGTTTGCTGTCAGCCTCTATTCTTTGTAATAAAATCCTGTCAGCTCTTTGTTTGTCTTCCTGCACCTGGCTGGGGGGTGGATATAGGCCTGAGAAGCAGATGTTGAATGAGCCCTTCCCTTTGTGTCACAGTGTGTCTGTGTGTGTTTGAAAAAAGGTCCTTGAATCTTTTTGGACCCGTTTAGTATTTTAAAACATATGCAAACAGATTGTTGTAATTGAGGGGGATAAAACAAAGCATGTGTGTGTCTGTACAGCCATACAGATGTCAAGGTTTTGCTTGATTCTCAGAGCTCTCGTTAGCTCCCCATTGTGTCTGAATGAACTAATACAAACAACCCACAGAAGCATCTAGGATCAATATTTACTGCTAAAGCCGCCACATATGATCAGCAGGAGAAATCTCTCTGCACTGGCTGTGCCAATTTTTACTGATAGTGAGAGTGATGACACCCAACTAGGAGAAGCACTACCATTGGCGGGACGGACCGCTTGAAATTGCCACCGAGCGCTGTGTTCAAAGTTTAAATTATTTCAACTTGGTGCTGCTGAGCTTAAAGCACAACCAATGAGATAACAGCTGTGTGTGATGCAGCCTAGCAACAACACATGCAAGCAAGGGAAGCAGAGAGCAGGGAGTGATGTAACTCCCCGAACTCAATATTATAACACAATAATAAAAACATACCACAATCTCACCAGGATAAGTATTCGCATAGCGAAATGTCAGCAGTCCGATGGACTACCAGCTTTGTGAACTTAATCCAATGCTAAAGTTAGCTTAGCTGTCTATGTACATTAGCTATGCATATGTTTCATATCACCAACATCACTATATAAACAGCCGGAAGCAGAAAACTTTAGCTTAGCAGCAGTAAATCCCATCCTGTTCTAACACAGAAATTCTGATTTGCTTTGGTGTTAAAGAAGAATGTATTTTTGCTGATGTTTTCTCTCTGCAAGCACTCTGCTGTACCTCGCAGTGAGTGAGGAGCAAATCATGTGAAGGCAGCATTAGTCTGAGGAGAACCCACTTTATTTTATTTTATTTTATTTTTTACTGTTTCAAGCTAACAGAACTTTTCAACCATAACTGCTCCCAGGGGGCTGTGCTGCATGGCTGCCCATCACTCCACCATCTGTCCACACTTTGTGTGTGTGGTTCATTTTGGGCCTATACACCAATAAAAATGAAATGAAAAAAAAATTGTCCCCATTGAGGGATTAATAAAATAAATATTCTTCTTCTCCATCTTTTGATATATATTTTTAATCAATATTGTTGAATAGGAAACAACACGCGGCCAGTAGTGGCTGCCAACTGGACATTTAAAAAGTGATAAACACAACAGGGTTGTGACTCATGAAGATAGTGAAGTTGGCTATATCTGTTTTTTTGCAGTGCATTTCTGTATTCGGTTGTGTCTTCTCACTTTGCAGACTTTTTTGTTAAATACTGCTCACGTCTCAAATTGCTGATGTTTTCTTAAGTCGCAGCGCGTTAAGCTCTTTGCTTTGCTCTCGCTTTGTAGTTTTCTCTTAAACAGACTTGGATTAATTGGACTGTTACACTAACAGCAAGTGGGTTAATTACTTAATTCATTCTTTTAGTTTTACTGTAGCCCGGCCAGCACTTTGTAGTGTGACACAAACACACATGGGACTGGCAAGAGTGAACCACATGGAAACATTAGATTTGATTATCCAAAACTGCCTTTACTGGAACAGGTTAGCAGCAAATTACTGTTTAAATCCAGTATATCTATAATTTACACCATGCATGGTGGATGGAATACTGTGAGGGCAAACAAAAAGCAAACAGCTGGACGGTTGTCCAAAACAACAGCAGCCTATAAAAAGTGGTTTATAGAATTCATTCAGCATTTTAAAATAGGTCTGACATTGTATTAGTTGTATTTAAAGTAGCTGGAGAGGAGAAGAACTTTAAGGATTTAATAGATTTGGTCTGTTGTCAGCTAAACACGCTTTCATTTATATTTTTCTGTTGGAGTGTTGTATGGGTAAAGGTCTTTCAGGGGTTAGGAGTCTTTTCTGAAGGGAGGCGATAGAGGAAATAATTCCTCTTTGATGGGTTGAAAAGGGGAAAAAAAAACATTCACCAAGGCCAGAAGCACTTTTGCACACAATGATACACAGTCAATAAACTGAGAGTCTATGAGTGGTATACCAGAGAGATGAAAAAAAACAAAAAACAAAACTTTTTGCCATTAAATCAGTGTGCTGCTGAATCAGTCATTGTCAAGATGACCAAAGTGAAGAAGTGGTAAAGAGATGGCAGAGAATAAAAGATGAACTGAACAATAAGAAACAGGATAAGAAAGGCAAGAAAATAAGCAAGAAAGAAAGAAAGAAAGGGAAAAGATGATAAGATGTCTCTAAAGGTAAGAAATGGAATCAGCATGAACTCTGTATCATTCACTGTATTTAATTGATCAAAAATGTGTGATCTGACATCTTTGTGTACTCAGGTACTCATTTACACAGGTAAATAAAGTTTCTCATATCCTTTGGGTCATAAAAAATGTTCATTATCTTGGTTGTTGTACTGTACTCAATGATGAAGAGAAAATGTGTTCGACTAATTAGTATGAGTGTAATTGATTTGTTTGGCCGTTTGCCAGTTTAGAAAACTTTAAATTGCTGTCCAATTTTTTAAAAAAAAATCAGGGGAAGAGAATAGACACACATGAAGAAAAACTAGTATGAAGAGACACTCACTCAAAAATGCACATAGACAAAAACTCGAGCAAAAAAAGAATCTAAAACTTCATTTTATTTTAGTATAATGAATGAATGAATGAATTCAGATGAATGAAAAATTGGCAAACAGGGCTAAACTAAAACATCTGCCAGAGAGCCAAAGTAAACAAGTTAGCTGTGAAAAATTTGGCAAATAAAAGACAGCCAGATATTTTCTCAGAAGATGACCAAGCCAGAAATGAAATGCCAATGAAAACTGGACAAAGACCGCGTTCCACAGGTGACAGTGTTGCAGTATGTCTGTTGAATATGTAAGTAAGTGGATTTCTGTTGACATGAACATCATACATTATAAAAGACTTTATTTCCCCCAGTAGCTGATGCATTATTTTAACCAACATTCTAACTGAACACCGGAAAATGTGCTTAACATGCTTTTTTTCTCTTTTTAACTTGACCTCACAAGAATTAACGTTACAAGGAAATGCAAACACATGTCCCGTATGCACACAGTGTAAACAAATCCAGCAGTTGTCTTCCCTACAGGATATGAGACACAGACACACAGCCTGCATGCACGGATGCACACTGAAGCACACACCAAATTGTAGCGCTCTTCAACACAGGATATGAAACAGACTCGTATAAACTGACTAAGCAGATAAGGTGGTGCTGCCCCGCTGGCTGAGGCAAGGGATGAAAGCAGACCGTGTAACATGGTCATTGTTTTTGTGTTACACAGAGGAATTTCAAAGGGCATTGTAACCAAGGGGGAAAAAAACAGCACTGTCTTTTATCTACATCAGAAGTGAGATGTTAGATGTCATCTTTGACATTTGGCATAAGCAGATAGCATACAGTGAAAATATCAGAGCTTTTTTGATTCATTAAAATGTGCAGACGGGGCAGGAAGACCCCCCAAATCTTCCTGATATCAGTTCTTATAACTGAATAAGATGTGTTCAGCAATTTTTTGGGGTGTCGCGAAAGTAGAAGTTATGAAAGGAACATTCACAAGCCACAAGCAAGAGTTAGAGCTGGTCATCTACTGGTCACAGGGTTAGAGGTTCAATCCCAACTGCCTCCTGTCCAGATGCACTAGTGTCCTTGGGTAAAACTGAACCCAAGGTTGTCACTGATTGCTGATCCCAGGCCCGGATAAATGGAGAGCGTTGCGTCATGTAATGACGGGCCTCATTTGCCGGCAAGATGGAAACAGATGATCCGCTGTGGCCTAAGATTTACAATGACCCTTGATAATCTCATTACCACCCACCTCCAATTACTAAAAAAAGAAGTGCATCCGTGTTTGTGTGTTTGCACATGATGACTGTGGAGAGCAAACATTATGTCGTCACCCAGGGTAAAGACCGGATGAGTCACGGCTGGCCTTGGGTGGATTTTATCAACTGGCGAACAGCATCTATCTTTATCTCAATCTGAGAACGAGATGAAGAGAAAGACACGGCACAAGAGGGATGAGCGGAAAGGAGACTTAATGACGATGTTGAATTTGGCGCCCTGGCAACTGAAAATAGTGCAGACAGAGTAATGAAGATAATAGAAAATAGAGAGAAAGAGGGAGAGATAAGATAATGAAGACAAGAAGATGGGAAGGCATCAGCGACGTTTCTTCTGCATTTTCATAGAAGAGCTCAGTGCCTCCCTCCGCCTTCCATCGCCATGGTGATCAGTGTCTTGGCGTGTGTGTGTGAGTAGACGAGAGAAAGGGGGGAGCAAAATTGAGGGAAAACATTAAGGGAAAGAAATAAAGAGTGCATGAGAGCAGAATGGTCAATTTCCCTAAGGTAGAGGTGGTAAATCATTGTTTCTCCTCTCTGATGGAGCTCTTTGACTGCAGCACGGCTGCAGTGGATACTCGCATTATTACACACAGATCGCTCATTCTCTGCAGTTACAGCAGGCTCAACACAAAAATTAAAATGATTCTCTCTATGAAAGAATATTTTTCACTCATTTATCATTTGTTTTCTCGCACTTTCTCAGCCCCCAATCAGTAAAAAAACTTACGAAGAAGCTGTAGCCTGGTCTCTGCAGCATTGAATGCAATGCTTGACAGCTCATGGATAAAACATGCACTGCAGACTACAAAATGAGCCAGTGTCCATAAGCCCCCATGTTAAAATGCCCAACTTCACAGCTGAAATAAACATGTTCACAGCCTAATTTCTATGTTCGTGACTGTACTAATGATGATTTGAACTCCAATTATTCGTATTATGCATAATGAAGAGCCTTACAGGTGGCTTGTTTACGCAACCAGGCTTCATTCAGCCCACCTCAACTCCACCTACAATCCACATCTTTGTCCATTTTAATCTTAGCAGAGAGGGGGCAGAGGCAGGACTGTAAGATGGCAGCGGTCAGAGAACTCTGAGCTCCACTGAGGCTCTTCAGAAACCCAGAAATCCATGTTTTATACTGTCTATAACTGAATCATGAAATCTTGTTGGTGAGATACTCTCTGTATGCTGGTTTCTTGCAATCTAGGCAAACATACACCAAAATACAGTATTCATATCCCTTGCAAAATGTGTACAAACAGCAGCATAACATCAAATAATTTTCATATTGACATTAATTTGAGATATCTGCTGGTTTCATTTTCTTTTTGTTTCCTTTTTTTCTCCGTAATTTGGACCGACTGATGGGACTTTGAGTGTTGAAGGCAGTCAAGGAACTCTTCTAAACAAGTTGATTTGCATCAGAAAGGAGTTAAGTGTTTCTTCACTTCAATTACCATTCTGTTCCAAGAAAATAGACGTCTTCTCTACCTCCAATCTTTACTCAAGCAATTGCTTTTTAAAACCTTTTTTTAATTATGTTAATGCAGACAAGACTAAATGTCTTGTTAAGATAGATATATTGCTGCGCGCGCGCACCCCCCCCCCACACACACACACACACGAAGACGCTGATAAGACAACAACAGGGAACCAGATTAAATATGCAGCTAACAGGACAGCGTGCATTTAGTATAACAACAAAGATATGCTGTACCTTCGTCTCTTTACGTGTGTGTGTGTGTTTGTGTGTATGTTTGTGATGATGTGTGTGCTAATCTTTAGCACACACATATATATGCATGTAAACAGTTGATTATAATAAATGTTGTTTGATTATTATGTCATTTACAAAGTGCTCCTCCCATGGATAAACAATTAGTTGGCTGACACACTTACACACACACCAGTATGTGTATTCATTGCCAACACACATTCACACATATGCGCATAGTTACCATGGTTACTTTCTGCTCTGTAGATATCACACATCATCTACATTTCAGGATGTTAAGGCAATTAGAAAGAACCTGACCTCCACACACACACACACACACACACACACACACACACACACACACACACACACACACACAGTAGTTGGATCACTTTAATGAGTCTTTTTTGCCAGAAAGAACCCAGTCTGGACTAAAAGCTCAAGAACTCATCAGCATCTGTCAGAAAATGAGGCCGGGCTTCTTACCTCTTCTTACTTCATAGAGATACAAGGGTTTCATCCAGCAGCTGTGAACTCATTTCAGAAATTCACACAGTCACACTTCCTCTGTCTGAGCTGCATTGGAAGGTGTGCGCAGTGTATGAGAATAGATCTGAGATATCTTAATCTGGGAAATGTACAAAGAACGTCGATAGTGTGTGTGTAGGTGTGCGTGCGTGAGAGAGATGGAAAATGATAAGGAGACGGATGAAGATGAAGTGAGAGGAATGTGAAAAATGGAAGCTGCATTAGCAACCGCACTGTATTCAGTGCAGATACTGCAGTAGATATTGTCAGGTGTGTGTATTGCGTACAAGTGTACATGTATTTGCAGGAAAGAGAAGTAATAATTCTTATTCTGCACGTCTACTCTATCGATCCATCAACGTGAAACAAAGAAATATGAAATTCCCCTGACGTTTGTTTTATGTTTATGCCTCCACATCACGTTCCATTTTAAAATCTTTCCTTCATCATTCCTCTGTCTCTCTAACATTTTAAGGAGTGAACAGGCTCGCGAGTTTCCTCTCGGCTGAATTATGTTCGCACGGGGAGACATTTGTCAAACTAAAATGCGCCATTGAAGCTAGCTCTCTCGCTCCTGAGGTGGAAGCACAGTATGGTGTTAATCATCTCTGAAAGAAATACTCCCTATATAAACAAACTCATACATACACACAGACACAAAGGTACTAATCAATACGCATTGGTAGTCATAAATCTGAATTAGGCTGGTTTGGATCCAGCTGCACAAAAGCTGTTTGTCTGTTCCTGCTGTGCTGCAGAAGCTGTTTATTGGACCTGTTTTGTATGTGTGTCGTGTGTGTGTGTGCAGCTGCTGCACCCAAGCACCGGTGGAGGCCTTCGCTAATGACCTCGACTGTGGAGCGAACACCTGTGGGAATGGCCGACCTCAAAAGAACTGCAGAGGATCATGGAACGGGACCCACCATGCCTCAAAGAGACTCCAGAAACCATGGCATTAACTCGCAGCGCTGCCAATTAGTGATGTGAGCCTCTCTGGGTTTTGCCTTTTGCAGACAGAGTCTGTATCAAATTGTATTCGCACAGGTTTAACAAGGTTTGTTGTAGCTTGTTTATCGTGCCGGATGAAAGAGGGTGACCAGACAGCACAACACAATGAGAAGCGCGATGTTTGGAGAACCAGGCGAAAGGGATTTTATGACATTTCATTTAGTTTTCAGTGGCAGAATGTTTAATATTCAACCTAACCTCGATCATTATGTTCCCACGAACAAGCTTGTGTGTTAAAGGAATAATTTGACTGAATTTGTCTGTCCTCCCAGCATTGTTGCTAATCTAAGCTAATTGCCTCCTGCCTCCGAACATACACAACACAAAGAAGTGGTATCAATGTTCTGCTGTATCTCTTCTGCTGTGTGCAAGAAAGTGAACAAGCATATGTCTCCAAAAAACAAAATATTCCTAAAAGTTCTTACATTAGATCTCACAAAAAAGCAGCTCCAGAAAATACCACATGCAGTATGAATGTCTGTAAACGAGCACATGGACAATCCAACAATATCATGCACTACAGTCGTCGCTTGAGAGCTTCAAGAAATGGTACGTTGGCCTGGCCATGTGTTTGTTACTTTAATTTGCAAAAATATAAAATACCACAAATCTCAAGCAATTGCATCAGACCATCAAGAAGAACTTTATTCTGTTCTCCCTAGACGTCTTAGCCTTGTGAAACAAAAGAATGTCAGAACTGGGCTCATGGCCAAGTAGGTTTTCACATTGTGGCACTTTATCTTTCCATTCAAATAAATAAAACAAGAATTTTTTAAATGACTATTCTGACCTCCTCTTGGCAACCCTTTTAAAATGTAGGGGGAAAAGTTACTTTGTTTCACTGTACGATGAAAGATCGAGTTCTCTGCATCTGTATCTTTGGGTATCATTTTCTAAATCAGGTCCTGCAGAGTGAAGAAGGGCAGAACTCCAAGAAAGACAGGACTGCAGTGTCCTTTGAGCAACTTGACTTCAAAATAGTAAAACAAAAAAATATCCCTCTCTCCCCAACTCACTCACTGCTTGTCTGTGTTGACCTTTTTATATCCATTGCTCTCCCTCTGTGTTGTCTTTCTCTTAACTTCACATTTCTCTTTCCATTTCGGCCTTTTCTGTTTTGACCCCTTTCTTTAAAATCCCCTCTCCTGCCAGTTCTCCTCCCTCCATCCTCCTCTTCTACCGATGTGGCAGAGGGAGTGGCAGACAGAGAGGAAGGCTACTTCTGGAGATCATGCTGAATAATACATGCCTGTTAGAGCGGAGCCGAAGGAGGCTGACATGGATGGAGGAGAGACTATTGAGCTGGATATAGAGTTTTGATAGCATGTGAATATGGAGCATTTGTTATGATGAGATATGAGCAGGCAAGTTGGTTACTGAGTGGAAATATGAGATTTAATAAGTCTATTTTAGTCACGCATGCAAAAAGGAAAAGTGTTGCAGCACATGTTTATTTTTAGATGCATTTCTAAGCGTTCACAGACAGATCCATCAACACGTTAACAACCAGCGCACTGTGTTAACGGCTGAACCTCATTTCCATATATGTGGAAGAGGTTGTCACCCCAGTCTAATCTGACATATGATGAAGCTGTGCGTGCGTGTGTCCGCTCCTGCAGGCATAGATCTGACAGACATGAGGGGGTCACTCCTGCCCTCTAGCCCTGTGACCTCATCAGACAGTGGTGAATTATGGGTAGTGGCACTTGGGTCTCACAGCTGTCTCTCTGCTCGGGGCACAGTGATAGTGAGTCATCCCTCACTTGCACACACACACACACACACACACACACTCACAGAAACTCCCACACTCGCGCAGCAGCTGGACTGCAGGGTAACTGACATTCAGCAGTGGAGGAAAAAGCAGTGAGTGTGAGCTGGGAAAACAACAACAACAGAGCTGCAGTCATGATGGTATCAAATATGTCAGTGGACTGCAGCACAGAGTGGAAGCACAGCAAGCACAAGATAAACTGTATTTACAGTCTGAACTGAACTGAACTTTCTCTTTGGTCTGCCCTGCCATTGAGTTTACAGTGATAATGGTGGCCAATTTAAGCTCCTAATTCTTAATATTTTTGAGACAATGACTCTTTGACTTCAAACAGCAAGTGCCATATTGTAACAGCTGTAGGGAATTAAAATAACATTAGCTACATGAGTTGCTGACTTCTGGGAATCGTGCAAAAGGGTCTTAAAATTGCGCTTGATGGCTACATATATGCTAAAAGACTGGCTAAAACTGCATGTCACTTGCACGGTATGCAGCTATTTAGTCCTACTGTAGTATTACATAAGTAAACATGTATGATCAGGCGGTTATATTATTCTAATGTTAGCCTACCTTTTTTCATGCAAAAAAAAAAGCTCTTAAGATGGATAAGGTTGCAGAAATGAAAACTCAGAGATGCTAACACTCTTTTTAAACATAACCAGAGTTAGTTCGTAATGAGCTCTGTAGGTAGTACAACTACACTAACACTCGCATGTTAGAGCAGATAAGATAAGATAGATACACTTTTGGTCTTGTGTTTCTGGTTTTGGCAAGGCTAGAAATAAGACACCATCCTCCAAACCCTATATATGTTTATACTATATGTATATATATAGTGTGTGTGTTCAAACAACCAACACTGCCACTGCAGTGAACATGTAAGAAAGAATTTGATGAAATGCCTTTGAATTGTCTACCAGAGGGTATGCTTGTAGATCCTCTAGGTGGATTGGATGACTGCTTATTCCATTTTGATTAATGTTGCAGTGGCACACACATACACATCCTTTCTCGTGGTCACACAATCCAGCTGACATAAATGGGCTATCTATGGCAAATAACATGGCCATCTGCTGAATATTTGATCAGAGACCAGCACAGCCTCAATAATTTAACAACAGGCCTTTACATGACTCTCGCTGCCTCTGTCTTTGGAAATGAGCGTTAGATTTCCCCGCATGACATTAAACACCAGTGCTGTGGTTCAAGACCCCCTTGAGTCATTGCATCTGTGGAAAATGTCACATGCCTAGAAAATGTCCAACAGCTGTCTAAATCTGACATCATTATATTTGACAGACAGGCCCTGTGTGACCTATATCATCCACTTTACACAGGTTACGATGATTTGGCGCTGCAATTCTGTGCGGCAATTTAGCAACCTATTGATCTCCTGCATGTCTGTAAAGCAATTGCGAGGCAAATTGCATGGTCAGGTGGAAGAATAACGCAACAGCTAAAGAGCAACAGATAAATGCGGTCCATTATTTACTTTAACCACAATGTGAAGGTTTTCTGAAGTTAGAAAAACATAAACTTGTATGTAGATTCACTTCTTACAACAAAATGAAAATACTTAAAGGTCCAATATGTACGATCTAAATGCCTCTATTTATTATTTATTTATGTTTTTCATTAGTGTATAATCAGTAATAAAAATTGACCTTAGAATGAGCCTTTATATCTACAAATGTTGCAGGTCTGGTCTACTGTAGAAACATGGAGGTTCAACATGGCAAAGAGAATGAGCTAAACATTGGCTCTATTTTCCGTGTTTCTCATGTTTTATGGTAGTCCTTCATCCTAGGAAGAAGAGGGCGAGGCAAGGGGGTTGCAATCAGCAACTACACCACTAGATGCCACTTAGCCCTACCAAGTGGCCACCTTTCTGGTTGGCAAATGGAGCAAACACACAAGTGCCAAAAACTGCAGTTCCTCAAATGTCCACTTGAGGCTGGCTCCGGAAACGAGATCTCCATAAAACCCTGTGTTAAAATGTCCAACTTCACAGCAGAAATAAACACGTTTACAGCCTGGTAGAAGGAAACTGTTTTGGTCTCTTTAGCTAATTTCCCAGTTTATGAAGACTGAATCTTTGTCACCAGTTTAAATTATATTATATATTAAAGACATGTGTAATACATGGGCGCTTTGAGTGACTGGTTTTGCTAACCAGGCTTCATTTGATCCATCTCAGATCCAAACGCAATGCAGTCTTTGCCCATTTTTGGATTAGCCTGGAGAGTCATGACTGCCAAGATGGCGACTGCACTGAGCTAACCTTTGGGTGACATCACGGGGAGTATACCTCCATTTTTATATGTATATATACAGTCTATGAATTCACACACTGTTTAAATTTCTCCTATGTTTAGCCTTTGTGGGATCCTAATAAATATTTATGACAGTTATGAGATTTATTTAGTAAATTATTTTCAGAAAATTATTTTTATGGATACAAAGTACAAAGTAAGTATGACACACATTAAAAATTAAATACATTAAAACATAAATTACAGGTATTACTGTGGACACATTGTGCTGATAATCCTTGTGTTATGGTTGGATCTGTGTACATCACGGAGGGGGTGTGGGCTGGAAAAACGGCGTCCGGTCAGCTCGGTGTCTCCTGGCCGGTCGAGGGCGACCAGGAAACAAACCGGATGAATAATACACCGTGTCGGCGGTCACATGTCGTGCAGCGGGCTCCTGAATGATTTAAAGCTTTTTACATCATCAGCCTCACCCTCCCACCTCTCCTCCTCTCCTCCCTCCCCCCGCACTGGCTCCCGCTGATGCACCGCGCAGCCCGGAGATGCTGCTGCTGATGCTGGTGACCGACTGCAGCATCCGACATGGGCATCCTTTAATCCGGCCACAGTGAGTGTTTTTCCACCACTTTTCTCTCTTCCCCTCTCATCGTGTCGTTATCTCTAACTAGATCACCCCACACCACTGCTTTTCCCCCCTCAAGTGACTCCCATCTCACTCCCCTTCCTCCTCCCTTTTTTTGTTGTCTTCCTTTGTGCAGTTTTTTTTCTTCCATGAGCGATGGCGCATAACGCGGCGGATACAATGAGTCCTCGCAGAGCTGATGTTTGGTGAGTGGACGGAAATGTCGGGGGTTGGGGGGAAAACTGTCCCTTCCTTGCATGTGCACCTCACCTTTAACGGTGTGCCGCGTTTGCGTGAGAAAGGGAGAGGGAAGAGAGAGTTTAGGGCGGGTGTCGCTTCTCCCACAGGATTAGAGCTGCAGCAGGCTACGTTTGGAGGGTCCAGAGGAGTACAGGAAGAGACAGAGGGGCGGCTGGGAGTCGGCTGAAAGAGGGTGGGACGTTTAATTAAGTGTTTTCTTTTGCAGGTGAGAGCATGTGTCGTTATTGCTTATATGGACTGTGTTTAGGTGTGAGAGTGAGAGGAAAGAAACAAAGATGCCATAGTGAAACTATGCTAAGGGAAGGAGGGGACAGAGAGAGCTTTTCCATGCTGTAATAGTGTTGAAATACAGGCTTTCTGTGCTGTTGTCAGTCTTAATGCTACTTTAAGTGGGTATGGTATGAAACGTGATGACATAGGCTCAAATAAGCTTTTTGTAAGGGGCGAATCTCTATCTAATGTGCAGAAAGATTCTGATTTATCACAGTCTGTCTCTGCCTCTGTTGTGGCACACATCTATCTATCTATCTATCTATCTATCTATCTATCTATCTATCTATCTATCTATCTATCTATCTATCTATCTATCTATCGCCCCACACAAACAGTGAGGCAACGTCCTGTGCCGCTGGATGCATGTACGTGTGTATGTGAGGACAAGAGCACTCAGACACTGAAAGCCTCAAGCTTTGGAACTGGGCTAATCCCTAATGACATGGCCAGATCTCTCTTTCCCTCTCTCTATCTATCTGCTATAAGGTCTCATCCCTTTTTTTCCCCCCACCACCTCCTTAATTCTTTTTTTCCCCTCCTCCTCCCTCATACTCGGTTGTGGTGACGTGCTGTCCGTGGTGCTGAAAACAGTCATCAGCAAAGCCAGCTTGCAAATATGTTCGGGCTTGACGGCCCTGTCAGCAGCTCAACAGGTGCATATTACTTATTATAAGAGGCAGCTGCACAGAAATGGAGAAAGCTGCTTTTCATTTAATCACTGATTGATTTGTGTGTTACGCAACACAAAGAATAACAAAATAAGTGGTATGTTTTAAACCACAATAGGCAATTCAGGTCCTTGGCTGACAAAATTAGAGCTTTTTCACATGCTGGGTCATCTATATATTCATATTAACTATATAAAACTATCACAATATGCGCATGAATTGTGCTTTCATTTAGACATGAACTAGAATAGTAGAAGAAGTAGTAGAATAATAGAAAACAATGAATGAAAGGACGAAAAACATGATCATCATGATGATGATTAGGATGATGACGATAATAAGTAGAACCAGAAAATTATATAATACATTTTGCAACTGCGGTTTGTCTTCCTGCATATCCCTCACACACACTTGCACACACACATGCACACCCACACCCACAGAGCCCCCAAGACATCCAGGACTCATCTTCTGAGGACTCAGAGTCACATGTAGGGCCACACCACTGGAGCAGCCTGAGGTGCACTGCCTTGAGTTTTTGGTTTGTTTCACACTGAACAATATTAATATTTCATGAAGCTCTCACCAGCGACTAAAAACTAGTCCAAGAATTACTCTTGTTCGGCAGCTTCTTGCTCTGTCACTTCCTTTTTTTGCCTTAGTTTCCTCTGTCAGTGTCCTCTTTGCCTCTGCCATTATGTTCATAGAGGGTGCTGAGCCCGGTTACAACGCCCACTTGACCAGTTCCAGTTCTAATAAGACACCGCCTTTGCCTCCTGTAAGCAATCCCCTCCTCTCCTGGGTGGTCCAAAATGCCTTTGGTACAAACATTAACACTCACAGTCCTGGCTGACAAACTGAGCTAACATTAGCTAACAGCGGCTACAGTTCATAGCAGTTTACTGTCCATCAGGAAACTTTGTAAACTGAGGTTGAGGCGGAGCAGTTGGAGGATATCAGAGGGGAAGCCAGAAAACATTTTCTTCATAAAATATGATCCAGTTTCAACAAAATCAGTGAAATGTGTGACTTAGTGCTGCAAAGCGTGACGTATTTCTTGTTGGTGATTGGCCACCTGTTGACTGTAAGTCTAATATTCAAATCTTTTTTTTATCTCTTTAGTCATTAACTATTCCTGGGGAAATATTCTGGCTGTTTAGCTGCTAAATGTTTCATTTTCTTCATCAGCTAGTTTCTAACTATGTCTGCCGCTTGGTGCTGAGCAGGCAGCGGGCTTCCCGCTGCGGCCTGATAATGTTGCTATGAGAGCAGTGAGCTTGATCCAAAACAATAAAGTTGCAGCCCGACAGCTAAACAATGAGCTGAAACCCCTTACAAAACTCTTTAAAGCCGAGGGGGGGAGCTGCAGATTTCAGGCGATAACTCTCTGTAGGTTCATCACAACAGGCATGACATTTCACATTGTCACATTGTTTTCACATTGTCATTTGTTATTATACAAATATGGATTTTAGCTGCTTTAAGTCATGAGCCAAAATAGAGAAATAGAGAAATGGAGAAAGCTCAAAATAAACAGAGCAACTGTGTAGCTGCAGGCTTTATGAAATGCTACTGCTCTCACATTCATCTTTATTAAGGGTAATAGATTCTGAGCGAAAGCTTGCGTACGTGTCTGTGTGTGTAATGCAGGACAGACACCGGAGATAATTGAAGATATGTACGAGCGTATTTAGAAGAATCACGCATGAAAGATTTCTTTATGGAAGATAAACACTTCATGTTTAGTGATGTCATAACTAAACTCTTACTGTAAATTATAGGTGTGACTCATGCAGCAGAAACACACACACAAACACACACACACAACCATAATCCTTTATATTTATGAATGGCTGACTGACCCCCACCAACCTTTCTAAATCAGATGCTGCTCTGCACTGACGTCAGTGAACCTCCCTGCGCATAAAGGCTAATATAATCAGAATCTCTCTCTCTCTCACACAGATACACACACACACACAAACACACATGTACACTGTGGCTCTTTGTCTCTCACACACACCTCTGGTTATTGGCTCAACAGGTACTAAAGCGAGAGAAAAGAGAAGGAGAAACAAAGAGAAGAGACAGATAGATAGAAAGAGAGACACAGAGCGACTGGAGGGCTAGTGTGTGGGAGGTGGACGGCCTTGATCATTATCATTACAGTGTAATCGGATCTCTGTTATAAATTTGTGGCTGTTCTTTTTTCCCTACGGGTACATCAGTAGGTTTAGATATACGTAATCTCTTGTAATTTTGAGCTCATCTCTAAACAAGATGCAGCAAACCTCACTTTAATATACCGATAGAAAAGAACTGACAAAGCTGAGAGCTGTCACTTTTTGTGTCTAAGCCAGAAAAAAATCTTTCTACACAGCCGATAATTATTATGGATGTTAGGCTAATACCTGCAATTTGTTTCTTCTCTTGCCTTCCACCGTATGAATGAAAAACCTGTGTCCATTGATGCATTTGCCGCTTTCGAGACCAACAACTATGAGTTTGACTGTAGTAAAACATTGAAAAAGAACAGATAGAGACATTCTGTTGGATTGACAAATGCAGTCAATCATTTTGCAAAGTAGGACAAAGTAGTTCCAATCTGTGAAGCTAACTGATTGCATGCCTCTAAGGCTTTGCCCCAATTATCCCCCTGTAATAAGCCTTGTTCCCCTCATTTCAGTGCTGCCCTCAGTTTAACGTGATCTTCAAAAAAGACAGCCACAGTCTTTTGCCTCTTCACCTCCTCCAGAGGAAACTTTAAAAGATAGCCCCATTGAATATAGTAATTATAGACTCATATTGAACCAGCCTTCCAGGCATGTAGTATTTAACATGATGTATTAGGTCTTTCAAGGTGCCAGTAAACTGTGTCTTCCAGGAGGAGAAACCTCTAGTTAAACTGATGTTTGGAAATTCAGACTGTGGTAATGATGAATAGTCATTAATATGACAGGAGGAAATAAAATTACACCAGCATTATGCTTTTCTGTGAGATGACTGTGAAACTTGATCATTAGTCAAAAGCTCATAATAACATTGTTGCTTTCACTGAGACAAAATGCCTTCCTCTAAATGGACCCTCTTTAAGAATCGTAGTAGTTTCCTCAAATTCTTTTTAAATGACGCAAATGAGAGTGGACGGAAAGCACCGTGACATCTTGCAAACCTGCAGCTTTCATCGTGTAAATGAGGTTTTCCCTTCCCAAAAAAATCTTTATGCTCTTATTCATAAAAAAAAGACAAGGTACGTCACACAAGATGTACATTTTGGATCCCCATTTAATGTCGTTAAAACACTGGAGCTCAGGTAGATTTATTCATTTAGTTGCCATGGTAAAGCACCCCAGTGCCAGCCTCTGAGAAGAGACAGGGAAAAAAGAAAAAAAACAGAAGCCAGTCAGAGAGCAAAGGGGGAGGAAATACACTTGAGAATGTGGAGAAGGTGGAATCAATGAAACAAAAAGAGGCCACCAACTGTCAACTGACTACTTGAACATTGTGAGTAGTGCGCACAACAGGTGCAACATTCATTTTCTGGCCAACAGTATAAGCTGACAAACAACTCCCTGCACTGCAAGAGAAAGACTGGGAGGACTGAGATGGAGAAAGTGCAGAGGTTAGAGGCAAAGAGACAGATACAGTATGTGTATAAAGGTCTAGGATGGAGTCAACGTATACCCAAGACAGATGGATGGACAGTGATGGATAGTAAACATAAAAAATGTTGATGTTGTTTTGGTGTGGTGATACTGTATATAAAGCTCTCACAGACACTACAGAAGGACAATGCCGCCTGCAGCAGGGATGGGGATTAGCAATCGATAGAGACAATACTGTGGGAGGAAACTGTTTACTGGCAACCACTGGATATATTTCTTTTCTCCATTATCTCTGAGCATCACCAATATCTCATGGTATTGTAGTTCCTGGTGGAAGAATGAGTCAGTAGGATACAGTGGGTTTATACTCGGGCATCAAGAGAGCCTCCGAGTGTGTGGAATGACCCTGTTGTTTTTTTGGAGCTTTAGGCCACATAGACAGAAATGTCATCGATATGGCTGGTTAGCCAGGGAGCCAGAGGGAGTGACACCGTTGTTTTTTTATTTTATTTATCTTGCAGTCTGAAGCCAGACACAGTGTGCTTTAAGCTTCAGGCTCCCACTGCTCTGCATTAGGACAAGATAGATGGAGATGAGGCAAGCCAAATTGTGAGTAAACCCGGGCTGGCTGACAGGTCAGTCATGCAGAGCAATTTGTCTGCAGCCTGGCACCGGTGTACAGTTTCCACCTTGGAAACTTTTGACAGATAGGCATGACACACCTCATGGACAGAAGACTGCAATATTTCTTCTTTGTGTTTACTCTTATCGCTGTGCTACAAATCTAGAGCGGTGGTTCTCAAACTTCAAGTGATGCCTTTGGGATATTATTTCGGCCTAGTATCCTCTGTTTGATTTATTGAACAACAACCTAGTCACTTAAATGCGACAGCTGAAATGTTGAGAATCCATCACTAAATTCATGGCAAACCAATCCGATGTCATCACGATGATCTCTTTTTTTATAAGTTGCACTTAAAATTTGGTGTTTTCCTCTCCGTTTACTGCATTTTAGGAATTATGCATGATTGATATTTTGTACACATCAACATGTTTGAGCTTAATGGTCAAAGTGTGAAGTGAATCAGAATCAGCAGCAAGCCAGAATACGAGCCAATCACTCATTAAATGAGTAAACTGGTCAGACAGCCATCCGAGTGGAGCAGAGGGACATCTCTGTTTATATTTGTCTATTACCAGTTCCAATAGTGTCGATCAACACATTACACTAAATGGTTTGGAACAGCAGCAAGCAAGTCATTTATTTGTCTATACCAAATGTAACTTTGGACCTATTTTTCTATATTTTCCCTTGATCTTCAAGTATCATGTGCTGGCACATTGATTATTTACACTGTGTAGTCTCTCTTTTAACATATTCCATGTTCCAAGGCCACATCGTCTGCTAGGATTTTCTTATTTTTGGCTTGTGTTATATTTTTCTCACATGTCTTGGAGGCAAGGAGAACTCAAAATATGCATAACTCTATTGTATTCACTTCTATGATGTTACAATATATATGTCACAGCATTTAAACAGACACACTAATGAGACATAGAGTGAATGAAAGTTATACAAAGTCATCATTTCCTGTTTTAATGGGATCATTGCTTTACAACTTCCTTTACTCATCTTTACCCCTGCTATCATTCAACCAATTGTAGTTGTCCTGTTTTGTGTTCCTCCACCTGTCAGTGGATTAGTGGTTATAGATAAGCAGAATATTAAATAAGTACATGTGATTCAGATAGTCATGGCTAGATTAGGACCTCCAGCAGCCCCTAGAGATTAAATCTTAAAGGGTACAGAACACACTGTGATTCTAGTGTGTTCCATTTACTACCGTCTGATTTCATTAACAACTTCAATAACCTCTACAAAAAGAAGTTGAATACTTTGGATCTCTGTGAAATAAGCCTATTTATCTAAGCTCCTGTCAGTCAATAAACCAATCACAGCTCTCCAGAGGAACATGGGGTGGGTGTTAATCAATTACTGTAATCACTGTTTTCTTTCCCTTTGCACATGAAGAGGGCATACTGGCAGGATGGGCCTACGGATGCGCACCCAAAAGCAAACTCTAACTCCAAATCAAAACTCTATCAGCAAATTAGCAACCGGGTCAGGCAGCCTGCTCAGTGAAAGTGAAGGGAACATCGCAGTTCTTATTTAAAAAATCAGTGTCTGAACAGTTTAGCCAGACAGGGATAGGTGAAGTGTGACTGATGAGTCAGGAGACGGAAATCAGCCTGGCAGGCGGCAATTTCACTTTTGTGTCAAATGAGGAATCAGATTCATTAGGCTTGTCAGATAGAGACACTGTGACCAGTCATCCGAGGCACAGAATCAGCCAGACAGTCACCAAAATCAGTCAGGCAGAGAAAAATGAATTCAGAACTCCACATCGCCACTTTCTGAGCAGCCAATTAATGCTGATATCTGTAAGAGTCCTCAACTGGATGTAGTGTTTTAATGGACGTTTCTCTGCATTGTAAATTTGCTTTTTTGAAAGAAATTACATTTAAGTCTTAAGTTGATGAGTCATATTTCTTTCCCCTTCTTTCGCTAACAATTACCACTGAGGGGTATAGAAAAAGAAGCTGTGATTAAATGGACATGGATATTAGTCATATTGATTGATAGCAATAGATTATTGTGTTCAAGTTATTAGACTGTAGACTGCATGGTGCTCTAAGCACTGCCGTGTAACACTCCATGGAGGCTGGCCTCATAAATCTTAACACTGAGAGGCACTTTAGCAGAGCCGTGCGCACAAACATGAATTATGCACATTCATTTTTTTTTTTTTTTTTCACACAAGCGAGCAATTTGTCTTATATATCTTGTCTAAAATATCTAATCTACCTAACATCTGCAAGACTGAGGCAGAGTAGGTGATAAGGTGAAAATTTTCTAAGTGAGACAAATTTCCCTGACTCAGGTATTCTCCTGAATGACGATGATTTAGCTCCTTCCTGTTCTGTCTGTGACCCATCGGAAAGGGTGCCAGGGCCGCTTGCCAGATTTGGTTTATGTAAAGGGCAGGGCCACGCGCTGCAGGCCGGTTGCCAGGTTGGTTTGGAGTGAATCAGAAGAGCTCTCAACCTTATTAAGCCAATGCAGCGCTTGCTGTAAAGGCAGTGAGAGCTCAATCAGGTTATTCATCCAGTAATTCAGACGCAGGCAGGGGCGGACACCGAGACAGACTTAGTCACGGCTGGTTAGACACAAGGATGGCTGTTCTGACAGCCCTCTTATCTGGAGAGGAAACACACTAATGTTAAGATGCTAGAGGTGGTGGCGATGATTATAATGACAGGGATTCAACTATTGATCTTTAAACGGCAGCTCTCCGGCAGAGCAGATAATGGACTTCTTTAATGCTATGATATTGAAAAAAATATCTTGTTTGAAATTCTATTAGACTACGTGTCGATGTGAAACAGGGCCGCTATGAACACAACAGACATGACACAAATTTTTCAAATCTTTCTCTTACACACAGCTCTGCTTTAGTTTTTGCTGTGTGATTTATTCTTTTAATGCTGTTTTGTACACATAAACGCTCATATTTCCTTTCTGCTCTAATGAAAACAAAAGCGATATGAATTATTCCATGGCTGGATGTTTAAATAAATTTAAAATGTATTGCCTGCACCCACACGATATTAAATAATTCAGTATTTAACGTCGCTACTGGCACTCTAGTTTGCTCCATGCTCCATACAAAGGTTCAGACGAACAGCACTGTGTCTGCGTCTATCCTGTTGTCAGAGTTGGGGGGGATGGTGCAGCATGCAGATGTTGCCATCGGAGAAGCGCTGAAATAAGTTTAATTGTCTGATTTACTTGTGAGAATATAGTGACTGTGTTGCAATCACTGTGCATCCATTTCAGGCAGTGAATGTGGTCAGCTGCAACAAAAGAAGGTCAAGCTTAATGAGAAAGTTTGACTTTTGGGGAAATATGTTAATTTGATTTATTGCAAAGAGTTAGATGAGAAAATGGATGCACTTCTCCATTTATCTATAGAACTGGAGCCAGGAGGCAATTAGCTTAGCTTAGCATGAGGACTAGAAGCCAAGAGAAACAGCTAACCTGGCTTGCACACCTGTAAAGCCTAGCATGCTATGTCTTAATTGTTCAAACACACAAAAATATGAAATACCTGCAAGCAGCTTGTCTTTTATGGTGATACCATTTTAGTGTTACCTGCCAGCCAGTGTAAATATTAGCCAAGGATGGGTGGCATAACTTGCATAGGTCAAATGAAAACATAACAATTGGTTTTGCTGTAACTATATCTTCAAAAAGCCCAACAAACACATTGCTGAGTGCTGGTTACCTTGAAACGTCACAGTCATGGCAAGAATCAAAAACTTTGGACAAAGCCAAGCTAGCTGTCCCCCCCCCCTCCTGCTTCTAAGCTATATGCAAAGCTAAGTTAATTGCCTCCTGGCTCCAGTTCCAAAGTGGAATTGATCTTCTAATCTAACTGTTGGCAAGAGCGCAAAGCGTATTTTCCAAAATGTTTGAAGTATAATTAAAAGCTTGTCTGCTGTCTCCAGCCACTGCAATATTACTGTAAACCAGAGCACACTCTCTTCAGTTTACAGTGCAAAGTCTGCACAAATCTCATTTTTTTATTTCATTAATAGAAAATTAGAAATGTTTAATCAGCGGGTTCATGATCTGAATTGAATTTCACACAGTGACAAAATATAATGGCCTTTTTTAAATTCAGTAACTGAAGTAGCTCATGAGTAATGATCTTAAAACTACTTTAAAACATTACTGAAAATGAAATGAATGAAAATGAACTATTTAGTTTCTTCCTTGTCTTACCTTTCCACAAAATTTCATAGAAATTCTGATCCAACTAAACAAAAAGATGGAAGCTAACTGTATCTAATTTGAACTAAAGGTAACCTACCTTTAGGTCAGATTGTTGCAGCTTTATGCGCCATGGGCTCAGTTCCTGATGACTCTAATAACATCATATGAGCCAATTTGCAGCCTGAAGGCCTGCAGCCTTTAGAGTGGTTCAGAAGTTAAGAAAACCAAAAGTGGGTGAGCTTTGGAGTAACCCCTGGAAAAAAGTCTTTTATCCACCTGTCTGTTTTTTCTTCATCTGATATTTAATTTTATTTGTTTCAATCATTTTCTGATTTTAATTGTCAAGTTCAACTGTAAAAATCATGCTTTGTTTTTGAAAAGTTCCATATAAAGTAATTAGCACAGGACAGATGATGCCTGTATTACCGCTGTTATTAACTGTTTACGTGTAAGCGCGTAACTGAAACTTTGTTTGTCAGTTTCGACAAAGGTTAAATGGTCTAACCTTTATTCCAGACAGGACTGATAATAAACTGAAGTCAATTTTCAGGACAGAGCAGATGGAACACCTGCTGCCGCAGTGCTTTGTGCAGCTCGCTTTTGTTGATCTATGACTGTTTAAATAGCTCAAACTCAACACAGGCCAGGTGGTGGTCACTGTCAATGAAACTAGCCAGATAATATTAAAGAATATTAGAAATGTAACAGGTGTTTTGGGAAAATAAAGCTGCTTGCATGATTTGATTTGTGATATGGAATGATGACAGACTGTGTATTTGTGTGTACTACTGTGATACACATCCCATAAACACAACCTGTCTTGTCCCAAGCTGCCACAGTTTTTGAGTTTTGCTGAGTGAGATTGGTTACGTGTGTAGGTACCATCATGTCCAATTAAAGCTGTTAAGGTCCGTCATTCCACACACACTCTTACACACACACATTCATTCAAAGCCCAACCAGAGGATCAAAGCTCTGTGTTCTATTGAAATACACATTTGCTGTTTTTCAGTCCTCCTTATCATTTCCTCCAAAACTGTGTTGTGTTGACAATAGCATGACAAGTTCTGAATAAATCAGTCAGTTTCTGGTTTATTTTTAGGGCTGCGTGGTGCAACCAATTGGTATGTGAGTCTGTTAATTCTATAATAAACAGTGAACTGACAATCAAAAGTGGATTATAAGTCAATGTATGATTTAATTTCTTTAAAATTAAGTGATAAACATGAGAGAACCTGGTATTATGAAGCAAGCTCGAATACAGCTGGAAATCTTTGGAAATAATTCAATGAATAAAAATGGGGCACTATTTTTGGCTTGTTGTAAAACATTTATTCCAGTTTCCAGTCCATTGTGTTGCAATGTGAAACATGGCAGTTAAACTAATGTGTATTTTGATTGAAGGTTATTTTCAGACTGAAGAAAAAATTTGGTGGGAGCACGTAGCTTTTATTGTTTGAGAAAATCATCTGCAATAGATATTTTGAGCTGTCAAAGCAGAAAGGCACAGGTGGAATTAATGATGGCTGCATTCCATTAAGGTGAGCCAGTTCAAGGGCTCTGGTATTGAGCATGCACATGGCTTGTTTGGACACTTAATGGAATGGAAAATATTATGTACACTGGTGCTTTTTTTTTCCTGCTTTAACAAGCCAAAATGTCTGCCATGAAAATTTTCATTAGCAGTTCCACTTCCCCTCATTCACATCCCCTCAGCCCTCAGTGGCCACTTGGAGAGCGGAGGGAAAGTGGGTGGTGGTGGAGCAGGGGAATTAAATGGAAAACGTACTTGCCCTTGTACAGTTCCAGCCTAAACTATCATGGATTGTTATCGCCTCACTCCCTCAGCCCTCTGAGGGTCTATCTCACCAAGAACGATACTTACAGTAGGATGGTGGCGGGGATTCCCCCAACTGAGGGCAAGTGCTGATCAACGAGGGCATGTTGAACGACTATTGAAATGCAGCATATAATTTAGAAACACGTCTCAGTTTTCTGCCTGGATGAGAATAATGAAAGTGCACTTTACTCAGCACGACTGCAGGATGGTTATTTTTGTAGAAGCAGAATTTCGTCTACACGTTCTACAAGTAACTGAATTCTCTTGTAAGATGCTACTAATGTGCATTTCTTCAGCAACGGAAATATCCTCTCTGCTGCAATGCTGAAGCCGTCATTATCTACAACGGCTTTTGAAATGAAAGAGGTTATGATCCGAATAATTTCCAGCTTGCTGGATAGTGTTGGTGTTTCATCAGTGTCAAAATCCAAAAATTGCACTCAAATGTTTGCCTTCATAAAGATAAGTTCTAGATTACTCCGGTGTGTGGATTGCACATCCTCTGGAAGACGCTACGTGCCTTCAGGGAATAGTTTTCCGTTTCCCTTTCTATCAACGTAGTTAGGAGAAACCATGATGTTATTAACGATGTGCAAGACTCAACTCAGTCACATTCCTGCAGCTGAGTGGACAACACATCCATCCACGTACTTGAATCAACGTTTGTGTGGGTCTGTTTTACGTCACGCCTTCTTCAGTTTCTTCACTGTAAAGTAAATCGTGAAATTTCAGCAAATTTCCTTACAGTATAATCTGGGTACCTGTGTTTCAGCCTTGTGATGGGTTAAGAGCCTCTGTCCCATCTGACACTCAACATGACACATAAATTAAATCACCTTTTGAGCTTTCTGTACCTCTCCACATGCTCGCACTCCCACTGAGTGCAGCGACAATAGCAGCCTTGGTCTACTCAGGTTAAACAGCTGGGTAATTGCAGCCATCATTTGTGTGAGTGGCTCATATTATAGCTTAGAGGCAACGTGGGTGCGCTGTATGTGAGTGTGTTTGTTTAGTAACTTGCGCTTGTTTAAAGTGGATGAATGGTGAGTGTTAGTTCATTGCTGTTAAGAGAGAGAGAGGGAGAAATAGAAAGAGGTAGACTGTGCTACAATTGATGCCTATAATAGCTCTCTTTTGAACAGCATCTCTTATCCCGCTGTTATTCTCATGACATCAGAGACACTGTTGAAAAGCTGTGGAAAAGTACAACAAAGCCTCTGCTGCTTGAACATATTCTATGATTGTTAAAACATAATGCATTATTGTTGGAATTATTCAGCACTAAAAATCTCCACATTTTAATTGTTCATACTCAGCTACACGTTTCTGTTCACCAGTGCACTGCCCACTTGTTTCCGACACACAAAGCATTCTCGGTTTGTTCATTTACTATAATTTGAAGGTGAGGATATATTTTCTAAACACGAATAAACCAGATCGTTTATTTAAATAAAAGTAGCAGAACAACAATGAAACAAGTCCAAAGAGTAAAATCCTGCGTTCAAAATTTTACTTGAATAAAAATGCAGTAGATTTATCAGCAAACTGTACCAAAAAATATCAAAGATTGCGCATTGATTATACTAACTATGTTATAATTAATTACTTATTACACTTATATGAATTTTACTCTACTTCTAATTAAGGTATAGTAGACTTTGTCTACTATGTAATGATACATAGTATAAGATGATATTTTTTCGAGTAACATTTAGGGCTGTTAATTTAATAATAATTACATGGATAAATTATAGATTTATTTAAAAAATATAATTTTGCCATCCGAGGAAACCTACCAGTGCAGTTTTTTTCTATTTCAATTTAATTTATGGACAAAGTAAATTTTGGATTTTATTTTGGCCTATTTGTTATTTTTTAAAGAGCAACTTACCAATTTTCTTTCTCATCATTAGTCCCAAGTTTGTTTTAGTATGAGACAAATTACCAGGTGATTATTTTTAAACTTTTTAAACAGTTTTAATCGGTTGCAATTTATTTTTTATATTTATATTTAACACATTTCCTATTACCATTTACATATTAGTCGAATGGATATACTGAAATAAGTACCTCAAAGATATAGACTATTACAGTACCGCTGATTCTACATGTTTGTATCTGCAACATGAGCAGGGCATGAGTCATGGCAATCACATTGTAATGCCAACAAGCAATTTGGTACTGAATGAACTCATGACAGCCCTTTGCATGTGCTCAAAGAAGGTTTAGTAACGGTTATATAAGTGTGTACATATGATTACACATATAAGTGCTCTCTCTGCCCCTTATAAACAAAAAAAAAAAAAAGATTTAGCGTCACTAATGAGCTTGGCTACTATAGTAACAGCGCTACAGGGAGAGGACTGCTAATTAGCTGCTTCCTCATGCAGGTATACGCTTCGTTTGTGGACGAATGTATAATGACTCTCCACCGTTGGGCTCCCGAGTCTCGGTGTGTGTACTTGAAAATAAACCTTATGTCAGAAGAATAAGTGGAGGCAATGTGCTGTGAAATGCTGCAAAAATAAATCATGCCACCTTTGTTTTTTCAGATAACTTTCTCTCTCGCCATGTGGAGAACAACTAAGATGGCATTCCAGTAAACCAGGACGAGACAATTGAGGCAAAAAGCAGCAAGACAAAGTCAGATCTTTTGAATCTTCCATCATTCGGATACCGAATAACTCTTCTTACACAGTGCTGTGCATGATTGCTTTCACAAGAAAACAGTAAAACTACAAGAGAAAAGCATCAAAGAGAGAACTTGCCACTCTTCCTTGTGAATATCTTCCCTTGGACTGTGACCTTTGACCCTTTGGCCCTCAGTATGAGCAGTCTGGTAGGGAAGCTGGACCCTCGGAGGGTACAATGGGCCTCGACATGGAACACCTTTGCGTCCCGCGTCCTGAGGACCAAACCTGTGGAGTCCATGTTGGATTCGGCCATGACGGGCACCAGTTCACATGGAACCAGGCTGGCTCGGGTGTTATCCACAGTGGACCTGGTGTCGCTGGGTGTGGGCAGCTGCGTCGGGACAGGGATGTATGTCGTCTCGGGGCTGGTCGCCAAGGAGATGGCTGGTCCAGGGGTGATTGTGTCCTTCATTATTGCTGCTGTGGCCTCCATACTGTCAGGTGAGACAGGGGCAAATTACTTTTCTCTGCGGTTAAACACTCTTTTATCATCTCTCACTTTTTCACATATACACTCTAGGCTGACTATATCATACTATAGGCCACACTATGAAGGTTACTGTCATTCTTATCACCATGACAGTGATATGATTTATATGAAGAGCCTTTTAATAACCATGCAATTAGAACAAGGGCAAAGACATTATGCGGGTGAAGCTATAATTTGAAAGGCACTCAAGGGACATCTTAGTACTACCTTAATGCTCCCATCAATACCTTCAAGTCAGCCTTTCCCTTGGATGATAATACAGTCATACCACTGATATGTGTGTATGAATATGTCTTTGTCTTCCCCCTCGGCCCCACAGGAGTGTGTTATGCAGAGTTTGGCGTGCGCGTGCCTAAGACCACAGGTTCGGCCTACACATACAGCTACGTGACCGTGGGCGAGTGCGTGGCGTTTTTCATCGGCTGGAACTTAATCCTGGAGTATCTGATCGGGACGGCGGCGGGGGCGTCGGCTCTCAGCAGCATGGCGGACTCGCTGGCCAATCACAGCATCAGCAACTTTATGATTTCGCACATCGGAACGCTCAACGGCTTGGGTGAGTGGGGAAGGATGTGTGCCCGTGACAGCTGTAGGTTTACTTCGAGAAAAAATATGATTTTGTTTGACTGCTTCTGGTTTTGAAACTTGAGTTGTTATATGTTTTAGTTTCAGGATTTGGATTGATGTTCGATTTAGGTAAAATCTGAGATTTATAGGCATTGCTGGTATCAGTGATGGAGTAATAATAGTCTCTTATTTTACAATCTGCAGCTATCAGCTGTCAGCTGCAGTCTATCATCAGTGTTTTCGTTAACTGTCAAGTAAGGATTGCTTTAAAAAGTATAAACAAACATTCATCTGACTGACCTCTGGAGAGAAATGATTCCTCTCACCCACCCACATACTCCACAAGAGGGTCAGTGTCCACTCTGTTTTTGTGGGCGTACTTAAACGTCCGATACTTCACACTGTTGTGGTTTGAACCTGAGTTCTTCTGGGTTGAATGTAACTTTTGACCCAAAGAAGCAGCTTTAATAAACTCCATATTTGCTGTCTGTCAGCATTGTTGCAGTAATGTTTGTAAGGCTGTAAGGTCATAAATTTCATGGTTTTGTGTGACACTCGCTCAATGGGCTACTGTATTTGAAGGACGCCGCACATTTTAAATCATGATTAAAAACAAATTAAAGCAACACCATCTGGGAAATCATCCAACTTGTATCAGAGTTTTTCCAGGGAAACATCCAAACAATGTTTCATTATTTATCTTGGAAATCATGTCATTATGGAAATAACACATCCATAGCATCTTGGATTTCTAAGTAATCCATGCAACACAGTTTCCCAGGTCATAAACCGTACCGTGAGGGGAACGTCTGCTAATCTGAGGTAATGCTATATCAGATGTGTGTGCCAGCAGTGTCTATCTGGGTGACACCGCCCTGACAGTCTCTTCCTGTTGGACACCGACAAAGCCGTTGGTTGTGGTCACATGATAACCACCATGGCCAGCTGTTCCACAACATAATGGAAAGTTAATATTTCCCTTTCCTGCTGGAGAAAAACAGCTGTTTCTCCACACCACTGGGAAAGGGTGGAATTTAGCTCCAAATATGTCTCATTAGTTTCTGTGTGTGGGTGCCTGACCACCCGTGTATATTTATGAAGACTGAGTTCCTGTCCATGTTGGGTTGGGCTAAATAGTAATTACTGATAAATTTGTTTTACTGTGCACTCGATGTGAAATAATAGTTTTGTTGATATCGCAAGTGTATTTCCAATTTTGGTCTTGCTAAAACAAATTAAACAAATTCTACGAAAGTCCCTTGATGATGATTCAAGAAAATAGACCAGAGTTTTTTTAAAACTAAACTTTGTTATCATCCATGTGTCCTTGATAGTATCGACTGATCTGGTCTTCAAGACAAAGTCTAGCTTACTTAGTGTTTCCAAAGCTTTCATTTCAGGGCCTTTCCTCGTGGGTCTCTACAACTAAACCATCTCCAAGATAATTGAGCAGCTACATTTGCTGAGAAAGGCTACGAAATGTGGATGAAAGCCATGGAAACAAGTTAGATCGTGTGTTGAAATTTCTGTTGTCAAACAACTAATTAGTTTTAACTCTGATAATAAATTATTATTTATCAGGCAAAGGGTTAGCCAAACATTTGCTGGTTCCAGCTCCTCAAATTAAAAAAATCTGCTGCTTATTTCTGATTTTTATCATTTAAAATTGAATATCTGTGGGTTTGGGACTATTGGTCAGACAAAACAAGACATTTTAAGATGTCACCTTGGGCTCTGGGAAATTTAGAGGAAAATTTTTCACAGTTTTATCTAAAGGTTAATGATTCTTACTTGAGGCCCTGACCATAGATCTGTTGATTTATCCAGTCTGTGCTAATCCCGACCCTCTCCTTTAGGTAAAGGGGAGCAGTCGTACCCAGACCTGTTGGCGCTGCTGATAGCGCTGCTGGTGACAGTGATAGTTGCTTTGGGAGTGAAGAACTCTGTCGGCTTCAACAACGTGCTGAACGTCATCAACCTCATAGTGTGGGTGTTCATGATGATCGCCGGGCTTTTCTTCGTCAGCGGGGAGAACTGGGACGAGGGGAGGTTCCTGCCCTTTGGCTGGTCGGGGGTATGCACACACATGCAACTACACCCTCGCACACATGTGCTAAGTCACAATTAAGCCATTAAATGAAATATGAAGGTCAGAAAGCTCTGTATGTAACATCTTGCTTTTCTTGCTTGTTCCAGGTGATGCAGGGAGCAGCCACCTGTTTCTACGCCTTTATTGGATTTGACATCATCGCTACAACCGGAGAAGAGGCCAAGAGTCCCAACACCTCGATCCCTTATGCCATCACTGCCTCACTCATCACCTGCCTCACCGCCTACGTCTCTGTGAGTTACCTCGCAGACCACAGAAATACACAAACACCAACTATAAATACCTCGTTTTTTGCCCTTTATTAGCATTCTAGATGTAATGTCAAACATTAATCTTGTTAATCAAAGTTTCATTACAGCAACAAAACAGTTTTTATGGCTGTTTTGATTTTTTGGCCTGCACAGTGTAGTCATGAGGGGAGATAATGACTTGGCTCACTGTGCATAATTTCACACATAAATATGATCACATTGATTGTGGGAAGACAATAAGCTATAATCACAGTTTCTATCTCACACCCACATAGTCTTGAACAAAGCAAAGCGATATAATCACTGAGTTCAGTTCAGGTTTTGTTTATTCTATTTATTCTCCTTTGTGACATGATCTTTAATTTCAATTTTTAGGAAGGCAAATTTAGCTAAATCTGCTCGATTATTTATCATTCTTCACCTTTGTGCGTTGCCTCAAGCGTCACCTTTGAGTTCTTATCGACGTACTTGTGAATACGAGACTGGAAGTGTTGCCCCAAATTTCGAGAAGTGTCTGACAGACAGATGGAAAGCCTCAAACATCGAGACGCTTCTCCCTGCACTCCAACTGCGTGGGTGTGTTTCTAATCTCTGATCTTTACGTATTCAGCTTGCACAGCCTACCAGATTTCTGACACTTTGACACGTTTGTTCTGGATGGTTGTTGCTATGGGTACCGCGCGACAGCCTATCATGAAGGAGAATTTTTTCGGCATCGCCTGGGGCCGAAGATTGCATTAAAACTCAGCAACTTCTCTTTGAATACCTTATCTTTCTCTCACTCTCTGTCTCCAATGTTCTCCAAATCAAAATCTAAATCCAAATCTATTTTCTCAGCCTCTCTTAATCGCCACCTTTCGTTGATTAAAGTTTTTCGCACCCATCAGGATCCTCTAGCTGGTGAGAGTACAAGAACCAGGATGTTAATGATTAAGCACATTTTAGAGTCATCCAAAATTGTCAAAATTACTAGGGTCCTTCCTTCAGTGCTTCCCCTGTTTTTCCATGTTCAATTTCCTCACATTCATGCTTTTTCTGCAAGTGGGCGTTGGTGCATATTCGCTAAAGAAGGCAGTGAGGGAGAGAATCACGTTGGTTGATGTTTTTGGAAAGCCCTCAATCCCGTTGAGGAGTCACATGAATGTGCAAACTAAAAACTAGCTGACGTGGGCACTGTAGGATACAGAGAGCTTTTTGTTCTCTCAAACAAATACCTTTAACAAGGATTTGTCGTAGAATTTCCTCAAGATTAGTATAGTCACCCCTCGACAGGTTCATACACACTGTAAACGAGCCAGTGCCCGTATTGGATGAAGGGTTAAAGGGCACCAGGCTACTAAAGGGAAACTGATCTCTCTATCTTCCCCTCTGTGAGGGTTAGTCTTTTTTATTATTCCTCCCTTTCTGCAGTCTGTTCATGCAAATCCCTCTCTTTTGCAGCACACTATCTGTGACAGATGGCCCTGCATGATTTCACACGTCAGACGCGAGGATCAGAATCACGCACGCGCACACACAGAGTAGCATGACTAATGAACATTTTGCCTGTGATGCGATGTGAAGCGTGCCCAACACGCTAGCTGTGCAAAGCTAGGCTGTGAGAATGTAGCTTAACACTATATATTTATAGCATTTGTCAAATTACTCTGATGAGGTCGGGAAGCAGAAAAGAGAAACAGTGTCATCACAAGGTCCGTTTAGTAGCTGTTCTGGGGCTTTTGATCATATCACATGATCTTCATCAGCAGATAGAGTTTGCACAGTTGTCATGGATTTGTAGATGTTCAAATTGTTGTTTTTTACACGCACCTCTCATTGGCATTGGCTTTAAATCTGCATTTCAAATTTACTAATCTTGGAAATCAAACCTTAATGGAACCTCAATAAGGTCTATTTAGTAGCTGCTCTGGAGCTTTCAGTCATATCACATCATGTTCATCACTTTTCTTCCAAAACGCACACAATACACAAAAAATGGTGACTAATGCCCTGTGCTGGAGTCTTATATATTACTATTGGAAAAAACAAAATCAGAAACTATCAAATTTTACACATATTGGCTTCAGATACCACAGAACACACACAACATAAATATTTAATTATTTAACTTTGAAAATGAAAGGAAAGAGCACATTTGTTGACTATTTACTCGATAGAATTTTAGCAATCTTTTGTGAAACTTTAAAAAAAAAAATCATATTAATTAACAAACTCTCTATTAAACCATCTTCCATCCAGGTTTCTGTGATCCTGACTCTGATGGTACCGTACAATGAGATTGACGCAGACGCCCCGCTCATGGAGATGTTTGCCGTGCATGGCTGTATGTTCGCAAAGTATATTGTGGCGGTGGGCTCCATAGCTGGGCTCACCGTTTCCCTCCTGGGATCACTGTTCCCCATGCCCAGGGTCATCTATGCCATGGCGGGGGATGGCCTCCTGTTTAAGTACGTCCACACAGTTATTCAGTATTTTTCACATTTTCATGACGTGTGCAGCTGAGTCTCAATCTACTCGTTTTTGTGTGTGTTTAGGTTCCTGGCCAATGTGTCTTCCTACACTGAGACCCCCGCTGTTGCTTGTGTGGTGTCAGGCTTTCTGGCTGCCCTGCTGTCCCTCCTGGTCAGCCTCAGAGACCTCATAGAGATGATGTCCATAGGAACCCTGCTGGCCTATACCCTGGTAAGTGGTGAATAATGATGGTGGACACATTCATATAGACCATATGGATACTTGCAGGGTGCAGCTGACTCACTATATTTAGCTGTCAGCAGTATGAGTTTGAAAGATGTGTGAGCCTGCTTTCCTATGGAACAGAGGGTGAACAGTATCTGACAGTAATATTCCAAGCTGTCAGGATGCGTTCCCCCTGTTTTAAATGGTCAAATTTAATGATATCAGCCTGAAAATCACAGGACTTATCTGTTGTGGGGAAAGAAGTCCGCAGTATGAATTTGAAAGATGTGTGAGCCTCCTTTCCTATGGAACAGAGGGGGAACAGTATCTGACAGTAATACAGTACAGGGCAACCATTGGACGCACAATGCACTGCAATCTTTAGGAACCAGTTGTATATGTGTGTTTTGTGCTTAGCCCTATGATTTCCTATTTAATATGAGATACTTACAGTATGTCAATGTTTCTTTGTGTGTGCAAATGACAGATTTGGCTCTGCTATTTGAAGGAGCTCTCAATTATTGTGCACAACAACAGGGATTTGCTGATAAAACTAATCCCTCCAACACATGAATCATACAGAATTATAGCTGTAAACATACATAAAAAGAGGCTCTCGGCAAAGGCAACAATACCAATGGGCTTAACATATAAACAGTTGGTTGTGGTGAGCATTATTTGCATTTCTCTCAAGAGAGATCAATGAACGACTGGTACTGATGCATGAATGAAATGCTGATAACCAACCAGAACTAAGTCAGTGCACCATATCGTCACTGTCCAATGAAAATCCAAAGAAAACTAGCTTACAAAATGACCTTAAAACACTGTAATAAGACACATTTAGCACTAGAAATTTAAAAAATATCTTACACAGTTATCAGTGAACCAACATGGATTTACGAGTGATAGTGGATATGCATGTTTTTGTTTAGAAAATGATAGATAGATATTAGATATGTGGTTTTGATAGGAGAGACTACCGTAGACATAAAGTAGAATCAGTAGTTGGAAGTCAAGTCAAGAGAAACAAATTGTTCCCTTCCCGGTCTGTAGGTAAGCCTGTGTGTCCTCCTGTTGCGTTACCAACCCGAAGGCGAGATCCACGGCTTTGTGAACTTCCTCTCCGAGGAGCAGAGCAACAAGAGGAAGGAAGGTGTTCTGGCCGAGTGTGAGAAAGACGCCTGTTCACCTACCAGTGAAGCAGATGAGTACGGCGGTCCGGCCACTAACACCTGTGGAGCCAAAAACCTGCCGTCGCTGGGTGACAACGAGATGCTGATAGGCAAACCAGATAAAAACGCCTACACCGCCAGTCACCCAAACTACGGCACAGTGGATATGACCACTGGCATTGAAGCAGAAGAGTCGGAGGGTGGGCTGTCCCGGCGGTTGAAGAAGCTCATTGGACCACGTTACTACACGTTGAGGATCCGATTGGGTCTCCCAGGAAAGATGGACAGGCCAACTCCGGCCACGGGGAAAACTGTCACTGTGTGTGTGCTGCTTCTTTTCATCATCATCTTCGCTTTCTGCTCCTTCATCATCTTTGGTGAGAAGTCAATTCAGACAGGAATTTACATTATTGTATAACCATAAATTCATTATTTTTTTTCTTGTTTCTTCTCATTCCAGGATCGAGCAGTATCGGGGAGGGTCGCTGGTGGGCTTTGCTGCTATTAATCTTCTTCATCATCTTCATTGCCCTGCTCGTCATCATCATCCTCCAGCAGCCAGAGAACCCTAAACGGCTGCCCTACATGGCACCCTGTGTGCCCTTTGTACCTGCTTCAGCCATGCTGGTCAACATCTACCTCATGCTTAAACTGTCAGCCATCACCTGGATACGATTTTCAATCTGGTGCTTTGTGGGTAAGCGACCACCGTACCGAAAGATAGTTTTGTTTGTCTTTTATCGAGAGAATTTAAGACAGGATGTAATTTTTGTCGTCCTGGACAGATGGGAAGTGAGCATGTTTTGATCTTAAAAAATGATTCACCTCAGCTGATCTTAAACAATGGAGTGATACATTTCATTACTCTTGAGATGACCCATTTTTATTGGCTCAGTCAGCCAGTAAAATCTAGTTACTCGCTCTGTTTGTTATTTCATGGAAGGACGGGGAAGTCTCATCTCACTTTTATTTCCTGCCTCAGTTGTATCTATCTGTACATCTGTATTGTATGCGTGTGTGTGTCTGGGTGTGTGCATGTACTTGTGTGTGTAATTGCTCTTGCCCTGTCACTTCTTTGTAGTTTTACTGCTTATGTAAAGACAGAAATATGCAGATGGGTGTCCAGCAGAGCTGTTTTTTGTTAGTACACCAAACACTGGTGTGGTTTTTTTCACTGTGAGTAGGATTGCTGTATTCTGACTCACTCAGGGTGGGATGAATTGTTGATAGATCGTTTTGAGCTCTTAAAATAATGCTGCAACACGCTATCTGTTTTTTGTTTTTATGTACTGTATGTACATGCATATTTATTCATATTTGTCTGTGCGTTCATTCAGGTGTGCTCATCTACTTTGGCTATGGCATGTGGAACAGTACGCTGGAGATCACGGCCAGAGAGAACGAGGTGCACGCCTCCACCTACCAGCGCTACGATCAAGGCGTGGACGAAGGCTTCTGCGGCTTCGACGACGATTTCTACCCACCTACCACCGATCCGTGGGGCGCGCCGGAGGGGGGATCGGGGCTCACCCCGCCCTCCGAGGTGAAACCCGAAAGTGACGGAACGCCAACGAAAGGTGGAGGCAGGACCGTTGCCAATCACGGCCTCGCGGAGGAGGATCCGATGGATTTCTGAAGGGACTGACTCTGTGTTACCCTGAATGTACTGCCTTGTCTGCTGCCTGGGGAGAGGGAAGGGAACAGTAGCGTGAGTGCATGAGTGATTGTGGGTGTGCGTGCGTGTGTGTGTGTGCATGCCTGCATGTGTGTGTGTACTTGTTTGTGTGTCTAACCCTTGGGCTAGATAGTTTCTTGGCAGTGGAACAACCTTTTATTCACCTTACTCCACCAGGCTTGGCTCCTCAGCCCACACAGCATAAGTGGACGTCAAGGTCATGAGTGTTTTGTCACAGTCACTTGTTATTCACTTACTGGAGTTCACATCCCACACAAAGAAAGATAGAAAAGTGTGAACGTAGCAAGAGATAAAATATAGTGTGTCTCACTTTGCTGTGAGCCATGGCACATTCTGTACCGAGCAATGCGAGGTGTTAATATGTAAGAATCTACGGGATACAGGAGAGGAGAGGGCGATGAGTGAGGGACAGATGAATCAGCACCTCTCTTCCTGTTTCAACATAGACTGACAGGAAAGTTAGATGACAGCATGCCAAGCCCAAGCTATTTCCTATATACAGTTCTGATTTCCTCAGCTCGTTTTTATGAGAGGAAAACGGCTACACATGCTCTCGAAAAACACCCCAAAAACTTTCTTAAAAATCAAAAAACTGCTTTCTGTCTGTCTTCAAATATTCCCCCCTGACCCCTTAACATCTAGCCCAAGGGATTTAGGACAGGATTGGGAAAGAGGGTGTTGATGTTTTCTGTGACAAATAGTACTTGGACTTTGCTTGCAATAGTGCCTTCATCTACTGTATGTGTATGTGAGTTATTACTGACTATGTCTGTTTTCTACTTTAATTTTGCCTGTGTATGTCTGAGGGTGTACGTGCAATCAAACTCCACCTTTTACATTGATTCTCATGTCTGTGTATGTAGATATAAAGTGTGTTCTTCTGGTTGTTTTACTGTGTGCGCGTATGTGTGTGTGTGTGTGTGTGTGTGTGTGTGCGTGTAGGTATTTGTTTCGTTTTGTTCTTCCCACTCCTTGCCCCAGCATGAAGCTCAAAAATCAATCCACCGGTAAACAAAGCAGCTCATGGTGCAATATAACACATGCTTGTCAGCTCATTGGTGTACCTAACAAGAGGAGAGAGTAGAGGGTGTGACAGAGAGAGAGAGACAGAGAGAACACGTTGAATTCTTATTAACAGCCTGAACGGTTTTATTGTGATCACTGTCAGATTTTCTGTTCAGTCTTTTATGTCTGCTTGTCTTTCCGTCGATGCAGATCTCGCTGTTTACCCAAGTTGAGGAGGGATACATTTTCAGTTCATTCGATTCAGGAAATGGATTTGCGTCATATCTTTTCACAGAATTAGGGAGCGTACAAAGATACAATTGATTTTTTTCTCTTTACTGAAGGTAGGGTAGTTTGATCTTATTGGGGGAGACTTTTAATTTTTTCTCAACCCAGATTTATATACATTATTTTGAGATATTGGGAAGGGAGGGGAAAGGAAACACTCTAATTTATGTACAGCCCTTAACTGAGAAGGATTGTGTTGTAAATCAGTTGGAGTTTTAGTTTTACATCGAGTGAACTGAAATCTAATCCCTCCTCGTCCATCTCTCTCTCTCTCTCTCTTTCTCCTCCTTTCTTCTCCACATTTTTTTTCTACTCTATACTTCCACCACTCATTTGCTCTTCCAGCCCAACTCTTCCTTCATCTATTTGCCACCTCACCCAGCTCTTGATATTCATCAGGCCATGTGAGCAGGGAGTTGCCACTCTCACGAGCGATAGAGCCAGGATTGGTTTTCAGTCAGTATTTGAAGCAGCCAATCCGTTCGTGGCCTGACGATCCATTAGCTCCTGTTTCACCTCAGGGTGTCTGCTATCACTCTTCTGATTCTAACGTGTCACCAGAGCATTTACTCTTCTCCCTGTGCTTCTGCTCCAAACCCAAGCTCAAACTGGTGTGAGTGAACCTCCCTGCTGCCCCTACCTCTTCAGTTTTGTTGTTGTTTTTAATGCATGTAGCTAGTGTCGAAGTCCCACTCTTTACATGTTACCTACACTGTTGCTGCACCTCGAAGAGACATTGTGAAAATCAATCAAATCAAATTATGGTCCCGTAGAGCTGAGTGTGTAGGACTTGCACGCTAATGCTGACAAGGTTAGGTGTTTGATTTCATACTAAGAATGTATGCACTCGTGGCACTGTAAGGGATTCTGGCATACACCAAATAGCATACTTGTTATTACGATACGTTATTATGTTGAGGGTGGGGGCACTTCTACAATAGCTGCTACTGTATGCCCCGATTGTCCTCCTGGTACCTTTTCCTCTTGCCCCCTGTTGCTGCATCTGTCCCTTCCAGGGAAGCCTTATTTGTCTAATGCACTAAATCTAAGGATGCCACGCTAAACCCCCACCCTACCTCTGCTCCTCCCGCATCTACTGTATCCACACTCCAAAAAAAAGTTTCCTTTATTTAGTAATGGACCTTTTGTTGTCGTCCAGTGAAATTATTGTGATACCCATCACAAAAAACAGCCCCGTATCCCGAGAAGTTACGCTCATATTGGACTATTCTGCAGGTTGCCAGTGCAGTGGGTAGTGTATTGTAGTTTGTAGTGTAGTGAAGTCCAACCAATGAGGTCATGTCTTTTCTGGAAATCTGGGTGATATAATGACCTTTTACATTGCGCAAAGTGTGTATTTTACAAGCAGAGTCCAGTATTTCTAAATTTAGTCTATTTATTTCTATTTTTATCCCAACAAAAATGGTAAAAAAAAAAAAATGAATTCAGTATTTTCCCACCAAAACTGCACCTCATGATTACTTTCCTTTTGAGGTTTTGGGGACTTTTGGTATTTTTAAAATCAGATTTGTTGCCTTTTTTTAAAACCATAATTGTGATCTTTTCCCAAGTCAGCCAACTCACATGGAGGACGGGATTATAAGGCTCTGACCTCCTAATTCTCCATAAGGTAACTGCTAAACTACTAAACAGAGCATAGCAGGGAGAGGGGAGTGATGATAACACCGTTAAAAATTGTTGGCGTTGAACGTAATCTGTGGTTTTGCAGAATTGTCCAATATCAAGGTTCTGTCTGGTGATAGGGTTGGAAAAAAAAAAAAAAACAGCACATCCTGAAACATTTGCACACTGTATCACACACATCAAAAACATATTCTATTCTATTACTATTCAGCCAAAATACCTTCCCCATTCAGATCACCTCCAAGCTCAGCCAAAAAAAATCCAACCGCTTTGCATTCATAGCTCAGCCAAAACAAGACGGTGAATTCAGGCGTCGCCATGCCTCTGACACTGGACTGTACAGTCGACTTATTATATTATCTGCTCTGTGTGTATGCATACGAATGTGTGAGTGCATGTACAGTACGTGTGTGTGTGTGTGTGTGTGTATGTGTGTATGTATGTGTGTTTGTGGTCTACGCCTGCGCCTCAATGTGACCGTCTGGTGAATGTGTAGCATGCTCTCATGCACGAGGCCCAGACTGTAAATGTTGTACTTGCATGTGGTGACTGACCGCAACGAGACATAATAGAACACTAACCAAACCCCAAACGCAGGCTTGGTTCTTATACCTGGAAATGTTGTACTCTACATTACTACTCAGATTCAAAATCAAACCGTTATATTTAACAACTCAATATCACGTTTAAGAAAGAAGAAATTAATTCTATGAGCTAAAAGAAGATATTTCTAAACACATACAGTAATCTCCTCCCCAGGTATGGGAACCAGGGCTCCGTTTGAAAAGGAAATAGAACATGTAGCAAACACACGGGTGTGGGACGACTCTTCCCCACATCCTCCCTCAAACACTTACAGAATGCCTACTTCCTGTATATCCCTCTTCTCGTCCACAACCTCTGCAAGCCAAAGTCCACAATGTTTGTTTACTTTTCACAAACAGGAGACTGTAGTTTCTTTAAAGTGAACAATTAAAATACAACAGAGCTAATGGGTTTTTTTCTTGGAGGTCTGCTAATAAGCTACCAGTGTCCGATTATCACAAGAAAAATGATTTTTTCTTTCTCACGGTGACTTTAGTCAACAGTGCAATGATCATCTTTAGAATCCTAGTTGCTAAGTATTTTATTGAAAGATTGAAAGTATTAGTCTAGACTCCATTGACTACAGCATATCTGTTTGTCCAATACGGACAAGACACAGTGGAAAAAGTACAACATTGAACGAGGAGTGAGCTAAAAGACAAGTATTTTTCTACAGCTGTCTCCCATCCACAGGTCCTCCTGGGGTAGGTGTGCACAACAGAGCTGGGTGGAGTTATCAGCCTTCCACTTTCTGTGTTTTTGTTTAATCACAAGGAGGCCTGGGAGAAACTGCTAAAAATATATTTTTAACAATCGTAGTCTCTCTAGAATGATAAAGCTCATTTATAAACCTTAATCCTTTCCTTTGAAGGGATTCTGAAATGGTTGCTCTAGACGTCAATAGGACCGTAGAAGGTTTAGGAGTAGGAGTACTACAGAAAAAACATGCAGAAACTATTTTATTACAATTCTATAAAGGGTAAACTACAAGCATAAACAAATATTGCCACTATTGCTTTTAAAGTCAGCTACTATTTGTTTATTTTGTCTCGGAGAAGGCGTGCCATGTTCTTCCTGTGCTCTGTGTTAGCTGTGGCCAAGTGTCCAGTCAGTGTGTGTCGGACTTGTTGAGATTGGCTTCTCTCGCAACAACTAGATATTCCTTTTCTCTTCTGTATATTTTGGCACAAAGCTGTATAATGTAGTTGTTTTTTATGTTAATTTTTTTAATGGTTTCTTCCATATGTGTGGTTATTTTGCTCCTGGGTGCACTGTTTTTGCTGAGTTGTTGATATTGCTTCCATGCAACAATGAAAGTTATTTATTGCAAATACCAAAAAGAGGCTTGCTCGTTTTTTTAAAGTTTACTGACTATTATAAAGAATACAATAGCTTTCATTAGGTCCATTTACACATTTTAGATTAGATTATGCACTATTATATGTTATTATGCTATGCCATTATGCATGGCTGTACAATGTATTCCACGGAGATCCAGTCAAACCATAATCTGAAACAACTAAATTTCAATGGAATTTTCAACAGAAATGCTGTGATCAGTAGATCCACTCGCGGTGGCCGAGTAATTCATCTCATCAAGTGGATTTTGACAGACTAATTCACATATCTGTCCAATAAGGATGAGGGAACAGAGAGCCGAACAGTCAGAAAACAGGAGAAGGCATCATTATCCCTCCAGTTGTGTTGCATCATCGACGTTTAACCATGCTTGGATGGTGACAGAGCTAGCAGGTTTCCAGAGCCAGCTAGGCTTGCAGAGATACTGTTACTAGACCAAGCATGTTCCCAGCTGACTAGCATGTAAAGGTTCTCTGTGGAGTTTTTGACCACTATTAATGCAATGGATCGATATTTTTATGCGTGGGTCCCCGTTTTGTTGGTTCTTGTGCATGTGCCCGAGGATGTGCATGGAAGCGGGAAACACGGTACACATTCCAAGCCAATGGTTTCACACCATTCCACTGATGCCACTTCAAACAGGTAGCAGTAGCATGTCAAGAAAAGCACTAAGGTACCAGCAAAGGCAGTGAAGAAGACTGCAAGCTACTAAACATGTAAGTAAATAATGGAGGTTTCAAACTTTTGATTAAAATTGGCCTTGCAAATTCTTTTTGAGGAGAGAAATGCACTTAGTAAGGTCACAAACAATGTGTGTTGTTTAAGAAACTCCACTGGGCACCTTTAACTTTTGTGGCGTGGGCAGGCCATTAAACAAAAGATAAGATTAATGTACTGCACATTCCTTGGTCCATTGTGTTGCTGACTGGACGAACAATAGCCTTTAAGCCAATTCTCCTGCCGGTGGTGTAACATCTCTTCGAGATACATCCAGTGCAAATAAATTTTTTGTTAACTGGAAGTTCAAAGTGAGTATCTCACACAGATTCAAACAACGCGACCCTTCACAACGTAGCGATGACCACCAGCAGCGCAGTTTCAATAAATCAGAACGCAATTCAGCCGCAAGACATGCCGTGTTTTGATTAGAGGTCTCAACTCTCACCCTCTCTCAACTGTAAAAACTCACTTTATTGCTCTAACGTTGCTGTGATTTTTTTTTCCCCCTCCCAACACCACCTACACAGAAAAACACGGAAGGGAAAAAGTTCACGGCTGTTGCTGAATGGTATTCTGGGAAATCAATCGGAAATTTTAACTGAAGTGGAAATAGACAAGCTATGTTGACAGACAGTTGATACACTCGAGAAGAACAATAAATACTTAATCAAAAAATAATTGTCGGTAAGGGTAGAATATCACAGAGTGATGTCCAAGAGCAGACATTTTCTTTAGAAATTCCATCCTCCCTCTTAGTCAATAATAAAGTTTTGTTGATAGATAGCATCTTTAGATAGCAACATTTTAGCATAGCATATCATAACACAGAGCAATAAAGAACAGCTTGATTGCCCACTACCCTCCCACTGGCCTCCTGTGGTCTGGATGGCTTTATGCCCGGAACAGCATCGCATTTATGGGAATACACATACAGACGCCGACATCATCCCACACACCTGCACACACGCTGGCATGCCAGGAAAGACACAAACACATAAAAAGTGACAGATGATATGCCGAAATACAGTAACTCCGTCTACAGTATTACCGTAAATCAGAATAAGGCAGATGATTGTGTGTGTGGTGTGTGTGTTTGGAGATAAGCTGAGGACAATGAGAGCACACAGTGTTTCCAAAGTATCATGTAATATCTGTGATATGACTCAGTGACCTTGATATGGACAGAGGAGCACACAGGCAACCACACACTGGGAACAGTTATCCTTCTTTGTGAATGTGGGTGTGTGTGGGTGTGTGTGTGTGGGTGTGGGTGGGTGTGTGTGTGTGGTTGCCAGGGGAGGGTGAGGAGAGGAGGGAAGTGTCTTGGGGACAGACTCTTCTGTGCTGACCTAACTCAAGGTTACTGAGTCACATTACAGATATGATACATTGGTAGCAATCCATGTTTTCTCATTGTCCTCAGCTTATAGACAAATATGGACACACACACACACACACACACACACACACACACACACACACTCACAATAGTCAGTCTGTCATTACCTACAACAAACAGTGTCACAATCAGCTTGTTCCGGGGCAGTGATTACAACATATCACATACACGTCACATTCAACGCCTGCTGTGTTGTTGACGTCAAATTTTAACATAACACCCAGATAGATGAAAAAAGTCACCAGTCAAGTGTGTGGGATGACAGCATCTTAACTCAATGCGACTCAAGACAAAGGCAGCTTTAATTTTTTGGTCTTTATTATAGAAAATCAAACAATAACATCAGTGAAACAATAAATAACCAGCTAATACTGATTTTGCATGGATCTGAATTAGAAATATCAACTTCCTTCAGCTTGGAAAAATCTGTGATCAGAGCGTTTTTGAGATATTGAACAAGCTAATCTACACAATACTGATTTTTTTTTTTTTTCACGCACACAAGTGAATCATACTTTTAGCTACAGACCTTAAGAGCTACTCTATGTGAGGAAGTTTGACTAAGATGTTTAATAGAATTCATAATTGCACAGTTACAGGATAAGCTGCTTTTTTTTTGACACTCGGTTGTTATTCAAATCTAAAAAAAAGAAGCAAGTTAGTCACATAAAATGTGTAAGGTAACTTCGGATTATGTAATACTGCTATCAGATGAGGGAGTTATGGACAAAAGATTGAAGTTTTGTACTCTCTATTAAATTATTTTGGCCATGTCAGTGCATATAATGTATTTAAGACTGGCTGGCTAAAGCTCTCCTGTGAAATGTTCATGTTCCTTCATTCTACAGTCATCCTGCAGTGGCTAGGAAAAACAGTGCTATGAGTTTTAATCAAGTCTATCACTCAAGAGGCAAATTCACTAGAGAGTTGGATGATACTGTCAAAGAAATACCAATGTACATAAACAATGTTAATGAACACACTCAATTTCAAGCATAATACTGTCATGCCCTGCTTATCAAAAAAACAGATCATGATATTGTATGATTTTAAAAAAACAAACATTTAACAATAACACTCAAAGACACAAGAGATCCCATATCTAAGAGCATCTAAATAGAAAAATAGAAGTAATATAGAAGATCAATATCTCAGTTCCCAAGGCATCAAGGGATTAGGACCTCTAGCTGCTCTGCAAGCAGCTTGCACAATTATGTAACAATGGGGAGAGTCTACACCACGCCCAACATGAGGAGGCTGCAAGATGAGCTCTGTGATACAAAAACAATCCGTCGGCGAAAAAAGAGCTCCAATAAAAACAGCCTTTGTGTGTTTGGATGTCCGAATGTCTCTTTTATGTATGTTTGTGTGCTCATTCAAGAATTTGTGTATTTTTCTTGACAAACCAACATGAATGAGTGTGGCATAGGTCTCATGTAACTGTGATTGTATGTGTGTGTGTGCTACTGTATATGTCTCTATATACAATATACAGTCCCCTATACGTCCACTTGGAAGTTACAATCTCTCCCATCTCAGACGTGGGCGCTCTTGGCGTGATTGACAGAGGGGGCTGCTGGCGGGTTGCCACCTCCCTGTTTGGAGTAGTAGAAACGATTGTTGTCCTGGTAGGAGCGAGACGAGGACTCTGCGGAGCAACAGGTAAGAATGCACCCGCCCAACAGGGAGAAGATAGTGCCCACCCATCCAGTGTAGAGGGAGAAGCCAAACGACATGAGGTTGAGCTCCTGGTGAGCACCGATGGGAAACCACACCGTAGACACCGAACCACACAGTGCTGAGGGCAAACAGACAGAAAAACAGTTAAAATTGTGCTTCTGGAAGCAACATGCATGTATACACATATAGGAAGTGGGAATGCAACATTTTGTAGGACCACACAGGTTAGACTGGCTAATTACATAATAAAACTGTGGATACAAAATGGTGCAAATTACAGCAAACTCATATACACATAAAAACAGAGTTAAAGAAAGCTAAATGCAATGCTGGTACTGAATGTAGTATCACAGGGAGCTAGCTTTGAATAAATAATAAAGAAAACAAATAATGCCAAATGGCGCAAATGAAAGTAACCTATAGACACACTAAGAAAAGCTAAATTAAACACCTGTTTGTTAAAACAAAGTGTAATTAAATGGGGAATACAAAATGATGCTACTGAATGTTATGGACATATGCACACATACATCTTGCATCACCACACATAAAATCAACCGGGGATGCAAAATGGTGCACATAAATCCTCCCTAAACACATACATCCCGTATCATTATCATCATACTGAGCGGTGCCAAAGAGACCAAATAACAGAGAGTAAAAATGGAATCAAAGTAGGGACGCAAAATGGTGCAACAAATCCTGACCAAGACTAAGATAGATTAATGTTTGTATGTTGTATACTAAAAGGTATTACGAGTTGTATGTCCCTTCAAGTACGAAAACTGCCCTTGAGTATCTACAGTATTCGCAGACTGATTTATAATGGAATAGAGTCATGTACTGTTTACTTTTTGTATTTTAATACTTCTACTATATTTATGCTACTCAATCTTTGACATTTTCCTATTTCAAAAATAGATCCATTACAGTTTTTTTTTCTTTTATACCTCATACAGAACACCAGAGGAGAACCGATTAGAAGAAAGAATGTGTACAATAATATTATTTAGCAGAAAAAGTTAATGGCATAAAGCTTTGCCTTGAGCCACGGAAGAGAGGCCTGGTCTAAGACAAACATTAAAATCCCTATACAGCTAACAGGGATGCATGTTTGCTTTAGAGTATACCCAAGGCTAACACAGGCCAAATGTATGAAATCCTTTTACCACCAACAAAATGTGAATACACTGCACTAAAATGGGCAATAACTGAATCAACAAATAATGGCTAATGGCTTCAGAAGACACAGTTAACAGAAATAATTCAAGTTGGACCAAAATTAATCGTTGCTGAAACAATTTTGCTGCCAGTCTGGAGGCAGTGATAAACAATATGGTGAGTGGATTTTTATTCTACTGTGCAACAACAAACAAATCCTCCCTGATGAAAAAGCATCCCCAGTGACAAATAGAAAACCTACTCCAAAGTCCAAGCTATAACTTTTTTGTGCTGTATGGATGTAGTGATGATGCATGTGAGTCAGGGATACGCGGCACATTGTTGGAATTAAATTGCTATAAAAGACACGGGCAGTGGAAAAGTCAAACTGTGGCCACAGGTGTTAAAACTTCATTTAAGGGACGCAGGCATTGGAAAATACTGCAGCACTAGTCTGATATTTATAAGCGCAGTAAACTGGGCATTTCAGGGTGTGAGTTTCCATGTGGTTCAGGACAAAGACAGGGTGTGGATGAGAGTAGGTGGGGGAGAGGAATGCGATGGGATCTACAGGGAAGGGTTCAATGGAACAGGAACATACAAGAGTGTGCATATGTGTGCACCCTAGGGAGGAAGGCAGTCATATTCAACATCCTCTGCTCTCAGCAGCTTGTAAGCATTTGAGTTGGGGTTAAAAGAGGTCACAGACATCGAGTTTGGAGAGGCTCTTGGTGTGTGCATGTGAGCGCAAAACAATTTTGTCCGACCATGACATTTGATCTTTGTCCACTCAATCATTATAGTTACATTGTGTGAGTAAAGTGAAGTTGTATCACTTACCGACTATGAGCATAAGCACTCCTCCCAGGATGGTGCGTTTGTTCTTGGAGGCCTGGGGTTCATTGCCAAGGCTGATGCAGGGCATGGACACGAGGAGCATTGCCACTACTGGGAGACCCAGTATTGAACCTATGATCATCAGGGCACGAGTCGTCTGGATGTAGGCTATAGATGAAACATATTTGATATTACTGTCTAATAAAAGAATACTCTCCATCACAGAATTTTGTTTTTGTAGGTATTTTTCATGAAAATGGGGGTAAATAGAAATAGAAGTGGTGGAAATAACATACTGTAAATAAATTATTATCATATATATAATAATATCAGGTGAGAAAACAGAATACAGTCACAGTGGTGTTGTGGGGATCCACACAAAGCAGTATCTACCTGGTAGGTCCAGGATCTGCGTTAGGGAGACGCAGTGGTAGGTTCCTGTGGAGAGGACACATTCCGCCCAGGGTCCCTTGCATCCCAGCTCATCCATCTTCTTGCAGGTGTTCAAACCGTATTTACACGTGAACACCCATTCATTGGTGGATGTAGCGATCACGATTCCCAGCCAGCCGATGCAGCTGATGAAAAAGCCGCTCAGTTGAAGACACGAGTTCGTCATGGCGCAAAGTGTGCGTAAAGTCCACCAAACGTTTAATGCTAAAGCTGAGAGTGATTAACAAAGTGAACCAAAATGTGGAATGATAACTCTAATTTTAGGATCGATATTCCACCATCCGAGTTAATCCAGTGTTAAAAGTTAAAAGTTGACTTCTCCTTCGGAGTTCAGTAATTCCATCAATTGAGCTGCGTTGCGCACACAGAAGAGTGAAGCCTTCACATGATGAGAGGTTTTATAGTGGATAGTTCGAAACTGACAACCAATCAGATACTTAGGCACGGACAAAAAAAGTTTTTAATAAGGGGGGAACAACACACCCCAGTCTTACTGCCTCTCCAAAAAGTTGGTGCGCACTGCCCCTTACTTGCATCCAAAGAGACAACACAGACTGTGAGGAGTTTTGACTGACCGGACAGTGACAAAGTTGGGAGCTGAGAATTTAACATTAGATCTGCTGCCATCTACTGGCCACATTATATTTCTTATTACATTAGGAGTGTCAACTGTGCATCTTGTCAACAAAATACCTCATTTAAATCCTCAAACAAACAATGGAGTGTTATAGGAATATTTGTATACTGAACTTCAGTAAAAGCAGAGACGTTAACTACTAAAATTATTTCTAAAAATAATCTATTATCTGTATAATAAAGTAAAGTCTTAATGTAAAGAGTACTAATTACACTAGCTGTCACATAAATAAAGTGGAGAGAAAATAAACAATATGTTTTCCCCAAAATGTAGAAGGGCAGGTAAACAGAAGCAAGAATCAGAACAGTATACCAAAATTAGATCTTACTCTAAGTGATGCTGTCTGAATATGTCTGATAAAGCTAAAACTTAATGTGTGTGAGAAAAGAGGAGGGGAGTAATACTGAGTCTGCTATTCTGCACATGGGCACTGTCCAGGCTATTAATCAAGCTCATCGCACTTTGCACAACAACTGTGAATGACCTTGAACGCACACCACCATTCTGCTTTGCTTTAGTCCACAGTCTTGCCATATGGCAGACTCAACCTGGGGGACTGGGACCACCATGAGGAGTTATGAGATTAATCTTAGGGGGTCATGAGAAATATAACTTCAGGTAGAGCATCGCATTAATACTCAAAAACCTGATTGAAAATAAGTGCTCATTAGAAAACCAGAGTTATAAAGCAGCTCATTCTAAAGGCTGTGTCGGCGTGGCTGATCACGTTTTGATTGACAGCTCTCTCAGGTGCACCAGATCAACATCATGCAAAACTTATATATCTTATATTTCCTTCTCGTTGGTGGCTGTAATGTAATACTCACGTATACAATCATGTTGGCCGCATTAGATATGAGACGTGACGTGAAAATCGCAGGTAATGATGATGAACGTGACGAATCTGTTGACAGAGGTAGACCACAGCTGCTGCACACAACGCATGCGCGCCTACGGCAACCAATTAGTTTGAAAACCAGTCGGGATACTTCCAAATTCTCTTGCTAAACAGTGTACTGGACTGGAGGTGCAGTGAAAGGTATTTTAGCCACCCAAAAAATAATATCAGTTTAAGTGTAAGCTGTATTTAGAATATTTTAACACTTTACTTTGCTGCCCTTTCCAACAGGAACTGAAGCCACATGATCTTTTAAAAACTGCCAGAGCGGACTCCTTTGACAAAAACAGTAATTTTACCAAAATATATTTTCACATCTTGCTCAATGAAATGAGGATTTATATCAACCAAACCAGAGTTGGTGGTTTTTGGAGCAGTGTAAAGACTAACCAAGACAGTTTTGGTAAGTTTTATTTTGTTTCTGTCTCATTTAAATGAAGTGCGTTTTATATTTTATGATGACTTAACAAGGCCTTAGTTCAGTAAATGAGAGAAAATTGAATTCAGAAGATGTATGGTTGTATTTTTCTGTCTAATAAGAAAAACGAGTGTATGAATATTTCATTTCTTGACAGTTTATTTATCACACTGAAAATAGCAAAGTGTTTGTGGCTGCCTTTGAGGCTGATTAAGAGCAGGGAGGTTTTGCTTTTGTTGGACAACTGACAAGGATTTTTCTTTTCTTTTTATGATTGGCTCACAGAATTAATTATAAATGTCAGAGCATAATCACCCCCATTAGACCTTTTTTCACAGCAGCCATTTTGACATGAAATATTAGGGTAAACACAGGTGTTGCCAATGATACTAATTAAGGTTCCGTTTCCATTCAGGTCAATCAGAGTCAGGGTGCTGCTGCGGTGCATGTTGGATCACTGAAGAGGCTAATTAGTATCATAGGAAACACCTGCATTGACTGTATTATCTCATGCCAAAATATCTCCTGTAAAAAAGATCTAAGAAAGTTTACAAAAACTTGGATTTTGGATTGAAACTGATCCCAAATACTTTTTAGATACTCATTATTATGTGGATTTGGGTTTCCGGTGGCTTTAACAGAAAAAGCAGACGATAAAAACAAAGTTTGGCTACACAAAAATCATCATTTTCTTGTGAATTACTTAAATTCTTCAGGCTTTGAAAGATTATTCAGAGAAATCAGGAGGGCATGAAGCCAAACAGCATTGCATCCTGGTGCAGTAGTTCCAATATATGACTATATGTATATTAGATAAACCCAGAGAGAAATCTATGATCAAACAATTATACAATTTCTAGCTGTGCACACACAACAGCTGCTATTATTCTGGCATCACTGCTCTGTACTCTAAATTACCAACAGAGGGCGATGTAGCACAACAATGAGCTAAAGTTGCTATTCAGGTGTTTTACATGTAGGACATGGTGCTTTATTCCTCCTGTCCTTGCTGGATGGAGTTAAGTAAGTCCTCCAATCACTCACATCAGTCCAGTGACGTGGCAGAGGCATAGCAATCAGTCTAAGAGGAAGACAGAGACAGACCGAGACGCCTCAGACAGTTCCACAAGGTCACTGTAGTGTAATGGCATGTTTGGCCCACTTCTTCCACTCATGTGCTCTTGTGTACTCTTGTCATATGTACGGCAATGTTTACACTGTCTGGCGAACGTGATCTTTGATTCAGACCAGGTATATGTTATGAATATCTAAACAGGTGTAACAGCATGTAATTTGGTATTTTCTGGTCTGTTATGTTTTGTTATGTGGACAAAAACAAATCTGGATGAGAATTTCTTACATTTTATTTCACTAGTGTCTCCCAACAGGTTCACCTTACCTTACCTATCAAAGTCTAACGTGGGCTGCATATATAATTTTTTTAATTCAACCAGCCGCACTGAGTAGAGGAAAAGAGAAAAGACTACAATGTAACAGTGGGACAAAAAGCTGCTGGAAAAAAACCAAAATTGCAGCTAGCAGTTTTGTGGTAATGGCACAGGTTCCTTGTTAATACACGCTCAATATCTCTTATAGCTGCCTCAAAGTAAAAACCTTCCACTGAAGATAATCAATTATGGCTTTTAGTGTGGATCTGTTGCAGGGGGTATTGAGTTCTGTTCATTCCATGTATCTTTGTTATGTTTTATAAAAGACTACAGTACAAGTTTTTTAAATCAATACTTATGCTTTATACTTTTTCGCTGCTTTTTGGACAGCAGATGAGTTTTGCTCAAGTCAGCTGCAGGCACTTACTGGAGCTTAGGCAATTAGAAAGCTTGAACACAGTCTCTACTCTACGAGCCCCCGACGCTGCTCTGGTCAGCCCTGTAGCCCTTACACTAGCCCCTGCTGACACTCCAGCACGGATGATTATTATCTGTCTTTTTGTGCTCATTGCAGATGGCTGCGCTTTTACTCAGGGTTACACTTGTGTCTAAAGTTTACTCATGTATGCGTAGCGGGTGTGTTGAGTGTCAGCAAAATAAAAAATAAAAACGTTGCCTTCAGAAGTGGTAAAGATACACTGGAACACATTATAGATCATTGGGGTAAGTGGTTTGAGTCAGTCAGCCATGTAAACAGACATCGTTACACTTCATCTCTCCCACCATTACTCTGTATCTCATTCATACATTGCCCTGCTTCTTTGCAATCACTTTCACTCACCCACTAATAGAGTTGTCTGGTCAGATAGATAGATAGATAGATAGATAGATAGATAGATAGATAGATAGATAGATAGATAGATAGATAGATAGATAGATAGATAGAGTTGAGGAACAGAATCATAGACATTAAGTGATTAAGTGAGAGAAAGTCACTAGAAATGGACTGAGCATGAGCAGGGCATATCCAACGATGATTCCCAGAGCAGTTTGTCTGATACAGGAGGAGTGAGGCGGCAAGGGAATGGGAATATTATGCTAATGGTGGGAGGATTGCAACTGAGACGCTGACATAGAGGGATGATGGGATTTTAGCTCTCCTGGGGAGGGAAAGAAGGGGCGACGGTGCATGCAAACTGTGTGTGTGTGTGTGTGTGGGTGGATGGGGCACTGAATGCAGTGGAAAGTTTAAAGCATAGTGGAACAGGAGGGTGAGGAAGCACGGCGGAGTAACTCCTCTCCTATCCTTAATGCTGTCAGAGCTGTCAGTCAGACAGTTGAAAGAGATGAGGAGCAATGACGCTCTCTTTGTCTCGGCAATGCTAAACTACCAGTCCAGTTCAGAGGAAGGGGGGTGCAGTTGAAGAGAATGAGTTATGAGCAGGGAGGTGAAGAGAAGCAATGATTAAGTGATTGGAGGAAGAAGGGAACCTTTTTAGGCCAGCCCACTGTGATGGAGTGGCAGCCATACTGGATGAGTCATCCTGGTCGAGGGGGGATGATGGGCGCCTTTTCAAATAGTTGTCAAGTCACATTCTGTGATTAACAAGAGGCAGAAGCCGAAGAGAGGAGGATCAGTTAATGCTACAGTCCAACAGTGATGTGACTCAAACTGATGAGGCTTCTGTCAAAACCTTTCACAGTTGATATGTTGAGAAAAAAAACTATATTCACCATTGAATTCTGAAACACATAACTTCATGTTATCAAGCAGGTAGAACATCGATTTAATTTGATGATGTCTCATTTATGGACAGAACTCTCAAACACGTGCCTGCAATGTCTCATAATTTGAAACAAGAAAATCAATTCAACTAGCAGATTCTGATGCTTTCCTTCCGCAGGGGCTGTCTCTATTGGGCTTTTGTGAGTCGGGTAATTTGAAAGCATGTAGTGCACAAAGTAATTGTCAGTTCTCAATAAATTATGTCGGAGTTCTGTCGTGAAACTGAGGCTTGCATTTTTGTATAGTTTCTTGCTGACATTTTAAATGTGAGGCATTGTCACGCATTAAAGTAAAAGTCTAAGTGAGTATGAATAAAACCCTGTAGCTCAGATCTTCCATTCAATTTAAGTTGCTTCTTAGTTATACTGCTTTTATATCCCCGGCTCTGATGCTAACGTGCATCTCTTGTCTGGATTTTGCACAGACACGATTAAGATGGATTACACTTACATCGTCTCCTGCAATATGCATATCCATAGTTCATATCACTTCCTGTGATAATGTTGCCAGCTGAGCTGCCTGCCATCTGTTTGACATGCTGCATGCACACTTTCTGGTTGTTTTTTTTTTTTTTGTATGTTACTTACTTACTTCACATCCTCATTCTAAAAAAGTGGAAACTTGCAGGTACCCTGCATTTCTTTTGTTGTTTTACTTCCCAAATTGCTCATCGTGCTCAGTTTAATACCTTAAAACAGAGCTAATACCCAACAGTTAAAGTCCAGTGTGTTAAACTTTAGGTGGCTCTATTTACAGAATTTGGCAGAAATGGAGTATAATATGCATAAATATGTTTTCATTAGTGTCGAATAAATAAGAATCGTTATATTTTTGTTACCTGAATGAGTTTTTTTTTATAGCTAGAGAGAGTCAGAGGGTCAGTTACTGGGAGATGCCACCACACTGGTCCTTTTAAGTTGTTTCTTAGTTGTAACGGTGAAAATTATTTTATATCCCTGGCTCTATGCCTGGTTGTCTGGATTTTGCACAGACACGATTAAGATGGATTACACTTACATCTTGTCTTGCAATATGCATATTCGCTCCACTTCCTGTGATAATGTTGCTATCTGGGCTGCCTACCACCTGTTTTTTCTCTTGCATGATGGACTTTCTGGGTGATTTTTTTGTTTGTGAACTTTTGCATGACATCTTCATTTTTAAGAAGAGGAAACTTTTTTTAAGTACCCTTGAATTTATTTTGTTCTATTCACCTTCCAAACTGCTGGTGCTGCTTAGTTTCATATCTTGAAACAGATGACGGAGCTTATAGACCGTCCCAACAGTTACTTTCCTTGAATGTCAGTGTCAATCATTTTTAGCATTTGGGTTGTAAAACCGTGGATGTCACCATGTGGAACAAAACCCTAACTTGTGGCCAAAGTGCTGCTTCACAGTCTCACACACACGTCCTTTTTGTTTCAGAATGCATTTTAGATGACAGAACAGACGGCGCTTGTTGCTGCAGTGGGAGCTGAGTCGCAACTTGATTTGTGTCTATTCCTCCAGTGTGTCTGCGGTGTAGCAGCCATCACTCACCGCTAACTGTGTTAGCCATTAGTATCAATTAATCTCAACAAACGCTGTTGGCCATTATACTCAATACATCACCCCAAGCTCTGCTAACTATATACCACACAGAACATAACGGTGCCCGCACAGCCCAGTCGCTCCGTGGGAGAAGATGAGAGATACATGTGTCATTCCCCATATGGCTATGTGGGAGAGTAAGAGAGTTACAACTAGAAACAGGGTAAGAGACAGAGGCAGGGGGAGAAGAGTGAAAAAGAAGGTGATGTATAACTCATTCTTGCCCTCTGGGACTGAGGAGCGCAGCCTCTGTCAACACAGTAAATATACTCCCGGTATTTGTCATAATAGTTCATTAGTGCTGGGAAAAGATTTACGTAGGTTGCAGGGGTGAGGAGAGTGGATTAGGAAAGGGGCATTTTGTTTTTCAAAATACATGTTCTGAAACATATTTTAAAACTCCCCGACAGTTGGCACCTTCCCTCATAAACATATTTCCATTAAGCCCTCCCCCCTCTCTCTCTCTCCCTATCGGTCTCTTACTCTCTCTCTCTTTCCAGCATTTTCAGACTGCTTAAATTAGCCTCCTCATCATTTTGCTCTCTATAATCCTCCTCCCCTCCTCCTTTCTCCTCTGTTGTCACCAGCAATAGGGTGATCTATTGCTCTTTACATGATGGGCTGTGCATTATCTAATATAGAAGATGGGAATGTGTTGGGCAGTGAGACAAAGAGAGAGAGATGGCAAGACATAGAGAGAGGGAGACGCGTCATAACTTGTACTATATATCACTGTGATGAGAGGCTCTGCAGCAGTGGACTGAGATGAAGTTGGACCATAGTGTTATATTAGTTAAAGGGATAGTCAAACATTTTGGGAAATATACGTGTTCTCTGTGGGGTCATGAAATTGGTTGTTAATCTCATGGCTGTGTCTTAAATACAGGGCAGGAGTCGGGATGTCATACAGAGCCTGGTTATGTTGAAAATGGAAAAAAGAAGCCTACATGCCTACACCTTGAAAACTGACCTATTTAGAAGGCGTCTTGTTTGTTTCAGCAATAGATAAACAGAAATTTAAAAATAACAATTTATGATTTTAAGTGAGAGTTTGTACCGTTGTGAAGTTTACATTAGCTGCAGTGGGGGATGCCAGTTACAGTGAGGAAAAGTTTTTTTTGGTTGTAAGCTGCACGCAAGTGCGATGCTGCCAAACCTGGCAACGTAACTGTGCCAACAAAACTGAAAAAGTTGTACATTGACTGCACACCGCTGTTGTTCGCCAAGAAACAGCTTTTCCCAAAACCTCAAATTATTTGTCTACTGTCTATCAAGACAAGATATTAAAAATAAAATATAATTATGTATAAATATAAATAGAAAACACTCCCTATGCCTCCCTTCTTCATGCTAAGCTAGGCTTTTTAAATGGATTCCAGCTCCTTTGTTAATGGACAGACATCTCATCTAAGAACGCATTTAAGCATCTCCTTCAACGATCTCCTTAAACGGTTGTACCCTTTAAAGCTGCACTAATTGATATTTTTATATTAACAATGGGTCAAGTGACAATGTAGTTTGAAAGGGATCGCTCAAAGTAATGAACCTACTCATACAAAGAATTATCATTCGACTCTACAGTCCTCTCAGCTCTATGAAGCGTTTCAGCATCTTTCAGCTCATTGGTTTTATTGTCCGCAACTTGACTGTTGGGATCACTCTCGCTGCTCTCATCAATCTCATTTCAAGCTGCAGTAAGAAACCGCTTTCAGCCAAAGAGCTCTGATGAAGCCACTCTGCGCTACTTACCCTGCGCCAAACAACAGGCAGACACAGTTAGCAGCTAACCGGTAAACATTGTGGAGAATTTAGTAGCTTCCCTCAGTGGTGGGTGGAGACCAAAACAGAGCTGAAAGAAGATAAGTTATATATCAGTGCATGAATAATTCAAACACATGCTAATGTTACTGTCTGCTGGATGTGTAAATAGGCTTTGTAAGGTGATAATATGTCTATGTTGTGTTTACAGTTTATTCTGCGGTCCCAGAGTGGTGGAAAAAAAATCGATCAGTACTGCTTTGAAGACAGACGGACAGGAAGGCAGACAGACAGACAGATTCCTTGGTCATTCAGGCACTTAAAGCAGCTGTGCCTAGTCTGTGGGAATCAACTGGCTTTTGCTGCCTTTTAAGAGGCAGCAGTCGACACTTCTTAGTATGAGTGCTGACACATTGGCATGAGTGCTGATCCGCTCAAGGATCGCCTCATAGGTGAGTTTCATTATTTATTTTTCAGATAAGATTAACTATAATGGACGGGGGTCAATGACCCAAGAAGATCATTACTTATCCACTGACTCAGGCACTGGCCTACCTTGCCATTCCTCAATTACCAGCTGACAGACAGGCCCGTGGAAATGGGGTCATGCCAAAGCCCCAGCCTCCCCACGTATATTAGGCTAAATCTCCTTCCTCTCACCCCGCTACCCCTCTCTGGGACTCTCCAGGGAACGTGGAAGAGATTGAGTGCTCCATTGTTTCTGCTAATACAGTTTAGCTGCCTGTCAAAGAGGCAGTTGGGAGCCGCTCCGGTCTTAACCACCAGCATGTCAGTCACTGTTACTGTGTCTGCGTGTTTGTGTGTGTTTGCTCGTGTGTACATGTATGTAGCATGCACTCAGTATGTATAAATGAATCATATACATTTCAGCATGCATGATAAAGCATGTTAAATTACTTACCCACCTTCTTATCAATGCTTTCTCATGATGGTTTTTCTATATGTTCCTCAGTCTCCTTTATTCTGCTTATATCCTAAAAACTTGCATTTATTGGTTTCTCTCTAACTTGGCCCTTCCAGCCTATTCCATATGAATGCCTAACCATACAAATACATTTAAATGCATTTACCCCCTATCTGCCTTTGCTTCCTGACTGCCAACCCCGCTTTCCCCCCTCTTAAATAAACCAATTTAATCATGGAGGCTTCTCTGCCCTTGCGCATTTCTGTGTGTGTGTGTGTGTGTGTGTGTGTGTGTGTGTGTGTGTGTGTGTGTGTGTGTGTGTGTGTGTGTGTGTGTGTGTGTGTGTGTGTGTGTGTGTGTGTGTGTGTGTGTGTGTGTGTGTGTGTGTGTGCTTGCTTGCTTGTTTGTGCTTAGAAGTGACTGTGTGTGTCTATGTGTGTGCGATAGAGAGAGAGATCCCCACAGGCTTGTGTGTGTGTGTGTGTGTGTGTTCGCAAGCGTGCACGTGCATCCTCCTCTTCCCCCTGTCAGTGTTTGGTTCAGTGATGCCCAGCATACTCATCCAAAATCTGTGTGACCTTGCCAGTCAGCTAGTCATTCAGCCATGGCGGGGCACCTAGTACACCTGCCCTGTTATGCTGTTTGTGTGTGTGTTTGTGTGTGCGCATGCAGTATGTGTATGTGTGGCTTTTTTTCCCTCCCTCCTCCTTTCTGTCTTATATCTGAAGCTTCAACTGTAACAGGCAAACAGGACCTCATTTTGTCCCCCATGATCAGCTGATTAGTATCTGATTGGGCTTTTAATCCTAATGACTTTTTCCAACCCACGCTTTAAGATCAGACTGGTTTTGTCACCCAGTTCTGGCCGATAAAACATGCTCCCTTCAGGCCTGTCCCGAAGTGACTGCTGTGATTGCATAATGTCACATTTTGAATGTATTTGAATTTGGAAATTTGCCGCTTGAGATGGCAGACAAGATACCAGGAAGCAAAAATGAAATAGTAAATGCTCTCCTTTCCCACAACAACTGCTATCAAAATGTCCCGAAGCATTTATCAGGTGCTTATTCCTTATTTGTTTCATCGAAACTGTAGCAGCAGCTGACAGTTTATAACCCTAATTGTTCTTAAAAATGCCTGGATGTGAATGTTTTTAACTAGCTATAAATGTGAAGCAGGGTGTTACTGCAAAAAGAGCCTAAATGCTGAGCAAACCTTCCCTGGATAAATAGAGATTAGAAACACACATACACATACTCACTCACTCACACACACACACACACACATGGTTGGCAGCCAGGTCTTACGTGAAATAGACCACACTCTACCACACAAGGCAAATATCAAACAATACAGCAAGGAGCTGCTATACTGTAATTTCAGGACAGGCTTGAGTAATTCTGCCAACGGAAATCCTGATGTTGCATCTCATCAATCATTTCTGTGTGAATAGCAGCACCTGCGTGTGTTTTGTTCTCATTCTGTTCAGTTCTGTAAACTTCCTGTCTCCTGTGGGGGGACACTGAGCTTAATTCATTTCTCTAAAGAAGCAATCTGGCTCTGGGCCCTTCAGTGGAAAACCAGAGCAGCGTCTCCATCATCCTAATATTAAAATGGCCCGCATCCCTCCCTCTACCCCTCATCTGTTCTGGCTGGCACACCCCAGTGCCATTTGTCACACAAACAGCATCTCATATGAGAGTGGGGTTGACATCAGCCCACCAGGAAAGACAGATGATACATTTCACTATACCTTTAAATAATTGCAGAGGCTTGTCCATCAGACTACTGCAGAGAACAGAAATGAGTGAAAACCCAGTGGGTCGTAGCAGGAATGAACGAGCGTATTGGCTCTGATTCTGTATTTTTCTCTTTTTCTCTGTTCTTTACTCGACTGCCGCCTTCCTTCCTCTCTTCATTTTGTGTCTGTGTAATGGCCTATGCAGACCAAGCACCACCAGTGTTGGCTCAGAAGTCATTGCACGTAAAATGTGTTCTTGGATAAGACGTCAGAGTTTGCATTTAATCATTTTCTTGTCCTGGAAAATGTAATCTTGAAATGCACTTAACAAACTAGCACACTGAACACTTGTGGATGGGCATAAACTGATCATTACTGATGTCTTTATCAATTTAAGGGCTTGTCAAAAACTACAGTTCCGTACTTCTGAGGTCCTGCACAATCTTGATTGCTCACTCTCGTTTACCCGATGTCACACCCCTTTACACCTGTAAAAAAACAAGCAGTTGACACTCCATTCAACATTGTTTTTACTTATAATTCAAATTTGTAAGTAAATTAAGTTTACTCTTTACCTACTTCTCATGATTGAATAGTTAGGGAGGCTATAATTCAGTTATATATTCAGTTAAGATATTTTTTTATATAAAAAAGCTGAAATGTGGAGGACCAAAGTGGAAACCTGAATAATTTGAAATTAACATTACCGCTCCTGGTGTGCAGCGAACATAATTTTTTGTTGTTGAAATTCTTTTTTACTCTTTCTTCCCCCCTGCAGGTGGAGATAACTGTTGGAGGTGATTTAGTATCAGAAGAGTAGGTACGGTGAAGAAAAGGAGCAGAGGGGGAGTTGTCTAAAGGGGAGTAATAGATGGACTGGCAGGGATCACAAGGGGACACAGGAGCTGCAGCGCTGACACCGAATTGTCTGAATCAGGCTTTCTCAAGGTCTTTTGTAAATTCACAGTTTGATCTTAGCCTGGGGGGACCGGTGGGGAGACAAATGGGAGGGAAAGGTGGAGCAGAGCAAAGGAGGGGAGTGGAGTGGAGGAAAAGTAAGAAGGGAAGGAAAGAAATTGAGAGCCCAATCTGGTATTTTAGGAAGGGGAGATGGATTGGTATCTGATACAGTGCAACTAGGATGACAAATGTTTGTTTTCCAGAACAGGCTTGGATGATACTTGGTGCTCCGCTCTGTGCTGTGAGAGGTAGCTGGTGCTGACAGTTAATGAGACTGGGAGGACTATCCAACACATGAGATTAATGTTGGAAATTCAAGCTTGCAGTAGATGAATCAAGCCTCAAGCTGCCAGTCTGAACCACATAAATTATTGAACGCCAGTGGAATCCACCATTCTGTTTAAATACGGCTCAATCGTTATACGGCACACCTGTTACAAAAGCACTAAGTGGCCACAGTGAAAACAAGTGACCTATCATCATACTAATTCGATAGTGTTCTCTGTTTTAACTGTGCTACAGCAACTTTATTGATTTGTAAAACAACAAAGCACTAATTGTCCCTTCAATTTGCAATGTGTTTAAGTCTTGAGAGGATCGTGTCCTTATCAGCGCCGTGCCAGGCACCAGGAAATGGTGCCAGAGTCACACAAAAGCAGACTCGAATGGGCTGCAGCCTATATACGCACATGCAAACTCAGGCATGTACGCATGTTCACATGCACATACATGGAAACGCACAAATTCACACACGGACACACACAGCCCTACCTGTGAGTAGACCACCCCAGAGGCCATTTCATCTGCCCGGTCATGTATGTGTGCGCACGCGTGTGTGTATCTGTGTGTGTTTGAATACCTCAAAGACTCATGCCGAAGCCCGCCACTCCGCTCGCTCTGCAGCCCTAAGCTGCGGGAGGCAGAAGAAAAGGGATTTGCGAGTTCACCACTGACTGCTGAAATGACTGCGATGCTTTGGCGAGTTCTGCTTATGTGGGATTTAAGTGGCTGAGAAATTCGAGGACAGTTTTTACTTCTCTGATTCAATCCACTGACTGATCTGTCTTTGGCAAATTTAATACACGAATGTAAGATTTAAAACCTCAGGGGCGAAAGAAGCTCTTGACTACTTCCTTTTCAATGGCTTGTAATAAAAAGTGTCATTGTGAGGGGAACTACTCTCCATAACCCTGCGGGTGCAATTTACAATATATTTGTATATCATAAACTGTGTATACAGCCCATCCACAGACTCGAATCACAAATCTTTCACACTGTGTGTTTACGAGGCGACTATACAATGCATTGTGAAATAGCAGAGTTAATCATTTATGGTTGCAGAAATTCTAAATTCCAATTTTTTTTTTTTTCCTAAATCTACCCAAAGTGTCAGTTCCAGTGGTTTCTTTTTGCTTATCCTTAAGCCAGGACCGGCTTAGACTGATAAGAGGAGCTAGCCGTGGGTCATCAGCTGCTTAGCCTGTGTGTGTGTGTGTGTGTGTGTGTGTGTGTGTGTGTGTGTGTGTGTGTGTATGTGTCCATATATGGATGTGTGCATCCTTGCATTTCAATATGATACAGCATGGGCTTGTTTGATTGTGTGCATGTGCATGTATGAGCGTTGATACTCATTATATGCCAGCATATGCACAAGTATTGTGTGTTTTGTCAGCAGTGCTGATGTGGACCATATGCAGAAGTATTCAGAGAGGTTGGGCATCTGCTTTATCTCAGCTCTCCGTTGCTGTATAAAAAAATCCTTCCCTGGCCACATTCAGGGGCCAATCCTATATATTGCAACTGCACCTGTGCTGAGATAATGGTCATGCAGGTAAATTAACATGGCTGTTTAAGTATGCAATAAATGTATTAGTGTGTGCATTTCTCCTTCTGTGCTTTATGACCATAGTTAACTGAATTCAACTTTTAATTTTACTTGCTCTGAGTTCCCTTCTTCTACTGCATGTTATTCTAGTATAATCAGTCTTCTGCATTATAATCTGTTGGACTCTAATTTGCTACTTTTCTTTGGTGTTCCAGTCTGCTCAGTTGCTCCCTTTTATCTTCCCCTGTGTTTCTCAGACTACCAAAATTCAATTAAGGGACTAACAAGATGATGAAGATGACATGTGAACAAAGTGGTGAAAGAAAAAATCTATAACAAGTATTGCTGGGCGACCTGAGCACACTGTGGCAATGGAGACCAAATTCAGCACTTTTATTTGGTGTTTGCTTGTGAGGAGACGCCAAATTTGATTTTGTTTAGTTTGCAAAGGTCGGGGTAAAGTTAAGCATAAATGTTAGATAGAAAAGGGCAGAGATGCAGTTGGCTGTCTTGGTTCCACACAAATGGCATTAGATGAGGAGGAACTTGTTTGTACACAATGAGACGTGCAGTAAAACCAGCCATTTGTGCTGTCTCTAGTGTTGGAGTAGCCTTTTTAAATTCATAATTAGTCAAACGGCTGCACTAGCAGTACCAAAGTCTCATTATCCCCTTTGTTGACATAATGCATTTATCTAACATGTAGTTCAATATAATCATTAAGTGATAATCATGAACAATATTTCACTGACTTAATTGATATTTTAAGCCTCACTCCCATTCTGATAATTAATGTAGAAACAACTTCAGAATGATGTTTAACATTTTGCTTAACCAGCCCGTGATGGAGGCTGTCTAAGTGCTGTAAATGTTTCTTTAAACACAAAGCTGTACTCTACTCTGTTCTGCTTTGCTGTGATCTGCTGAATTACACTTCATTTCCCTTTGCTCTACTCTGGTAAATGTTGTAAAACAGCTGTCTTAGCATGTAGTGAGACGAAAGAAAGACAATTTAGTCGCAATGCAGTCTCCTTGTTCTAAGAACTGTCTTGTACACATAAGTATTAAAACATGGCACAAGGCAAAACTTTCTCAACACAGGAGAAATAAAGGTCTCCATAAAATGGCAAATTGTTTAATCAGTACAAACTGAAAATGTAAAAATGACAAATAAGATATATTCTGTTAATCGGTGAGATTTACATTTAGAGTTTTGTTACCTTTGGACAAAGCCTGGCTCTTTCCCTCCGTTTGTGCTAAACTAAGCTAAGCCAAGCAACTGCTGGCGCAAGACACATATTAGCCGTATCGAAATTAGACTCATCGGACTCTCTGCAAGAAAGCAAATAAGCTTATTTCTCAAAATGTCAAAAAGTGTGATTCTAGCAGAAAATTTCACTTCAGTTCATTCAGTTTGTACCTCTAAGAGAGGAGAGGCGATGAGATGAGAGGAGAGGAGAGGAGATGAGATGAGATGAGATGAGAGGTCTTCATAATCTAATGGGGAACATGGGCTGCAGGATAAAGACCATGCAGTGGCTGTAAGGAAATTATATGGCTTTTAGATGATTTAGAGTTTCCCTTTTATGGTATTTCAGGACATCAGATCTTGTGTAAAAGTAGTTTACAGCACACTCGTAAATCTTGTTCCTTGTTTTCTCAGATTATTTACTATGCAAATTCATCTAATACTCAAGTGTCATCATTCTGGTAGGATTATTATCTAAGGTGTTACAAGGTCTGAACTAACTTCTCTGCAGGCTGAGCTGAAACTAAATATGTCCTATACTGCTATAATGCTGTATGGAAAACGCCGGGCATAAATTACATCTACTGTAGCTCCACAAAAACACAGCAGGCGTTGAGCAACACACAACTTTATGGAGCAATGAGAATCATTAGATATGAAAGTTTAATATTGGAAATTTATGTCTGCGGTTAATAAACCGCGTCTCAAAGTGGCTGTAACTATTTCTGAACTGCAGTAATTAATTGGATTGCTGCAAAATAGTTAAAGTACATGCCAGACAGATATTTACTTTATATTCTTTACAGTCTGAGAAATTTCTGTCTTTGATGTTTGAATCTCAATAGCAGGAGTATTGATTCCCTTTAAGTCCAGCTGGGAATCCGGTTCAGCGATGGAAGAAGACTCATGAATAAAGAAGAAAGGAACTTTTGAAGGCATGCAACTCAATCTCCTGTTCAGTTATGTCTGTCCATTTTTATCCTAATGCTTCTCAATTCTATATAGATGACAAACAGGATTTTCAAATTAGATTCACTAGGACAGGGTCACGTTTCTCATTAGAGCCACTTTTTTTCCCTTTGGAATCAGTATTTTCCCGTTCGTCTGACTGAGTTCACACCAGCAGATCAATAAATGGCTCAGTTTATTATGTGAAACAAACACACCCAGCAGGCCATTATTCTGTCCCTCAGTGTGACAGTAAAAATACATCATAAACATCTTCCAACTGGCCTGATGCCTAGAAATCGATTATGGCTTTATTGATACCCACTGTAGCATGTCATAGCCACGGTAATGATATGATACATATTAAACCACTAACAACACAATCTTCCATCTGTTTTCAAAATATTGACCTTGACTTGTGCACAGACAGTGGATCACAGTTAAAATGAGTCATTGTATTGATCTCAGAAATAAGCGTGATGTGTTTGTGCTGGTCATGTCTGGAAAGTGTTGACTATTTTTCCTCCTGTGAGATCAATATTCATTACTTGTCAGTTTAGAGCTTAATTATGAATGGTTATAATTAATGCATTGCTTGTATGATGAATGGTTATCATTGTGTACGGTGGCGCCTCGTGCCGACAGCGACAGCGGTTCACAATATCATTTCTCCTCTGAGCCCTTGGCTAGTTCATACCCTGTGACCCTGTGCTCCCCATGCATTTTCAGCTTCTGCAGACTGCTAATCAATGATCTAAATTGTCTTATACATAAGAAATGATGCGGCAGTGCCTGAAGGTGATGCATCATGAATGGAGGCTTGTCTGTGGAAAATGACATATCTTTTTTCAAGTTTTCAATTCATGTATTCTTTATCGCCAGGAACGCCATGGCAAAGTTTGAGGAGTTATTTCAGGGCATCCAGAGCTCTTCAAAGGCTTGGATGGACATAACACTCTTTCTGCGGAAGTATCAGTACAAGATCTTCAATTCAGGTGGTTTAAAAATGAATGGATTTTTTTTTTTTTGGCAAAAACTGACTGAAAATGTTCCAAAGCTTTCAGCCACATCTTGCGGTTTTCAGAGGACGGAGTTGCTCAGTTCTCATAGAGATTTTTCAGTTGTTGTCACCGAAGTATGGAAATTCAAGCATGTAAAAGAAGGTGTTTTATATAATGCTATAACTCCTGTCTCTGTTCAGGAATGGTCTAAAAAGTCAACGGTACAAGCTTGTGTCCTAAATACGTAGGGAGAGAAGTGAGCTACACTCACAAAAGGCAGCAAGAGGCATCTATTCACAGCGCACGAAGTTCTGTCCCACTAATAGCAAAAGGAAGATGAATTCTACAGCTGTGTTGCAGTGTTTTGTTCCCAATTACTCCATAGCAATGGAGGCTGGAGCAGGTGTGACTCATTGTGTTCAAAGGATGGATGTATCTGATGACTGAGAGCCAGTGGACCTGCATGAAATCTCAAAAACAAAGTTATAATAATTCAAAAAGAAGGCCACAACATAAACCTATAGTATCACTGCAGCTATGTTAACGGATATTGAGGAAATGCAGTATTACCAAGAGGTTGTGCAAGGCTTACAATGCAAGAAAAGCAAAAAGACAAAAGTTGCATGGAAAAAAAAAAATCAGTTTAATAGACATTTATTGAAAAACAAATAAAATATTAAAGAATCCATGTAATAAGATTAGATATACTTTAGCCACTTAATGTAATGGTTAGAACAGTTGAAGAAGAGACGAAAAGACATCACTGTCGTAATCGTTAACTTAATTAGTTTCTGTTTCAAGTCTTTTTCCCTCCTCCTGACATGTCTCTCGGCCAAGTAGTTGGAAGGCAGGCTATAAATTTGAAAGTTAATAGGGTGACATGGGAGCAATTCAGGTTTGTCGTGCTTTCTTCTCATCCCTGCTTTCAGCCTCTACATGTACAGAGCTCCTGACGCGTGTTTTGGAGCTTCACTTAGGATTGTCCCGGATGATTTCCAAACTCTGGATTGAATGGAAGCGCCGGTCTTCAGATGAAACACATTAGTTTATTCCGTCACTGAGACCAGCGAGTTATCAGTCACCATCAGTTGCCCCCAGAGCACTGTGGGGTGGAGAGGTTTTATTGGATATGTGCGGTGTGTGTGTGTGTGTGTGTGTGTGTGTGTGTGTGTGGTTATTGACACCAGCAGAAGGACAGAAACACCCCCAAGGTAAAAGGGGATGTTGCATTTTCTGATTTATTTTCATTTCTAGACTATACCTCATAGCAGTACCTCATAATCATTTACAAAGACAGCCACACACACGCAAAAACACACACTGAACTGCAAGCATACGCACAGCCTCACGGAAATCCAAGGATTAAAAGCTAAATAGAAGCATGTGTGTGGGTTTCTCTATGTGTGTATGTGTGTTTGTCTGTGTGTGTGTGTGTGTGTGTGTGTGTTATTAGGGTATGATGAGAGAGACGGGGAGATTTTTGGCAGTGTGCTGAGCAGAGAGAGGTTCAAAGCTGTGGGCTTTTTTTTTTTTTTGCCATCTCCCTGCTTCAGCATGTGCACCATCAATGACCTCAATTAGCTCTGCGTCTGATAGACACACACACGGAGCAGACTTAGATCACATGCATACACTAGCAAATGCTGGGATAATAGTAAAATAAAGAGAGGGGCGACGGCGGTGATGAGTGGATTAGTGCTGGTTTCATTTGAATGTGCAGTTCAAACATGTTTGTGTACGTCTCTGTTTCATCGTTAAAGATAAACCTTGACTTTTCCAGTCTTGCTGCATGTTGGCGGGGAAATAAAAGGAGTGTGACAGAGAGTGAGAACGTGACGGCAAAAGAGAGAAGCACAGATCGTATCAACAACTAGAGGGACGAGACAGCGAGTAGAAGTTGGGTATGGATCAAAGAGAAACTGTAAAGAAATAAGAGAGGAGACAGAGGGAGAGAGTCAAACAGCCAACAAAGAAAAAGTAGAAAAGGCAAAGGGAGCTTCAGTTCAAAGAAACCCAAAAAGAAGGAAGAATGGCACAGAGGAAGATGATGGAGGGAAATTGAAGGCAGAAAAGAGGATGAAATGGGGAGATGAATGAATGAAAGGAGTGTGGCAGAGAGAATGAATGCAACCAGAAGCAAGAAATGAAAACACAAAGAACAAGAAGATGAGTGAGCAAGAAGACGAAGAGGAAGAAGCGGGCCTGTGCACAGATGTAGACGAAGGAAGCGGGGATCTGTCAAACGGCAGGCTCGCTGAGAAACTGTGCTCTGACCTTCACGGGACAAGCTGCTACCACTGACGAGAATTTATGCATGCTCTCACTTTGTATTATTGGCTTAGTACGGCGAGAGTGTACACGTGTGCACAGCCAGGCATGCATGCGTGGCCATATGTGTGTGTGACTTCGTGTGAATGAACACCTGAGGATGTGGAAACGTGTGATTGTGCGCATGTGGAGCGCGTGCCAGCCACAGTGTGAATAAGGTGAAGATTGAGGGTTTTCCCTCCATTACACTCATTCTCCGACCTTCTCTTTCGCTGTTGCTCTCTCTCCCTGCCATCTCTCTCAGCTCTCAGCAGGAACTCCATTAGACCTCACACTGTTATCTTATCCTGGAAAAATAGCCAAACCGCCTGCGGTTCAGAGCAATTATTGTACACCATATCTCAGGAGGTGTTACAAATTAAACATGGCTTGGTTCATGCACGTTTTAGCTTTAAGCAACAGCGTACAAGCATATATTCATACTGTAACATCCTACTGTATTGCATGTATTGATAAGCATCAGATCCCAGAACAGTTGCACAATTTGTTATAAAAATTAGACATTGGCAGCACCGGAGGTGTAGAATATAATAAAAGGTCATCATATAATGTGGATGGAGTAACAAAAACCCAATAATGATTCATCATGAAGGAGGGGCACTGTTAAATACAAACAAGAGGTTAATGTTTAAGGCAGAGGTGTCCTGAGGGAAATGCTAGCGTGTGAGTAATACTTCAGAACTCCTGAGGCGGTCAGGAGAATTATAATAGCATTTTTTTGTCCAAGACGTTTATCTGAAGGGTAAGTAGTTGAATTAATTGTGATAAAATAACTGTCTTCCTTCCCTTCACGACTTGCACTTCAGCGAGGCAGCAACTAATCAGTGATCCTCTCCGTGCTCCTGACTGTAATTTGAACTCCCCAGGAATAAAAATGAACAAAAAACATGCAAAGCAAACCATAGCTGCAATATTTCCTGGTAAAAATGAATTCTGATGGATGAATACAGAAAGAATGGTCTTCTCCTCATAAATGAGTAGTTCACCTGTTGTGAAAGCTTACCAGTTAACGGCAAAATCACAAGTGAAGTGAAATATTTTCAGATGTTTGGGTATTTAACATGCACATCTGCTCATGCGACGGATACTTATTTTTTTTCCTGAAACACATTTTTTTCATTTTATGTTCTTAATTTGCAGTGTGAAACGATATGAACTTTATCTCGCTTATTCAGCTTATTTGCCGAGTGTTTTCAATGAGTTTTGAGGTTTATGGAGACTTACTTTACAACTCAACATTACATAACTCAATTAAATGCAGCCCATAGGGATGAATACAGATGAAGTGGGGGAGACACATTTTAGATGCTTTCCGCACCACTGCTGTACTTACGGGGAATACTGTAACCAAAACAAATTGCTTCCTTGTAGCTATCCTGCAGTACTAATGCGGGATAGCTGCACGCAAGGCGGAATTTCTACAATAGCCACCACTGCAGGTTCATTTTCAGCGAATTGAATAAATATCTGCTGTGCAGCTCAAAATGTCAAGGAACTTAAATAAATGTACACCAAGGGAGCAAAAAAAGAAAAAAGAAAAAAGGCAGTTTGCAGACTCTGCTTTTTTTTATTGTTTATTCCCTCTCTGGTATCTTTTTCTGATCTCGGTCTGCATGTGCGCACACGTGTGTGAGGTTTCTAGTTATGCCTCAGTATCTGTGTGTGTGCGTGCATGTGATTTCGGGTGTGTTGTGCAGATTGCAGGAAGCTAAGCAATCTGTCTACTTGAGAAGCATCTGCATCTACGACGGCAGTCGTCCACCTGTTGTGCAAGCCAACAGTACAGAAGGCTTTCCAAGACTTTGGATAGAAGGGGAGGAATTATCACAGACACAGACTGATAGCTTCTGATGTCTGGCCATGAAGCCAGTTGGAGATTCATGGCCACACCCCAACATGAGATTAGCAGAAGTAGAGGAAATAGAGAAAAAGATTTTTTTTAGCTTCTTTTAACTTCTTCTGAACCGCATGAAAACACACACAGATAACCTGCTGACTTCACATGGACACAATAATACCTGCAGACACTCAGCAGGGCTTTAAATTTTCACACCTACATCGAAAGACACACACACACACACAGACACACACACACACACACAACACACAACACCCACAGGCCAGAGGCTGTTTTCTGACATGTGATTAGCGATGACTCCCAAAAGTTAAACTGGCCTCTGGTTGCACACACACACATACATACAAACGTTGTACACACAGACGATGGGGTAAGTTAAAGAGGTTTTCTGCCCTGTAGTTGTCCTTGGGCAATATCATCACACAGAGAATCAATAGAGCCATCGCTCAGACTGAATGGAAAGAAGGAGAGAGACATTGAGAAATATATAGGAGGAGAGAGAGAGAGGGGTGTGCAAAAAGATGGGGGGGGTGAGAGGAAGAATAATAGATGTGAGGCAGGGGAAGGGAGACGGAGAGAGCTGGAGCAAGGAAGAGGGGAGAAAAAACAGAAAAGTGAGTAAAAGAGCGCATCGTTAGAGAGGTGAGAGCAGGAGAGTATCACAGAGGGATAAGAGGTGGACTGGAGCAAGGAGCTGGCAACAGTGTTTGAGGCAAAGGAGCACAAAAGAAAGCTGAAGACAAAGTGACAAGGATGGATGAAGGAAGCAAGTGAAAGTAGAACAGATGGAGAAGGAGGGGGGAAAATCAGGAGGGGAGAAGAGGGATGAGTGAGTGAGCAGCACGTGAGCATAGTGAGTGAAAGAAAAAGGAGGGGAAGTAAGGAGGAAGGATATAAGAGCAGTGACTCAGTTTGTGATTCAGTAAAAAAAAAAATATCAAAGAGGGGAAAGGAAGAAAATAAGGATAAAAGTGAGTCTGAGCAAATGAGGAAAGGAAGGAAAGGATGTTAAAAGGGAATGAAGGGAAGATGGAAGAAAGAGAGAGTGATTAAAGGTTTGAGTGAGTGATGAAGTGAGACGAAGAGTGACCCTGCTCTCAAGTTTTGTCAGCTTTATGGTATAGTGTACACGAATGACACGTTATTATGTCTGAGGATCAAATTGTGATGTACTAACACTCGTCAACATGGCCGATCAGCGCGGGGGTTTCTGCTCGAGCAGTAATAAATTTCATACAGTAAAGCTGAAAGTAAAACGCAGCTACAAATTTGGTACAGGGGGCATCCGTTCGTAGCTGAACGTCATGAAACATTCAATTCCTTGTATTATCATGAATTTTTAAAGCCGCACTTATCAATATTTACCGGCTGCGACAGTGACTGCTGGTATTGTTTTCACCTTGTGAGGCTGTGTGTGTCATCATGGCAAGATGTGCTCCTGGAGACACCTACTGTAGCAGGAACTACTACCGAGAGGATTTTCAGTACTTTGGCAGGTGTTTGTATTTCTTGTTGACTGTCTGTCTGCGGACAGATTTTTGTCAAGTCGATAGCATCAGAACTGTGCAAGACTCGAATAAAGGTAGTTAGAACAGAAGAAGGTTGCAGTGGTAACCTTTTATGCCGTGCCCTAGCTACGGTACAATGTGTTGTGTCAACATATATATTTCGTTTACGTATCTGTATATGACAAAAATACCATGTAGCATAATCATAGAATCTTTGGTAGCTTGTGGGTAGCTCTTTACATTACAGCTTGGTAATAACAGTGGAGGGAATAGTTTGATAACAGGTAACAATTAATACATGTAATTACAAGGTAATAACAGGTGATAATAATAAAGTAATTTATAGGCATATCTGGGTAAAAATAGACATAACAGACTATATATTTGGATTAAAAATTGCAATATGGTGAAATTAATGGGTTCATAACCTGTTAAAAAAATGAGGTAATATATATTGATGCTTTCAAAATATTAAGGACAACTAATGCTGCAACTTGTTACCTGGTAGTTTCTGTGTAATAATCATGAATCATGGTTCCTATGGTCTGGAACATCAGCATATTGACGGCGTCACGGCTGGTGTGATCCTATCGCAAGATGGTCTCTAGATTTATATCAACAATGGCTCAAATGACAATAAAGTATGTAATATGAGAGGGCGTTGCTCATAGTGATAAACCCTCATAGAGTTATCACCTGACTCTGCAGTTCTCTTCAGCTCTAGCGTTTAATTGTTTTGGTTTTATGGCCTGCAACTTAACTATCCTGGTTCTGTCACACCGCTCTCATCAATCCATTTCCAATCGCAACCCGACCAGCATGCAATGGCAGAAGGACAAAGTTAGCAACTAGTTGGTGAACATAACCATGGGCACCTGATTATGTTTTAAAATGAAGGTGCAAACTTGGAAAAATCCATAACTGCTGAGGAATGTGGGGATCCTCCCTCACAAAAAAGGTCATTTAAAATTTGAAAATCAATCAAATTTCATAGAAAAGTTTCTACACTTAAAAGTTAAATGCATTGAAAAATTTAAGAGGCTTTGTGTTCTAGCAAACAACCTAATCATACACACGATGGTTGTATAGATCTATAAATGGTGCTGACACAGCGAAAAGTCACAGCCACAACGCATGGTGAAAGAAATGGAGAATTTTAAATGGATCCATTCGAACCTGAAAATACTTTTGGAGGTGAACCAAATTATAGAACTTCAATGCAATCTCATCGTCTATCAGCTTATTAATCGTGTGTTATGTATAATAAGGATGCTAAAACTGTGTTGGATGGGTAACTGCAGGGGACACTATAACTGTTACCCACTTCAAATTATGATATGTCCTCAATATGCTGCGGTGTCACGTTGTGTCTCGGTTGCAGCCAAGAATGTTCCAACGCGTGCGTGTGTGTGTGTGACAGAGTGTGCATGTGGATTAACAGACTGTGAATCACAGCTAAAGCATACAATCACTGACTGGTCTGACTGAACCAGCTTTTTTTTGTTTGTTTTTTATTACTTGTTTTTGTCAGTTTCTGAAAATGAAAAAATCCTACCTCTGTTCCCCGTTGTTGAATAATGGGGATAGATTTGCTCCACTCATTCCATTGATCAGCCGCCTACGAAAATAGCATATTTACAACATTTAGCACCTAAAGAGCCAGATTTTTCTCAGAAGTTAGCAAAGGCTAGAGCAGATCCTAAAATATGAGTTAATATTAATCAGGTGACCAGAGGTGTGATTCACTAAAGCAGCTCTGTGTCTGCTGGGTGTCTATACAGGAACCTGTATGCTAATGTGGCTACCTTATCCACCGTATAAGATGATTAATGTCAACGCTGTGTTTACTTGCTTTTTATTAATGCTGCTTTAAAGAGTAACTTCACACCAGTTTGGAAAGCTATGCTACACCACAAATAACTAAGCACCTCTCTAGCTGAAGGTTTGTTTTCACCTCTTCTAGGTGTGGTTGGGTGTTGCACCTTAAATCTGGAGATCTCTTAAATTACACAAAGGTACTCTTACTGGCCAATGACGCAGCTTTTGTCACTCATGTCTGACCCTAAAACATACGACTCTAAACAGGTCTGTATTCTGCCCGTGGAGAAAAATTAACACTCAAGCGTGTAAGAAGGAAGAAAGGAATTTATGGGTGTTGAGGATTACTGTGAAGACATAATTACATTGGACTAGTCCCAGCCAGGAAGGCAGCCTGTCTGTCGTCAACTTCATTAGCAGGTCCCATGTTAATGCATGACAAATGGCCTACACGGGAAAGAGGCTGATTAGATCGGAATAGATCATAGAAGACACAGATTAGCTCATATTAGCCTCATACAAGACCTCTCATTATTACCCAGCTGGCCTGTGCTCCTGCTCTGAGGTGAGCTTGGGCTCTTCACCCTCCCTCCTCCTCCTCCTCCTCCTCCTCCTCCTCCTCCTCCTCCTCCTCCTCCTCCTCCTCCTCCTCTTCCTGTTCCCCTCTCCCACTCTGCACATTGCAAAGTGCTGTGAACGCTTGGGGAGAAGCATAGTGGCCTATATTAATGTAATCCCCTGCACCTAGCACTGCCAGCTCAGCACAGTACAGCCTCCGTTACGACAATGGGAGTAATGGGCACAGCTCTTGCGTATTAGCACCGCTCACTGTTAGCCAGGGGGACATTAACCTGTGGAACTCGACATGTACATCTTCTTCACCATGACAGTCTGCTACAGTCTGATTTTCTTTCCCCCCACAAGCACGGCGTGAAGAAACTGACCCAGGAATGTTTAATGTAGGTTGCATCTATACTGCTGTTCCAGGGGATTCTCTATCTTGTGGAGAAAGTATTGGGTACATTTATTTCTGCACAGAAAATTGCAGCTGGAAAACAGTTGCAAGGTATGGCTAATCTTTTTTACCCGGTAAATTTGCAAAAATTTAATAAACTACACACCCCTCAGGGATGAAATGAAACACACGTTTAGTTTACATATATCAGGTTGATCAAGAACATTTTGCTCTGTATTTATTAGATCTTAAAGATCTAAATTCTTTATACTGAAACAGTCTTAAAGCTTAACTAGCTCAATCAATCTACAAAGATTGTATGGAAATGGGCAATATTCTGGATCAAAGGCTTGAATGTGATGATGAAATGTAGAGCGTGATGATGAAATGAAAAACTTAAGCTTCTTGAGAAATATAAGGCAAGAACTCTTCAACTTTGGTCTTTCAGAACAAACAAAGTGGAATATGAATAGAAACACAGAATAAAAACATTTTTAGAGCACTGAAAATGTCACGGTTTGATAGGTAAACGTTTGATAATGCACCATTTGAAATGGTGCATTAAGAACTGAGCAACAAATGCTAAAAACAGTATATCATTGTGAAAATAAGTCATAAACACTGCTGTTTCTACCACACACAAATCACAAACCATGGTGGAGATGGTATAGACTCCATCTTATGGCGCTTGTGCTCCTCTGAATTAAGATCACATTTGCCGTCAACGTGAAACTTGTCACTCCTCTTCCCTAGCATTGCTGTGTGCACATTTATTTTTCGTGTTTTACTTAAGAGGATAAATATGTTGGAAGTGATTCTTAAGCTTTTCATTCATTCTGCCAACTGTCATCACGTGAAACTCTGAAGACTTTAATTAAGCTTCAGCAGCTTCCATTTATGTGCTGCAAAATAATCTTATAAGACTAAAACAAGTTTTCTGTCAATCTGACCCAAAGACAAACTTACAGTTTTCATGCACGCGGTTGTTTTGGTCCAATTTATAAAATGTCATGTCTTATATAGTTGCGTTAAAAATGTTCATTAAAAAAGGATATTTGTTTTCCTATGAACACTTTAAAGCAGCATTCATTTATTTTTTTGTTTAGGTTTTTTGGTCATTTGGAGTAGCTGTGAACACAACCCGAACAGCATGAACAACCCCTTATTAAGTTGTTATGGTAAAAAATATTGGCAATCTTTTATCCATTTACACATCCAGCAGACATGGAGCAATATTGGTATTCATCTGGAGTCCTTTCCTTTTAGCTCTGATTTTGGTCTCCACCAACTCCTGAGGGTAAAAGTAGCTTTTTAGCTTGTAAATTCTCCACTATGTTCACTTCCTAACAACATTAACAGCTAGTCGCAGTTTGTTTCACAAGAGCTGTTTCTTTTACTGAAAACAGCGAGACTGAATCAGAACTTTGAAGTTGCAGCCTGAAAAAAAGCTCTGCAAAGCAGCGGGGGGAACTGCAGAGTTGAGTTCTCTATAAGTTTGTCATTATGTATGACATTACTGTACATATAGTCATTAATACTTAAATAATATTTTAAAATCTTACACAAATGAATGTTCCTGCTTTGATCAAATGAATAAAACATTTGTTACATTTGTGTGCGGGTGAAGAATTCATTTGCTGATTTATAATCCCCACAAGCAATGTCACGATTAAATAAAACATTTAATTCTAACAGATCTAGTCTTTTCATTATGCAGTGGTGTGCAATTTTCAAAGACTTGAGTCACCATGGGAAATTTCAGTTGCCAATAAAATCGAGTTTGTGACAAAGTAAGAAGGAATACAATAAATGTCAAGATCCTTAATGTCAGGTTTGTGCCCAAACAATCTGTGTGTCATATTAGTGATGACAAAAAAAAAAAAAGTTTGACAAAAAGGTTAAGTTTTAAGCAAAATGACATTTTGCTTTCTCTGAAGATTATACAATCATTTTGTCCAATTCTTCCATCAATTTTTCATTTCATTATTTCTTTGTGGAAAATTATAGAGCAAACAGCAAAGAAGAGGCTCAATATAAACAACAGGTGCTACCTGCATGCATCAACTAAGATAAAAGACACACAACATCTGCAGATGTCGATTCATGTACGTCTTTTCGTTCTTGTGATTGGTAAAAGCTTGTAATGTGTCCGAGGCCTCATTCCGAACACGTTGTGATAATCAAAGACCAAGAAGCTGAATAAGAAGGAAGAAACCCAGCTGAGAGAGCTGCAGGCAAGCCAAAATTTCCACCTTGGGAAAGTTTAAATGATTCAAAAGCTCACAGCGTAGTCCCCTCCACCATCCTCATGCTCATTATACATCCTGTCCTACTATTGGATCTCATCATTTTCTATAATTGCCCCCATTGGTCGGACTCCTTTCTGGCCTATTTTGTCCCATTCTGCTGTGGAAATTAAGGCATTCCTCTAGCGACCCTGACCTGTCCCAGGCCTTGTCGTTTGACTGACAGCCCATTAGCGGACCATTGATTGGTTGAATCTTGGGATGTGTGAGCCAACCTAATTACAAGCGAGTCCCTCCTCTCTGAATGTCAATTGAGACCCTCGGAGGAAACAAAACTGCAGGCAAATGAGACCTTTCTGATTCTCTGGAAGGAAACTTGTTTTGACTTCAAAAGATCAGTGTAGTTTACAGTACAGTGCCTCAGAAACAAGTGTGGGAGACAAACCTGCACACACCATCTTGGAGAACGTTATGGTACAGCCCTGAATCATATGCACATATTAATCAGATGTCCAAGCATGCAACTATGCAAATACATACTCACTTGGGTATTGAGTCTATATTCCCTCTTTCATACACATATATTCAGATTGCCAGAGGTTCTGATTAACACTTCACCTCAGTCACCTGCACAAACCCACAATGTCTCATGGGGAGGTGATAGAGCGGACACTTGGATCCACACACACTTTTTGTATGCATGCACTCACAGTCCTTTCTCCTTTCTCTTGCAAACACAGATGCTCAGTTTGGATGTGTGCAAGTGTGTTCTACATGCATGCTAACACACACACTGGCTCCTCGAGCTGGGAAATTGTGCATGCATTTTCTTTTTTTCTTTTTTCTTCTTGGAGCTGGTTTTGCCTACAGCACATTTGGAGACTATTTGGGCTAATCAATGCAGCTCTCCACCACAGATGGTCCTTGACTGAATCTACTACTATCCTACCATTAGTCATCTCGCCTTCTCCTCGTTATTCATGCAACAACAACAATGTATTCCTCCCAAAACTTACCTTGACAGTTTGGGTTTTAATGGGTTTGTGAATTCAATCATGAAAACGTAGCCACTTGTGTGGTCACAGCAGTGCTCAAGATGATTTTTTTTTTTGTACTCCGGGCAGGATGCTAATGAGACGTGTTGTTGATGATGCTCTGTCATGAGAAATTGCTGCCAGTGAGGATGACAATACATCAGACTGGTTTAGGGTTGAGTGATATTAGTGTGACAATAGTGAGGACAATGTGTTATACACGAAAACATCAGCCTCTTTTATACCACTGATATTAAGAATTCCTTTGTATAGCAGCTCTTTGTACACAGCTCTACATCTGAATGTTTCTTGCTTGGTTTCTAAGGATCCAAGGTCTTTTTAAGGACGCCAACTTAACTTGATTTGCTGATCAGCAGCAGTTCTCTGGGGCAACACAAGATCAGAGAGAGCTGATCTGGAGGCACACCAGTCAGTGCAAACATACATTGTGTAAGCGTTGTACCATTCATCATTGATACCCAATTTAAAAAATACATAAACCCTAAAATGCAACATCGGCCAACTCTTCTCTTAATATTTCATTGTTATATTCAAATGTTTAAAAGCTTTTTGTGTGAAATAATTTACCACTGAAGGGCATTTCTTTGGTATAATTGTCAGTAGAGAGCTTCGGTGTCCTATTGTCCAAAATTGTGAAATGAATTCTATGCAAGCATTTCTATCCCATAAGTGTAATAAAAGCAACAAATTAGGTGAATGTTTGAAATGCTTTTATGCATCTTAATCCCTTGATACCTCAGTTGATCCGTATAATTTTGGAGAAGGGTCCAACTGCAGTCCTTCCTTTTGAAGCCCCTACCCAATGTGGATTGAGTGCGATCTCCCGCTGCACAAAACAATACAGCTCTTTTCATTTAAAAACATACTGCTCATATATTTATGTCTTCTGTATTTTTTATCTTCATTATATTTTTGTACTTAATGTTTGTTTGTTTATTTGCACCAAAACGCCAAGGGAAATTCCCCGTATGTGAAAAACCTACTTGGCAATAAACCTGTTTCTCATTCGGACTTGTTTTACCTCAGCACTCCACCAAAACAAATGTTTTTGAACACAAACGTGAGGCGATAAATAAGCAACAGAGTTGCTGAATCTTCACTCATATTAGATCTACAAGGACTCATTTAAAAGTCAGCTCCAACTTTTGGAAAACAAGAGCAAAACAGCACTGCAGGTGTTTTGGTAACGAATATATATTGTTATAATGAATGTACAGTGACGGTAGCTGTTGGAAACACAAACAGAGCTCTTGATATTAATGTTCAATATGTATTTGTATGGTTATCTCTCTTCACTTATTTTATGTTGCCGCTTTATGTTGGAGAAAATATAGATTAGCAGAACAGCTAGCATCTTATGAGGGGATTTGGCACTTAATATACAGGTAACTTGGTTGAATATGTAATACATGATTATCTAATATATTCTAATCAAGGAATAATGGCACGGAAAAAAACTTTATGAGAGGTGAATGAGTCTTGCTGAGCACAGTTTAACTTGCGTTAATGCGTTGATATTAAAAACAAATGGGTGTGTGTTTAAAAGTGATTGAAGTAAAACTCTTTTAGGAGGGACAGGTACGTGCTCTGTGCTTGTTTTCAACAGCTGCTGCCGACAGCTGCCGTCACTACGAGTAAATAATTCGCTTAAAAGTCACCAGTCATATAATATATTTAATATATAATTTAATCATTTCATATAATTATATTTTGTAGCCTCCTGGAAGAAAACACAATACATCCTGCAAACATCAGGAGGGTGAAAAACATTGCAGTAGTTTATTGGATGAGTAGCCAAGTCTCCAAATCATGTTTTATGGACATGATCACATCGTAGTCGACTGACTGAGTTGCAGCCAGGCGGGGAGGGGGAACATTGATGTTTGAATCAAATCACATCACATCTGTACCAACAGTTGTTTAGATATTTCACTCTAAACCACAAATGTCAACAACATGCTGGGACTAGAAGAAAACTGAGCAAAATCCTTAGGTTACACCATCTGGGAATTATGTTATGTTGACTTGCCTGTGGCAGTCGAGGACAACTCGGGGGATCATTAAAGTATTAGTCTTCATCCTCTGGGGGGGCTGCAAGTGTTGAAGTGATGAAATTTCATGACATTCCATCCAATTCGATATTCCAGTGTGGACCAAAGTGGTGGTCCAAGCTACCAACAGGCTAACATTGCACAATCTCAGAACCCGTCGGCCACCAACTAGGACAATTTAGCCTCTGGGCGCAACAGCCAGTGTTTCTGGGGCGTAGCCAGCAGATATCTGGAAAACAGATATATCCTCTATCTAAGATTTCCCACCTGTTCAATTAGCAACTTGATACGCAAGAATGAGGAGAAAGATGCGTTTCTGCTCATCAGATAAACAGATATCTGCACATGAACGCAGATATCTTTTGAAAAAGCTATTAGAAAGCTCAATTCTTGTCAGGTAACAGCTGATGGGTTTCTGAGATTGCATTTCAGTCCACACATTCTACCTCTTTTGCTCTCACATGGACGGTTGAAACAAAATCCCGCTCAAACGTGACTGGTCAATACTCTTTGGACTGTAAGCAAGAGTCCCCTGCCTACAGATTTGCATTCATATGCAGATATCTGTTTATAGAGATTAAACATTGTATTATGCCTTCACAATAAATGATAATAATTACAATAAAAGAATCTTATAACACAGTATGTGAGTGAGTGTCTTTAAACATATCAGTATTGTGCCGGCTGAGTGCTACATGAGCAGTGACTGCAGAACAAATCAAGGAAATCTTGGCACATGAAACCCCTCACGACGTGTGTGTGTTACGATAAAAGGTTTCACATGTACGCTCTGACACACACGTCCAGCACACACACACACATACAAACCTGAAAAACAGAGACACACACACATACTCTCACACAAAGTCACACATATGCATGCAGGGTGCTGCTGTTGCTTTCAGATAAGTCTCTCTCCATAGACCAGTGTCTTTGTACATCAGGGGGAGCAGAGGGTGAAAGGAACTGAGAGGAATGAACTCATGTCGTTAATTTGTTTCAACTCTAAAGACACTAACGCACGCCAACTCCAAATCTTCCCCGAACATTCCCACTTCTCCTCACTTGTGTACCTTCGCCTGCTCCCTACAACCCTTTCCAGCTTTGCTCCTCTTGATTATTTGTCTTTCTTCTTTTCTTCCCTTCCCTCCTTCACTGTCCTTCCTTTCCCATCTGTAAGCATGCATTGTGCTAAAAGGTGATATTAGTGCCTTTAGTGCTGTGCCAGGAATACTAAGTCTCAGCTCCCTGGCATTTCAGCAGCCAGCCTCTGTGCTACCTGGGTTTGTACTGCCAGATTACTTAGGATTACATTTACACACACACGCGCGCACATCTACACAATGAGACACACACATGCAACGACAGACTATTCCCCATCACAGAAGAGCACTCACCCTTAGTCAAATTGGCAGTTGTTGTTGGCTCACCCCTCAGCTGAACCACTATGTTCTCCAGCAGTCTTTTAGCGGTGTAATTACAGTTTTTGGTTCGGGAATGACTCATTGATGTGGTTTAATGGTGTGGGTTGTATGTTTGGGGGGCAAATAGCAAATTTGCTGTCTACCTCAAAGAGATGTAAAATATGAAAGGAAAAAGATCAGAGGGAAGAGGGGATGAAGGTAAACGCAGGGCAGGATGGGTGGAGCTGGGCAGATCAACAGAAAAAAGGAAACGGAGGGAGGGAAGTTGTATGCACATTTAAAATGCAAGGACAGTGGGCAGACAGAAGGAGGTGCGGAGAAAACGGAGGGCAGGAGGTGATGAGTGGACAGAAAAGGGGGATCTGACTCAGTGAAAGAGATACACAGCTCCCGCTAGCAAAGATGAAGGGCTACTTTAATTGGGTTTCTGATGCCTGCTTAATCCTATTCTCCATATTAATCCCGTACAATGTACATAATCAAAACAAATACACCCATGGGGGAGAAGCTGTTAATAGGAAACAGTAATACAGATAAAGTGTGCATGTGGGACACCTGTACACAACCTTCAGGGACAAACTAAGGGCATGTCCCAGTCATCGCTCTCCCTGGGCTCCAAAGGAGTGGAGGGGGGGCTGTGCAACCACACTTGAAACCTTTAATAAGCATTCCCCTCCTGGTGCTGCTGAAATGTAATTGCGCAATCATTCTATTCTTGAGCACTGCTTGATATCCATGCAAGAAGGCAACAAGTGGAAACAAGTCACCTTGCCCAAAAATAAAATTACATCTCGGTGCCCCTTTCTGTTTATTCCTACTGCTGAGAAATATCTATTCCCAGAGCTCCCAATGCTTCAATTCGTCATGCAGCCACTTACCAGCCTCTAGAGCTATGTCTATACTTAACAATGCATAGAATTCATTTCACACTTTAATTTTTTTCACTCTCATGGTGGATTTGATTTGGGCTGCTTTCTCTTTACTGTAAGCCTTACCCTATTGGAGTGGTTTTATTTATTTTTTTAGAGTGGTGTATACATTTTAGTGGCAAGAACATTATCTATTTATTGAAAAAAATATGTGTGAGGTGGGTGCAATTTCAATTTGACGAAACCAGTCTGAGAGGTAATGTGTTGGTATACTATTAAAAGTAGCTGTTATAGAAAATCCAAAAAAGATAAGCAGCTTTCCCCTGAGAGTAGTTTTATTGTAGATATTTACAGATTTTACAATCTACATAATGAATGCTGTCTAACCCAGAGCATTGTTTTTATTGATTTCTCATTTTCACTGAATAAAATAAACTGTTTAGGAAGCCAAGTTAATTAAAATACTTACTATTTAATTTTCAACGGGTGAGACATGAAAACAAATAAAATAGCAAACAATATTTCAACTCTGTTGCCAGCTCTATGTGCTAATGAGAGGTATAATGAGAGGCTAAATTCACAAACGTATTTTCATCGGATTGCAATTTGTAGTTGTGCATTTAGGCGTTCCTCTAAGCAAATAGGCTGGGAGCATTATCAGGGCATGGATTGATTTCTTGTCCTTTCATGGAAACATGATATAATCAATAATCAATCAGATGACATACGATAGGAAACCACTTTACCTGTGTCCTGTCGGAGTTGAGATCTTTTCTCAAATTTTTATATTGACCAGGAAAAAAAATCCATTTTATATTTTTTTCTCCAAACAATATGTGTCTCGTTGTCAAAACACATAGATGACATAATTGACATAATTTACAAATGGCGGCAGCTGCATGTATGCAGCATATTAGCTTCCTGGGCTACTTTACATGTGGGTGGCTATCTTCTTGCATCTTACATCTAATGATGTAATATGTGACATCTAGTCTTGCATTTATATTTTGTTATTTTCACGTACACGTGTGTCACTAAGGTCTGTAAGATCCTGTAATGCTAAAGTGACACTAAGACTATTAACCATATAATCTACTGCACTTAAAGTGATGCACGGTGTTCGGCATAATCATCCTTTTTACAATGTTATTGACACACAGTCAAAAGAATAAGAACCAATCTCTCGATTTTCTGTTTCTCAGATAGTGTGACATCAGATAAAATAAGTTTATATAATAATGCAACACACAAAATATGATTATATGCTATGAAATTAAACTCTCCAAGGATTTGATTATTTCTATTTTCTGGTCTTTGTGGTTTGAATTTCACATCTTAGCTATAGAAAATCGCATCAGCTGCCTGGTGCATTCAGATGAACCAGACTTGACCCAATAATCATCAAACTTCACAACATAAACAGCGAATTTCGAAACATTTTGAAACATATTTTGTACTCTGTCCCGCCCAGCTTCAACAGGTACCTGAGGGAGAGTGTGTGAAGATCCATGCAAGTTTAATGCTGCTGGTTTCTGCAGCAGAACAAAGCCTACAGTGTTGCTTTTCATCTCTCCCCTATATGGAGCAAGTAGAGCATGAGGAGACGGAGGACAGGTAAGAAAACACTTTTTGCCCAACTGTATCAGATTTGTCAGTAAACTGCAAGGGTATCACACAGGTCACCCAGCAGGCTGTGAAATGACTTGTTGATCCTATGTGTGTGTGTGTGTGTGCGGGAGACGGGGAGAAGCAGTGATACCTATATCTACAGGTAACCTTTTCATGTCAGACCTCACAGTGAAATGGCCCTGCAGCATCACCCCATGCCAAAGCCGCAGAGAGCGAGGTAGAAAGACAAGCAGAGGCAGAAAAAAAACAGAAGGAGATAGACATTTGAAGCATCAGAGGTGTCTAACAAACAAGGAATTATCCAAAAAAAAGAGTGTGGGGACCCTGAGAACCACACACTACTGGCCCGATTTCACCCGAGTTGACATAGAGATTTACTGAATGTTCTGCTCTAACGATGGCAAATTAGATCAGGGAAAAGGAGAAGTGAGTGCAGGATGGATGAAGGGAGGACTGAGTGCTGTCCCTTGCATGAAGCCAAATTAGCATGCACAGTAGATCTCTTTTATGGCGTTGGCGCTGTCCGTGGTGCTGAAAAGATGTGGTTACACAACGGATAATGTTCTACTTGGACGGCAGGAAGGGAAAGTGGGGATAAATCTCAGGGGAAAATTAAGATTTCAGCAAGCTATTAGCTTTGTGTTGGCCAACCTGGCTGGGACACCGTGGACAGAGCTGCAAAAGGTTCTTAAAAAGTGAAACCATTACCTCAGAAAACAAATGACCACCATTTATAACAGGATTCAATTTCACAAAAGCATCAAATTCCCTCTCTCTTAATAAAACACTCATGGCAGCGTAATACTTCTCTAAATTTGTGTGTGTGTGTGTGTGTGTGTGTGTGTGTGTGTTTAGAGATATTCTGTGCGCCATAGGGCAAAGTTTTGAGGTTTATCCTCCACTAAAATGCACATCCACAAAGTGCAAGTGCATTTTTGTATGCAATTGTTTATCTTTCAACAACACACTCATGAAATAATCACAATGAAAACATATTTGCATGCTCTTGTAGTTTGAATTCTGAATGAAAACAATAAGTGCAAATTCTCTCTGGGATCCAAAGAAGCGGAAGGAAATGTTACCCGACGAGTTTTCATTAAAATTCAACAAGAGGCAGGCTCCGTGAGAGGTTAGATTATTGGCCGGCAGGCGCATGGACACACACATACGCGCGACACACACACACACACATACACACAAACACTTCACAGCTGGTGTGCCTTCCTCCAGCAGAGACTGACAGAAGCGGGGCGACCGCTCTAAGCTGCGAGCGCTCATCTCTCCTCTCCTCTCCTCTCCTCTCCTCTCCACCAGCGCGTCTTTTTAGTGTTGACATAATACAAACTTTGAAGAGGTGAAAGGCAAAACGTCAAACCGCCGACAAATCACCGTCGACAACGCGCATCAAGAAAGAAAAAAAGGGGGGGGAAAGAAAAAAAAAGAACCAGCAAGTCCGAGAAAAGCGGTGGAGCCGGGAGAAAGAGGGAGCTATGCCATCTCCCGTTGAGCAGAGCCCAGTCCTCCTCTGTTGTGTGTCGGAGCTGCAGCATGGTGTCTCTCTCTGGACTCTGGACCTACTGCCTCGCCCCCGGGAGACCTCATCTCCTCTTCCTCTCTGCCCGACCGCTCCTGCTGCTTCTTTTATTAACGGTCTTCTGCTCCCCGGAACCCTGCTTCCCGCACCCACAGCCTTGCCACATCCTCGCCCGGATAGGACACACCGTGCGCCTCGGTGCGCTCTTGCCGACCCGTCAGCCGGCACGGATACAAAACGCGCTCAACCGCGCCCTGGCTAGCCTCCGGCACCAGACTGGAGGTGCAGACTCCTCCACGACAACCTCCCAAACACCCCCTCTGCTGCCCTATAACCTGAGCCTGGAGATGGTGGCTCGATCGCCCGCGGGAGGCGACCCGGAGTCGTTGTCCCGTAGCGCCTGCCAGGACCTGGTGGTCAGAGGGGTGTCTGCTGTTCTTGCCTTCCCCCGCTCCAGGGAGGAGCTGATCCAGGTGGAGTTCCTCTCGTCTTTTCTGGAAATCCCCTTCATCTCCATCCTGGAGGACACAGAACCTCTTGTGACCAAGGTATGGGTGGGTAATGTGTGTGTGTGTGTGTGTGTGTTTTCCTGCTGTCTGTGTGCTGTCTCTATGCACCTGTAGCAGTAATCTTTAAAGCAACAGATAAACATAAAACACTGAAGGTTATTTGGGTGTATTTCATTGTTTTTTATGCTTTCCGCACCTTGCACCTCAATACGCAGCAGCCTACGGCCAAACATATTTTCATTTGGACCTTTATCAGAGAGGTGACACTCACAGATAAACCGCTGACTGACCCATGAGCCTGTGGCAAGGATTTTGATGTCTGGGCTGGAGAAAAACTCTTCTCACCTGGCAGATCTTAAGCCTGTCTTTAGGCAAAGGAATCGTGTAAGAAGAGGCGATTGTAGCAGGAATAATAAGAGCAATTATTCTTCTACCCAATCTGGAGAATGACTAATAACAGTATTCAGAACAGAAACAGTGAAACATATATTATGGGTGATTTGAATTGTAGATTAAAAGGCCATTTGGGGTCGGATTCTTAACTTGTGCCACTAAATGTTTTCTCCCAGCAAAGTCTGATGTCCAGATTAATCTCAGCTGATGTGAACCCTGCAGGCCCCTTAACATGCATGTTTAATATCTAGTAGCTCTGCCTTGGTATTGGACTGAACCCCTCAAGCCCTCCAGCAGCAGAGGTTTAAAGTGAAATGTTTTTTTTTTTTCTCTTTAAGCTGCCTTCTTGTCTGTGTGTCTGTGTGTGTGTGTGTGTGTGTGTTAACAGAGTCTGACTGAATGGCAGAGACTGTCTATGTTTGTTTGTGTGTGCTCCTCATTGTGTGTGTGTGTGTGTGTGTGTGTGTGTGTGTGCGCGCATGTATGATTGAAGATGGCTGTGTTTTGGCACCCTTCACAGTGAATCATTCAAACAGTTGAGAAACTGATAGATGGATGCTGTGGAGAGGTGTGGCTCTGCAGATCATGCTATTCGTGTGCGTGTGTGTGTTGGTCAAATGGGTGTACAAATTTGCAGGTAGGCAATCAACGCGCGTGTGTGTGTTTGTGTAAAGTTAGTATTCCCAGCAGCAATCGAGCTGCTTGCCAGTCAGTAAATCCAACTCCAGTCATATCAGCCTCTATCCAACTGAGCAGCCAACTGCATCTCTCTCACACACACACACACACACACACACACACACACACATATTTGCATGTACGCCACACACACAAACAAGGCATGTGCACATAAAGAGGACTTTCTACTTTCACACAGGTTCAGCTGAGACACACACACACACACACACACACACACACACACACACTGAACTGAGAGTCGGCATTAGGGAGACAGGGAAGAGTATGAGAGGGGAGATCTATAGTTTGAGTCTGAAACCTTTGTCCTGTCGCATCTCTTTGTCAACAATGGATTGCTTATTCGATTTCAATGAAGCTTGCATGAATGAGAAGTCACACCACTTGACGGATGTGTCGGCTATGCGAGGAGATAAGCAGGGGAGTGCAGGAGGAAAGAGAGAGAGAAGAGGGGAGGAAGAGAAGAAGGAGGGTGGGCCGGGAGGGAGAGGAGAGGAGAGGAGAGGAGAGGAGAGGAGAGGAGAGGAGAGGAGAGGAGAGGAGAGGAGAGGAGAGGAGAGGGGTTTTTTGAGCTGTGGGAGGCCTTTCAGTTCCACAGAACTGTGCCAAGCAGTCAGTGGGCAAAAGTGAAACAACCATCACTCTCTTTCTTTCTGTCTGTCTCTCTCTGTGTCTCAGCCTTTCTGTATTTTTAGCAATAATGTCAAGTAGCATTTTCACATAAATGAATGCCTGTTTGGGATAGCTTTTGTCTTTATGCTACACAAAAGTGCTTTAGCCGTATAATAAATTCATGAAATTGTTTTTTCGTCTCGGAGTCAGGTGGGTCTTTCTTGGTTCACAGACGGTGCTTTAGGTGTCTGGCAGCAGCGACATTGCTTTGTTTGTAAGCAGCAGAAGAAAATTCTGGGTAGCTACAATACGGAGCAACGGCTAACAAATTTAAAGGTTTTGGGAGCAGGAACTTAGAATTAATTAGCAGTTAAATATGGTTAAAGGTGTCACAGCACTGAGTACAGTGTGTGACCAAGGAGGAGTGACCTTTAGTGGAATGAAGTGCAGTAAAATCAGCCACTTGGAGCCAAAAAATCTAATAAAAAATAATAGAAACTTGCAGAGGATCTTGCATAAAGCAAAATATCAAGACTGCTTCATTTCTCTTCTTGTAACAGTGTGTGTCGTTGCTTGATTGAATCAATCGATCAGACAGAAAATTAATTGACAAAGAAAACAAGGTTTCCATCTTCTCATATTTATGGATTTGCTGCTTTGTTCAATTTTTATGTAATCATAAACTTAATATGTTTCCGATTTGAAGCTATTTGAGGATATTCCCTTGCGAGGACTTCTACAAAGTCAACATTTCATAAAAAAACCACTGAATCTCTTTATTAAAACAGATTTTCAGCCCTTAAACATGTTCACTATATGGCCAGTGAAGGACTGTAACACACTCTCTTTCTTTAACACTCCAGGGTGCACCTCTATACACAGGAAGCAATGTGAGAAATAAAATAAAAGGAGGCTGGTAGGAGGTGGGTCAGGTACTTAAACACACACAGAGAGGGCAGTGAGAGCTGGGTGGGTCAACGGGGGAGGCAAATTGTACCTTGTACGAACAGGGAATTGTACATGGTTTCTTTGTCGAGAGCAAAATACACAAACAGCAGATACATTTTTTTAATTAAAAACGCTATTTACATTTTAGTATCACAGGGGGAGGAGTGCTCCTGAGGCGCGGAAGGTGGGCTAGAGAAATGCAGAGACAAAACAAAGGCCTTTGCCAAAAAAAAATGTGCCGGATCCATCACAGATTGATCCAAAAAAATGTCTGTGTCTGAAAGGAGAGCTTCTTCCCCTGAGTTTTTGAAATTGTGGAGATTTTTCTGCAGGCTACTGGGAGTTGAGCCCACATTTTTTCTGGTGAACAGATCTGTTCCCTGGACATCAGACAGAGGTACACACACACCAAGAAATAAAGAGAGACACTTGCTATGCTTTCCCCCTGACTGTCAAGTCAATTTTACACAAATTTTACACCACAAAAAAAATAAAATGTGACTTATCGAGTGTGTATTACATCACAGGCCAAATAGACTTGCTCAAGGTCAAAGAACATGTCAATGAAACTCTTTCAAGAATTAATTAGTATTGGCACAGTGTGTTTTCTTCTTTACTGTCAGCTAATTTAATATTTCACATTTCATCTGAAGACAAAAACAAAGAAATAAACTTGGCACAGCCACGATTGGGGCGTCATACAGCGTGTGTGACATTTCTTGGAGGTTGTGATAATAGATATTTTTCAGACTACCTAAAACCACTGTTGAAAGGTTGTCATCATTATTGTACTTGACGGGTAAATTTCTCCCATAAGTTCTCTGAGCGTCAAAGTATTCCTGTGTTGCAACACTGAGAGAATTCCAGCACAGGCGTAGACGGAGAGACAGAAAAGGACGCAGACAGACAGGGGGATGAAGAAGAGCAGACAGAGACAGAGGTCGGTTGTCCATCTGCGTCCTCCTCTCTCTGCTTAGTCAGACAGAGCTGTGGGACTCGGCGATGCGTCTCAGCAACGGAAGTGCTTATTCCTCCCAACCTACTTAAGCTAATTAGAACCACTGTGTGACCCCTAACTGTAAATCTCTCCTGTCCATCTATGGCAGGGAGGATGAGGGGAGGAGAAAAGAAGAGGAGGGGACAGAGGGAGGAGGGGAACGAAAAAGCAAATGGGCTTCTAAGTCCCATCAGGGCCATAATGGGCATTTGGGCAGGTGATTTGTTCATCAGTAGCTTTTCATGGAATCAGGGTTAGAAATGAAATTGAGGATATTTGACGTTTAAGTGAAGGAATTCAAAAATAACCTTAATTAACCCAAAAAAAATGAATGAGCCGCTTCTCATAATTGGTATTCTACAAGTATGACAGGGTGTGTGTGGGTAATAGTAGCACAATCATTATAGAATGAAATAATTTGGTTGCGCAATTGCCAGCAGATTTAATTGAAAAAGAACATCTTTGCTATCTCAGTCCATTTTAAATGCGGGCAGCCTTTCTAAAGCACGGCCTTACCAAACAATTCTAGATTCGCCGATAACATCAGAGGAATTATTTTGTGGATCATGATTTCTATTCCGGAAATGTATTAGCAAGGAGAGCTGAAGGAAATGGTTTTGCTGATTCCTGAATGTGATTAGGTGAGAGGGGTGGTATGGTGTGAATTCATTATTTGTCATACTTCACCGCGGAGGCTGTGTTCCCGCAGCTCAGTTACTGTCACATTACCCCCAGCTGCATTTAATATTATTGAAATACACCTTGAAATTCTTTCATTAAGCACAATGCGCAGGACTTTATTTCACAGAGTCTAATTCTGAATATCATTTATGTTTTTTTCTCTCTCTCTTTGTACTTCAGTTAGCTCAATTATTTCCACATTAAAAGTTAGCTTTTATTATAAAATTACCTACAAAAGAGAAGAGCATGTTTCAGTCTAGTTTCCACCTGCCTTAATTCTTTAACCATATGTTTGCACATTATAATATTTGCTTGGATCCTGTTGCTTCAACCTCGTGCACTTGTTAATGTGCTGTATTCAGCTGTGTGCTGAATCATGGCATTAGTTGAACGTCTACACTGCAGATGTTGATGCCATTATCCCTTTCACTAAAACATAATAACTACAATGGACGCTCAAATACAGTCATCCATGTGGTGTATTATTAATGAAGTTTTTACTGTTTATGATTTGGAATAACCTTTATCGGTCCTGGGCGAGAACTACTTTCCCCTCTGCAATCTATCCATCCTGCATTCTTTCATTAAGTCACTTCTTCTTCTTCTTTTTTTTTTTTTAATGACGTACCTCATTCTGCTTAGTAAAATGAAGATTAGTACAGTAAAAAACCCAATTTGCGACTTTGAATGAAATTACATTTTAATCCAGGGACCCTGCTGAATAAGACGCATTGTGGCTCTGAGCTAGTCCTGCTCTCCGAGGACACACACTGCACACACATTCACACACACACACACACTCGTCCGTGCATGCACATATGCAGTGAAGCACATGCACACACCCCACACAAATGTATACCTACGATTCACACACACACACACACACACACATATACACATACAGTGTCTGTTCTGTGCTCACTAAAGGTTATTAAGCCTAATGAGGCTTTACAGGGCCATGCTGCCTTTAGTGTTTTCTTTGAGATGATGAGGGGATTTGTGCCCTGACCACAGTGGAATAAACGACTGGAAAGAGAGGGACAAAACTTGTGCCGAGCCAGAGCCGTAGGCAAAACTGACAGTTCGAGACAAGCAGGGCACTTAATGCAAACAGCTCAAAGCTTTTTCTTTATTAGTGTTATGATGACAGTTCAGAGCGGTCTTGACTGAGCCAGATTAATTGAGCAGAGCAGAGACAGCAGAGTATGTATTACCAAAAGGACTGTGGGCCCGTTTCAGCTGCTCAGTATGGCATTTGAGTTAGTGTTCCAATGTTTGGCTTGTGTTTTTGCCTCTGGTAAAACAAATGTTTCCACGCCAGTACCATATTTCTCTCCAGAGCTAAATAAAAATAAATAAATAAAACAGGCAAGTGATGGATAGAGACAAAATGGAAAAGATAGGCTGCATGCATTAGGGAGAGGGGGAGATGCGGTTGTCATTATGGAGAGTTAATCGAGGGATTTGGGGAGCTATGTAGGGATCAAGGAAGAATGAAGGAATCAATTGCTATGGAATGCTGAAAGGAGGGATCATGGGGGAGAAACTGGATCAGTCAGGTGGTCGGGAATGAGCTGTCCAGCAAATCAGTTGCAGAATGAGGGAATGGGGAGATGTAGAAAGAAATGGAGGGGTTATACAGTAGGAAACGATGGAAGGAGAAAGAGAACTTAGGGAGTGGAATAGGGAAGGAGGGATCTGGAAGTATAGGACACATGGGGATAAAGGAAAGGAAAGGAAGAATCGAGGAGCAACCAAAGACAGGTGATATGAAACAAGGGAAGGAGGGATTCAGAAAGAAACAGTTTCGAGGGATGCAGTTGGATAATACAAAGGAATAAGGATCAAAGAAGAAAAGGATAGGACGGTCAGGAATGAGAGAGAGAAATAGGTGATCAGAAAGAAGGGAAAGAGGGCATGAGGAAGAAAGAAATGGATCAGTTATGGAGCATGAGACGAAAAGGACGAATTAGATAAGGAATTAGTGAAGTAGTGATGAAATAAGAAAGGAGAAATGAGAAGGGAAAGGTATGTGATGAGGGGAAGAGGGAACATAAAGACCTGGATCAAGGAAGAAATGGGCAATGAAAAAGAAATGAGGGACGAGAAAGGGGAGAAAAAAGTTATGAATCGGATGTGGAATGCGTAAAGAAGGGTTCAACGCAGGAAGGGATAGATCGAAGTCTGCTCTAATGGTAGAAGGGATGATGGAGAACGGAAGGAGGGGGTGAGAGTATTGAAGGAATGCAGGGAAGGATGACAGAAGGCCGGGGCCTTATGTTTTCTCTTCCGTTGAGTAGTTTGATGGAGGCAGTTTTATCTAAACTGTGCTGGTTCATTATAGGATTAGTGAGCGATAACTTTGAGCTGTCTGTGATTGAAATACACCCCTCACACCTACATGTGCAAACCCATACAGATAAGGACACACATTCTGTTGGAAGCTTATGTGTACACTGTGCAAATATAGATTAGACTCATGCAAAGTTATTCGGAACACACAAAGATAAAAAAAGACACATGTTGACATATGATTTAAAACTTTCCACATCCTTCTAAAGTTATCTTTCCCTTCCGCAAAACTAATGGTGTTGACTGTGCAGCAGTGTTTTGTGAGTGAGTGCACACGTGAGAACGTGTCTTTTTGTGTTACGGTAACTGAGGCACAAAACCAGAAATTTAGGCCAGGTGGGCTTCGGCGATAAGGGCAGACTTGGAGACAACGCACACATAGAGCCCTATAGGAGCTCCCATAGGTCACAGGTGAAAGACAAGCAGAGGGGAGAGAAGCAGACAGGAGGCAAGACAGGGGAGGAAAGGTGAGAGAGACATGTGCTGATGTGAGATTAAACAGATGCTGACAGATGGCTGTGGGACACGGTTGAGCGGGTGCCAAAGCGACAGGTTAGCCAAGCGCCCGGGGGTGAAGACAAGAAAATGGGGTAAACGTCCAGAAATGGGAGCAGACCAAATTTAAGCAACTAAAGGACAAAGATTAAGTAAGAGAAAGAGATACAGAACGAAACAGGCTTCGACAGACAGATAGACAGACAGAGTGAGTGATTCAGACAGGCTGAGTAGGAAATTTCAGAAATAGACAGCAAAGTAAAGTGAGCAAGCTAGTAAGAGATAAAAGAAGGGTGGAAAAAAAGGGACCAGGAGGTGACAGAGCAAAAAGCTGTCAGAGATGAAGTTATTTGAGAGGCGGGCAAGGTGTAGACTGGGGATTGAAAGATGGTAGACCCCAAGGTAACTTCTGTGTTCCTTCTGGGATATTTATGTTGTGAGTTGGCAAGAAAACAGGGATGATTTAGAGCCCATCTGGATGGGCTTCAACACCACCTGCCCACAAGGAAAAGCTGTCTGAAAGGAGACACACAACAATGCACCTGGTAGCACTCACGAACACACACAAACATGCATTGTTACAGCTTTTACATCAGTTACATGTGTAAAAATGCAGCCGTTTCGCCCGTTTGGCTTGACTCCAGCTCGTTGGATTTTAAATTGAATACATCTGCTGAAATGCTGCTGTTTAGGTCAAAGCACACGGGGCAATGATAAAGCACACAGACTGGGACACCATGGGACACCATGGAGTTTGTGAGGCTAAAAATGTAGCATGTGTTTCATTGAGTACGGGCAAAAAGAACCCAAACAAAGGCTGTTGGAGTAAGTTGCTGCCGTACAGTGCTGGCAAAGAGTCACCAAGAAGGAAACCAGGCGTCTGCTGATGTCTATGGATCACAGACTTCAACTATTAAATATAATCACTTTGTTTCAAACTCCTTACTTTTTGTGTAAAGAAACTATAATTCCATCATACCGCAGCTATTGTGGTTTCCATTTTTTAGAAGCAGGATAAAACCATTTATGATATATTTGTGTGTGAGTCTTGCCTTAGCCTTGAGCTCCTTGACGTGCATTTCAAATGACTTCAGTTGAGAGCTGGCTTTGCCAGCCGACACGCTGTCAACTCCCGTAGCATGCTACTGACTGATGACCTTCATATTGTGTAGCCAATACAGGGCTTTTTTTTCCCCCTCCTCTGAAACAACATATTGTTAGCCATCAGCCATTAAGAACTGAATCTGTCTGTCCCTTTCAAAGCAGGGTTTTTTCAATGTCTAACACAGCTCTAAGTCTTGGCGGCAGTTCATTAGCTGCAAGCCCCATTTTTTAGCCTATATTAGTTTACATTGTGGCAAATTGGCACCATTAAAATTCTGTAAGTCGTGTTTGAATTAGACGTACAGACTGTCACTGGATTACTTTGAAGTAAACTTAAAAAGAGTTGAGGAGTTATAAGGAGTGTCTTCTATGGTTTCTAAGCAGCTTATGAACTCTTATTCATGATGGACATGGAGATAATGATATCTTTCAGAAAGTGACTGAGTTGTAACTCTAAGATGGAGTATGATTTTCTTTTTTACGGAGCTAAGGATTTTAGTACCTTAAGCACCATAATTGCCATTCACCTCACGCAGTATCATTGCCTCGTCTCTCACACCCGCTCCACCACCACCACCCATGCACTCTCCTCACAGCTGGAAAACCTCTCCTCTGCAGTGTTCAACACTGTGCTGTCAATTTTGTATTCCGCTCAGAGAGCAAAAACATGTTAGCTTTAGCCTGCTAACTTTGGCACCGATTCCCACGACACACTTCACACTCTTTCATGTTATTTCAACACTTGCTGAGTCAGTGGCGGCGCGTACGCACTCGGTGTTTGTTTTGCATTCTAGAAATGCAGAAATCCTTTTTATGTCTCCGAAATGCGGTGACCAGACTGTCAAAACCTGACAGCAACAGATAGGTCCTGTGACATCGGTGCTCCACAAGTTACTTTGTGATTTGAATCCTTATAGGTATAGCATAACATTGCTTTTTCTCGGGTATTTAGATTCTGTCTGCCGAAGTTTCTTAACTTGTCCAACATTCCAAGTACTTTCCCCTAAAACTGAAGGGCTGAATATACAAAGTATACAAAGAGCTAAATACCTCAGACATAATACCTAAACTGTTTATCTGACGTCGAAGGAAACAGACTCAGATTAAAGCTCAAAGTGAACACTTTAACTCATTTGTCACATTTCAAATCCAATGTGCTGGAATACAAAGCCAACACCTTGAGAAATATCACTACCTGCTCTCTCTCACTCGATTGAAAAACTTCACCCACAAAGCTAAATGCACACCGCACAATGCAGAAACACACACTCCTCCTGTTACACACCTGTAATCTCCTGTAACCGCCATATACTACATAGACATATTGCTGTAGATGCAATCATACACACACACACTTGTGCCTGTATGCACAACACAGTGAAATACACACTAACACACACTCAGACATGAGAGTCTACCCCACACGTGCATGGATACACACAATCAGTCAGATTGTATCCAGGAGCATCCATCATACGTAAGCAGTTGTCGTTTGTTGGGAAGTCTTGTTTCTGTTCCCCTTCTCTCTCTCTCTCTCTCTCTCTTTCCCTCTGTATTGACCTCTGATCGAGCCGCATCCATAAAGCAGAGCAGAGCGGAACAACAGATAAATCCAGAGTGATATCGCAGGCTGACTGCTAGTGCAGGGGAAACATCAAGACACGCTGATATTCATATGCACAACATCTAACACATAAACAGTATTTATAGGCTGGAAGGAGAGCCATGCACACATGGTGGAACCAATGGAGAGTCACCACGAGTCACAGTGTGGCAGGGAAAAAGAGATTTGAAGGGAAGAGGATTGAAGGCAATGGATGGGTGAATGAGGCAAGGAGACAATAAATGAGGGCTTAAGGGTGGGGTGACACAAAAAGAAAAGAAACGACAGAGAAATAAAGGGTAGAAAAGTGTGACAGAGGGAAGAGAAATGGGATGTGATCAATTTTCCTTCCTCATTGCCCTTCAAACAGAGGACAAACCGTCCTCCAGATAGCGCTAAAGCAGCTTCCCTGTCGCACTTATCTCATGCCAAGTCACGCAAGAGAGCGGAGCAATATTTCACTCTAATTCAGGTCAGTAGCATGCATATATCTTGCATCTATGCCCCATTCACTCTGCTTTTTTAAAAAGGAGAACTGAAGAACACCCAAAAATTTCAGCTATTTATAACACTTTTGGAGATTTATTCCACCACCAAGATCTGGACTATTGGAGGGAAGAGACATCTGTTCACATGAAATGACAAACAGCAGGAAATAAAATCACTTTTTTCTCAACGGTGGGCATGATACCCTCATGACTGAGTGCCATCCTGTTTGGCTGTGTGCTCGTTGAATTACCTAGAGGTGATGGTTGGGTTGTTGGGTTGTTGATTCGATATTGGATGCGAAACACGAATGTTGTCTTTCTGGCGTTGTAAAAAGGCTCCTTGCAGGAGGAAACAGTACAAAATTGAGAAGAATCAATAAGATCTGAACTACCTCAGGCAAAGAAAATTGAGTGGAGGGATTTTTTAAGTGAGGCAAAGGAAATGTGAACAAGCATAGATTTTGTTTTTTAGATAAAACGATCTGATAGCAATGTTTGTCTGTCTGCAGTGGACTGGACTAACATGAGGGCCATGTTTGGCTGAGTTTTTGCAAAAAGTAGCCTGTTTTTTTGTGTGTGTGTGTGTTTTTTTCAGCCATGACACTGTCGGAGTGAACTGGCCTTGAAGCGTTCAGGTGGAATGGTTTGGTAGAAAGATCCTTTTGAGGCAGGACAGCTGGGCAAAATGGTTGGATGGAGATATCTTTTTCAGGCTGTTGAGGAGTGCTGAGAGAGTTTTGTCAGGTATAAAATTGGACAAGGGAAGGGATATCTCAATTTTTTGCGGGTGAGATGCCGCAGAGTGGATTAAAATCTTTGAAGATTGAATTTCTTATTTAAGATGGTTGCCATACAGTACGTGATAATGGAACAGACATTAGAAGCACAGAAAAGAAACTGCTGCTCGCCTCCTAGTCTCACCCACGTGGCTTTGGGGAGAAGCACTTTGTGTTGAATGCCTTTTCTTGATGTAGACAGCTGGGTGAAGAAAGGCAACACAGTGTCTGAAAATATTTTTCCACCCTTGACAATGCTGAGATTTGTGAATAAAGTATAAAACTAAAGTTTTTCAGCCTTCAGTGTCTTCTTTTTGCACTTTTTGGATGCCCCTTTACTGGTGAGATTCACACCTCTGTCCATGTCCAAAAGGGCCTCCAGGCCACCAGGGTAGAATATCATTAGCTATCGATAAATATCAATCACTGCTTGAAGTTGCCAAAATACTTAAATCATTATGAAACAGCATTGTTGTGCCAAGGTTATATAACGCATTATGAATTTATTACTGTGGGACTAGCTTGCTTAAATGTTGAATACTCATCCCATAATTCTCCTGCTGGCAATGAAACAAAATAGGATACATTTTCTATGAGACATGAAGTGTGAAAATTATAATTTCATGCTTTGATTTTTTTTTTTGTGCTCTAACTAAATAAATAGTTGGATTTTACATGTAAGTCAACTGGGAGACTTCAGGACTTCATCTCTTTGAGCCACTGGTGTGAATAGTTCCAGTTATGATGTGATTTTTTTCCCCTTCGGTTTGTTTGTTTCTTTGGCAGAAACAAAGCAAAGCTTATGACTCAGCAAAGCAAACAGTGGTTTTGACATCCCCACTGCAGTCACTCCCAGACTTTGTTTAACAGTGCTGCTAATTTTCAAAATGGCACTGTATTACAGTTAAAGTCTTCATTGGCAGCCTTGTCAGCTGTGGTTAAAGGATGCCTGATAGACCAGGACGTGCCCAGTCTGTCCATTCCAGTTTTCCGTCCAGTCTGTGGCTGTCTCAATCAGACCATCATGACTGGAGCAGTGCTGGGCTACAGGTCCGCTGCCAAGGCTTTCCCAGCAGTAGTGGTGCTCTGCCAGTGTTATTGTTTATGTGCATGTGTGTCTTTTGTCATAATCTTGGATGTTAAAAAATGTTTTGTGTGGTGTACATGTGTTTGGGAATGTGTACATCTCACATGCATTGGTATGCCAGTCCTGTCTTCCATTTGTTTTGCAAAAGATTGATCCGGTTCCAAGTTTTGTCAAACACTTTGACGCAGCAGTGAGTGCAGGGAATTATGTATCGCATCTGGCAAAACTTGAGTTGTAGAATCAGATTTTTTTAGTTTTATATCTGCATTAATTGCTTTTTGGCCCCTTGGGCAAGCACAACAAGCTGAAAATAGAATGTTTACATATTTTTATCTTAGTTATTATGGTAAATGTGTTTGCTAAGAGTTTTATACATCCAGCAGACACTGAGCAACATTAACACATATCTGGAGTTGTGTTTCTGGCCACATGATGAATTAAAGTCCAACCAGTCTATTTTGGTCTCCACCAACTGCCTAGAAAAAAATATATGGTTTTATTCTCTTCTAAAGATGTAAATATACTTTTAGCTGATGCTCCACTGTTCACCGTTTGCTAACTATAAATAGGATACAGCAGGATTATCAAATCTTTCTTGTTGACTTTTCAGACTACTCGAATTTTCAATGGCTGAAAACGAGTTTGTTGTCAGGAAAACCAAAAACTTTTCAGATTTTAGTGATAATCTTCTGTGTGGTTGTCTTTAAGGATTCACAAGCTCAGATTTGATCAAATACTGTTGGACCGGGTCCCATTGTGCATTAAGCATGCATGTAAGTGTGAGTATAAGTCGTACAACATAAAGACTGCTGGTCAGTTGTAATTCCTCGCTGGCACTTAAAGGATGAGATATTGATCGGCGTACACACAACTTATTTTCCTGCTTTACGTAAATCAGTTTGTGATTGACAGGTCCCGGACCCGGAGCTGTCCATCCCATCGACTGTTGATTTCATCAGCATACCTGCCTCCATTCTTCGGGCAACCCCTGGGTTAACCCTGCTTTCAAATCAGCATCAGCTGTGTCTCCTAGTGCATTTATTAACAGTGGATATTTTCCAAAACCTAATAATATAGCCGGTTTTCTCTCAATAGCATGCCTGAGATTGCACAAGCCTAAGTGATTACTTTTGTGGCGGCACAAATCGCTCGGAGGTAGATTGTCGGTGGAGAGTGCAGGAGGTTCTCAGGAGGAAAGCATTCAGTCCTCCAGCTATTTAATTATGAGGGCGGCAGACCCCTGGGTGCGTGGCTTCATTCTCCCACAACAGTGGCTCACTAACAAACTCCGTTGAGTGCCTTTGATTGATCTGAAGCCATTTGAGGTGGCCATGAAAAGACAAAGGTAGTGACAGAAGGAGGGAAGGGGAGAAGAGGGCAGTGAGGCTGGACGATAGAGGGATGGAGGGAAGAAAGATGGAAAGAAAAAGGATAGGGGACGGGGAGTGGGATGTCAGCGGGGAGGGAAGCACGGAGGCACGGGGAGGGAATGAGGGATGAAGTGGAGCAAGGCTCGGATGGATGGCTCGACGGATGGGTAGAGGGAGGGGCGGGGATGTTGGTGTCTTTCCTGGCACAGCATTTTTCTGCACGCACAACGTCCACGCTACAACTACACACGGACCCAGGAGGTGCACCGAGCCAAGCACACATGCACGAAGAAACATTTACACACACAAGCCCACACTACAACGCACTTTGTTTGTTAGTATTGTTAGAGCTTCCCCTGTATCAGGGGAGCAGAGATGTGGATGTATTTGCATAAGTGGGTATTATACTCTGATCCAGTGGACAGTAGCGATGGCTAAACCAGATAAGATAAAGCTTTCATTCTCTCTTTCTCTCCCTCCCCTACCCTGTTACCACACACACACACTCTCCATCTTCATTGCTGCCTCCCTTTTTTTCCTCTTTTTCACTCCGAGCACATTCCTCCTCTCTTCCCTCGTTTCCTACTTCCCCTGTCTCCTTGCAAACACCATCCTGACCGAACTCATTCATCCTGTATATTTGTTGTGCGGCTAACATTTTCCGCTCCCTCCAACTTCTTCCCTTATCTGCTTTACTTAACTCCCTGTGTGAGAACTTTTTCAATTATCCCTGCCTCCACCTCTGAGGGTTCGGGGCGAAGGCACTGTTTTGGCAGGATAAAGCGTCCGCAGAGGAGAGAGAGAGGGAAAGGGGGGGGAGGGGAAAAAAGAGAAGGATGGAGGCAGGAAGGGAGGGAGGGATGAGAAGTTGAGGTAGAGATTCCGCAGTGACTCCGTTCCAACAAGTCATCTTTCATTTTTATGACTTCAATCAAGTGTCCTTGAAGCCTAAATATACTCAGATCATGCACTCTTATCCTGGCTGGAAGGCTGGGATACCTTTAAGTGTAATACCTAAGCTGCCCCACTGTGTGCACAGATTTTAATGACTGTCACTCTAATGCTGTCGTTCATTAGCAAACAGCGTCCTGTCCCTGCCCTGCTTTGGCGCAAATACAAAAAAAGCACAACATTACCTCTTTTCCTTTTTTTTTCTACTCTTGGTCATTGTCTCTCACTGTGCAGTCTCTCTCTCTCGTGTATCCCCTCCCACACCTTTTATTCTCCAGCTCCACCTCTCTCTTTTTTCTTCCACTCTCATATACACACACACACACACAGTCTCTATCTTTTCCTTGGCAGGAGACCACTGCAGTTTGTCACATACTGTGCAATATGGTACAGATTGGAATCACTAAAAGAGTATTTCTATTTCTATCAGTTTCTATCTGTTTCTCTCTCTCTTTCTGTGTGTGTGACGGAGAGAGAGTGTGTGTGTGAACTTGCTGAGGAAGTAACCTTGCCTAGAGAACTCTCGCTTCAGAAAGTCTACTGTCGCCTTTGTGTGTGTTCCAGGACAGTTACAGAGTTATAGGAGTGTGTAATTCCATCTGTCGAAGTCTTCCTCACTGGGATGCACAGTCTGTGTGTGTTTTGTATGTGCGCGCGCGTGTGTGTTTGTGTGTGCACACAGCAGAGCTGCCTCCTGTTCCTTCAGCCACCCCGATTCCTTGTCCCATTTCCATCCTTCTTTTTCTTATTAAGACTTCTCCCCTCTCTCTGTTTCTCCATCTCTCTCCCGTTCATTTCCTCATTCCTTTTTCTCCGTCTCACCTCTTCTCCCCCTTCTCCACCTCTACTTCTTAGTCTATCCATCTCGTAGACTCTCCATTTTTAGTTTTTACCTCTCTCACCCTTTCTCGCCCTCTTATCCCCCCCCCCCTTTTTTTCCCCTCCTACTCATTTCCCACCTGTATGGGATTGCTGTTCGGCGCCATCAAGCCCAGAGCTTGTAATACCCTGACCAGAGTTATTTAGCCGTGCTATGACAGGTAGGGAAATGAAATCACCACTTGGCTGTGTGTGTGTTTTTCTTTTCGTTCCCCTTTACTGTTTCTCCTTCCCATTTATGAGACCCTGCTGCAGGGCTATTTTTAGTCGGCTGCCACCTTCTCACTGGCTTGTAAAAGCCGACCGCCAGACGTTCACTTAGGCAGAAATTCTCTATCATGATTTGCGGGATTGATGAATGATATTGTTATCTGCAGTTGTGTTTTGGCATGAATAGGAAAACACCTCTCTCTCCCTCCCTGTCTCTCTCTCTCTCTCTCTCTCTCCCATGCATGATCATTTTTCATAACTACTTTAGAGAAAGGATCAAAACTTAAGTGAATCGAAGCAAACTTTCCGCTTTTAGTTGACTGATGATTAATCGATCGGCTGATTGATCTCCACATTGTTATGTAAGTTTTGGCCATGCAAGCAGTCTGGCTCTATATGGATGGCACTGTCCATCTTTCTGTCCATGCTTATTATGGTCCAGACTGAAACATCTCAGCACATATTGGATAGATTGCCCCGAACATTCATGGTCCCCAGAATATAAATCATAATGTCAGTGATGCAACATGAAGCTGACATTTGTTTGTTTTTTATTGTACTCAACGTCAGTCTGTCGGTTGCTCCACTTTGGTCCAGACAGAAATATCTCCACAACAATTACATGGATTGCCACGAAATTTTGTTACGATATTCATGGTCTCCAGAGGATGAATTGTACTTACATTGATTATCCTCTGACTTCTACTCCAGCACCAGCAGAAGGTTGACATTTATTATTTATTTGAATGAAATTTCTTAATATGTTGGATGTATTGCCATGAATTTTCTTTTTACAGACATTCAGGGTCTCCGTAGGCTGAATCGTACTGACATTGATTATCCTCTGACTTTTACTCCACCACAAGCAGAAGGTTGACATTTATTATTTATTTGGGTGAAATTTCTGAACATCTTGGATGTATTGCTGGGGAAATTTGGTGCAGATGTTCGTGTCTCCCTCTGGATGAATTGTCAGCACTTTGATGATGCCTCAACTTTTCATCTAGTGCCATCATTAAAGTCAAAGTTTTAATTTGTCCAGTACTTAAGTTTATGACCAAACATTTGCAAAACTAATGCCATTGCCATCGGCCTCAGTACTTTGTATCTAATTAGCGAATGTTAACACGCTAAACTGAGATGGAGATGCTAAACATCAGCCTGTTAGCGAGCATTTTAGCACATTGATATTACCATTTAGCACCACTGTGCCTACTGTCATGACTGTAGACTACTAGTCTAGTTGATTATCAATTGAATTCACCTCTTGATTTGTGAAATTAGTCAATAATAAAAAAAAAATGTTACCATCAGAAATATAACATTAAAAAAACCAAAGGAAACATGAGATCTATGGTGATAAAACACCTACAAAACTAAGCTTTTGAGAACTTGTTTGTTACGAACTCAGGTAGGGCCTAAATGCAGGACACGGACACTGAGCAGTTGAAGAGTAAAGAGTCTTTGATGTACAAGGGAACCTGGATGAAGGACTGAAGCGGTAGGGAATAACGTGGCAGGAGTGAATAATGGCCGAGGAGCTGGCGTCGGCAAAGGCAATGAGCGAAAACGTGGCTGGCAGGGTTAGCTCGGAAGCTAGGAAGTGGCTGGCAGACCATTGAGTTAACAAATGGGAGGCAAGCAAGCAGACCAAGATCCTGAGGCACAAAAGAAGCAGGTAAGTAACACAAAACACAAAGATATTGAATCACAAAGACAATTAATCAGAGTTGGCTGTGAACGTGGCTACCACTGGGGTTGAAACAACAACCCTGTGAAGAGTTGTCGAAGAGCTGGGGTTGATATACTGCTCATTGTAACATTGTTTGTATCATTCTCACAGAGTTATGCTGAATTAAAAGGGAGAATAACTTTTAATATGAGTCTTGATCCATTTGGGATGTGTCAATATGGCTTCAGATCAGCCAGAAGAGGTGCTTTTGTAGGTGTAGCCAAAGGATGTCTGCTATGCTTTTGCTCCCTGTGTCGAGTCTCGATTCTCATGTATAAATTCATGCACACAGTTTGAATGTGCAACAGGCAAGCTGGTCACCCCAACTCTCGAACATAAAATGGTGCATTATTCTCCCTGTAGCTCTCCCCTAACTCCATGTTTTGTGGGCAAACAGAAAAAGAATCGGTGGTACCGACTCAGGAGTTGTCATATTTCATTCAAAACATTTCACACTCCCTGAAAGGATCTCATACCAGCCCTAGACCCATAAAACTCCTATGTGGATCGATTTGCTCACGCTTCCGTAAAGAAGTGGGTGTAGTGGCCTAGAGGTCGGGGGAAGCAGGGTTTGGATTGGATGGTTGCTGCTGGGGAAATGTGGATAGAGTACAGTATAAGGTGCTTTTTAAGCAAAGTGGTGGAGGATGGAAGTACTGGTGTACTTCTGAATGTGAAGCAGGGGGAAAATGACAAAGCTTGTGCATGGTTGGTTGATATTCTCTGCAAAAAAGAAATTACAGCTGCAAGAAGCTTTTCTGAAATTACTCTTTATGGGAACAAAAATACAGCTGATTTCTTATAAATCAGAAAAAGTTTATATTCTGTAGAAACCTTTTTCCTTCAGAGCAAGCCATTTCCATCTGCATGTTTTTTTTTTTTTTTTATCCCAGCTCAAGGGGCCCAGCTGAGGTGACAGATTGGTCCCGGAGAAAGGACAGCCCGCCTGATGTTCAGAATGAAAGACGTGTGAAGTTCTGATCCGTAAATGTCATTTTATCTCTTGGCTATCTTTCAAAAACTCATTCTCTCTCTATCTCTCTTAAGGGTGTAGTTTCACACACACACACACACACACACACACACACACACACACACACTGCTCTACTCTCTCTCTCTCTCTCTCTCTCTCCTTCATCTGTCTGATGCTTAATCTGATATTAAACGTACTCCCAAATGCTACACTACCCTTCAGAGCTCCCATTTACCTCTGAGACACATGCATACCTGCCAATGACACTCCCCTCCCTTCTCTTCCTTGCGTCCCCTTCCTCGCTCTTAGTCTTTCTTAAATATGGGGACTCACCTGCCAAAGACATCGATTTCTTCCCTACCTTGTCCCTGACACACTCACACACACACACACACACACACACACACATCAACCCTTCCCTTTGAAAAGCTTCCCTATAAATGTCAGGTGGGCTAGTTGGGGGGCTGAAGGTAGAGGAACGATGGATGTTGGGGGGGTGGATGGGGGATTGAGAGAGAGAGAGAGGGAGGGAGAGAGAGATGCATACATCAGACACAAGGAGGATTTCACTTTTGCGTGAAATCACGTTATCAGACTGGCGCAGGGTATGCCAGCCGGGAGGAGGAAGCAGGAGGAGGAGGGGCTGAGAGACAGGAGGGGAAGAAATGTTCTAGACACTGTAGTCTTTCATATCCTGGCTACGAAATATAATTCATATTGAAAAGCAGATTTTATATTGATGATTATTACTAGAAAGGCTTACATCCTGTGCCCAGGACTGTTTAAGTGGTTCATTTGGATGTGGATGTGGTCCGGCCAGCAGGATTGGGTGTCAATTTCATGGTTACTTTGTCTTGTACACCAACCTAAGCTTCAAAGAAATGTCTTAGATAGGAAGAGGAGCGTATAATCGCTGGCATAATATGCGCTCACACATGCTCGTGCATACTATACACAGCGTTGGCATAATCTCCCCCTGCTTTGGCATGTGGATGCACAGAAATGCTCACACATTATTAGTATATGCAACATATTAGGCAAAGCATTCCAGCACTTGCAGCACGAACACATGTGTAATAGCAGTGATGTACCATGCGCAGACACACTCACACGATCTCGAATTTACTGTACGAACACATTCTGCTCTGTTCTATTTATTATTTTCTTATTTTTCATTTTGTGTGGGTAATATTAATTATTCATTGCGTCTGGCAGCCCACAAATATCATCCCAGGAGATTAATATAAAATGTATCTGTCCCACTTTCTCACCAGCATGCACGCCTGTGCCCGTGGTGTACCTGACACCGAGCAAGGAGCCTATTTGCTATGCAGGGGAACCTCTGACAAGTGGAAAGACCTAAAGTTGAGTTAATTAAACATTAAGCATTAATCAAAATGAGATCGTTAATCTCGACACGATTATCGCTGATATTTTGTAAATTACGTGTTCCTCCTCAGGCATACTGAGTGGAAGGGGACGCACTCTCAGGCATGCACACGAGTTGACAGGCATATATACACGGTGAACACGATTTGCATAACCCGACGTGTATGCACGTGAGTGTGCATGTGTTTGTGTGAGTTTGAGTGAGTGTGTGTGTGTGGGCCGATAAGCCAGCTCTCATTGCTCTTTGATGCCCTTTCCATGTTTCAATCAACATCAATCAACACTTGGAACGCAGCTCTTCATATTAATTGAGACTGAAAAATGCAGCCACAGAGAGAGGGAGGACATTCATAGTTCAGCGGATTGCTTTCCATCCAGTTGGAACATAATAGGGTCAAATGTCATTATAGACCACAGTAACTTCGCTGACCTACGCAGACCACACACACACACACACACACACACACACACACACACACACACACACACACACAGATATACACACAAATCATACAGACTCACAGCTGCTCCCTCTAATTGAAAGATCACACATTGCGGAGGTGTTTGCCAACTAAGGAAATTAAGTTTGGCTCCTAAAAGTCCCAGTACTTAGGAAGATCTGACGCATGCAATCTTTTTTATGAATCTAAATTAGAGGTGACTTTGTACGGTGTTAAACTCTTGAGCTGGCATTTAGAGAAAGATTATTGCCTTCTCTTTTTCCCCTTTTTCTTTTTTCCTGCTCGTTAGCTTCAGCAGAACTGTAGCTATCTCCGGGTTTTGTCAGGAGCGGGACAACATCTGCCTCTGAGGCAAGTCTGGGTGTTATCGCTGGCTGACTTTGTTTCTGGATATGACACACACAAAAGCACAGGAGCACATGCGCTTCCACATAGAGTGTTGATACCCTTTTATACACTCACACAAACATCAAAGCCATGTCTTGCATGTCTTACATGCACGGACACCTTGTTTCACACGTGTGTAAGTTCAACATTCATCACCAAAGAAGTTGCCGTCTAATCCCCGTATTTTGCTCTGATCTGACAATAGCTGCTTCGCTCTAAGTGGGCCACCCTTGCGCCTTTGTTGATGATAACGCCAAGCTATTTTCCACAACTTTGAGCTGCTCCAATTACACCCCCTGGCTAGAAGCACTAATGGCAGATAAGTGATTAGGACCTAGTACAGAGATTTGCCCCATTTATTTGATGCAGCAATTAATACTGAAACTGAGGTAACAGAACCAGATTAGTGACTTGATTTCTCTGTAGCTCAAAGGGAAGAGGCCAACAATGGTATGGTGATTACATTTGTGCATAAATGGAGGTCTTAAAGTCCTGTTGGCTTAGATTCATGTGGATTCTGCCAGAACATTGTCCTCTGTGTTTTTTTATACTCTGCATCCAACACAACTCAGCAAAACGGTAAGAAACTCTGCACAGGCATCTGGACTCTCCCCTGTACAAAGTCCAATCAGAAAATATGTTTCTTGGCTTGTTGAGTTTCATCCATGATCCCCAGACCTCCAGGGTGTCCAAATGCCCCAGGTGTTTGGAGATAGTTTGTGACAACCTGACTGATGGCCAATTTGATTAACATGCACTACTTGAAGAAACAAACTAAGATGACAAAGGTCTTAAAGTGGCCCGCGGAGGTTTGCCAGACTCGAGGACCTCTACGTGAAAATCTAGTTTTAACACCTTTATTAATGAAGTTGATATTATGCTTACATTGTGCATATTTCTGAAAAACATTTGTGCTTAGATAAATTACCAAAACAAATTGACACACTGCAAACCAGGTACAAGGTAGTATTAGCAGTACTAATTGGTTTCTGGGCCTCAAGGCACAATATAATGAAGCCGTTTTGTCTGCCACAGTCGGTCATTTGTCAGCGCCTTCCAAAGCTCTGTACAAATCACTGTTGCAAAAACTTTTAGCAAAAAATGTGATTTTGTTTGGGCTCGAGAAAGCTCATGGCTCATCGCTAAGACACTCTTCATGGAAATGGGATCCACTTGATCTTCATCATATCCTTCTTAGCACAGCTAAGTGTAAGTCTTCTCCTGCAAATGTTTTAATACATTTTCATTGGTTTCAGACATTTTTCACACCTTCTTCTTTTTTCTTTTTTTTTTTTTTACGCAGATCTCAGAGAAAGACCCAAACCTCTATTGGATTAACTGTGTTAAACAAGAGGAAAACATCTGTTCACAGCTGATAGAAATGACTTGCATAATTATGAATCTCTAATGCACCTGTGTGAAACTCCTTTGCAACTCTTCACTCAGCAGTAATTCCTAGTCGAAGAGCTTACTGTAGGTCTTACATGTCAACGAGGGCTCATGGGCATAGAGAGACCTGCAAACAAGAAATAAATGAAGAAAATATTCTCAGGAGATGTTGGGTTTTTTTTTTTACTGTATTTCAATACGGTGTTTCAAAAAACGTGTAAAAAGTGAAGGGCGCAGCAGGATGTCTAGTAAAAGGTTAAACCAATTCATATTGAAAGCTGTAATTTGAATTTTTCTATCCATTTCTGTAATGATTGATTGAAAGAATATATTACTTTTACACAAATTGTGTTATTTGATGGAAATATTTGCTTTTGTTGCCTGTTTTTAATGTTTTGTGAGTCATATTAGCGACTTTCAGTATGAACTGCTTTCAAAATGTGACTTCTGAATGGACAAATGTGTTCAAGCAAACTATGCTCAAGAAAGCTGATTGGGGTTTTGGTTAAAATTCTGACTGGTAGAAGACTGCGAGCAAGAAAAAACATAGATAAAAAATAAAAAAGGTTTCCAAATGCAAAAAAAAAAATCAACATTTTCTAAAAGTTTAATGAATAAAATCGAATGTGAACGTTCCTTTTGTTTGTTCCCATGAAAACTCCGCGGGGCACCTTTGGCTAGTTGTCATGGTTACAGAAACTTAGTTAGAGGTGGTGGGGCACAGTCATGGCCATTGCTTAATGAAACCATGAGCTACTCTGTAGGAAATGGGAAGGCAACAGCGGTCTTTGTCAAAGTGTGATGTTTTGTTGACCTGCCTAACCACCTCTCTGTGGCCATTAGAGGTCTTTCCACATCATTGTGAATATTTCTAATTCTGGGGTATCTCTGACAATTACCTCGGCATGTGTTGTGTGCCTGTGGATCAAAACGAGGCCCCTTAGTGGGTTAATTGCCTCTGTCCATAATATGTGCGTCAGTTACCAAAGGATGTAATAACAGACGCAGCATTGATGTATTCTTATGCACTTTCCCCTACAGACATTTTTATGTGTGTGTTTGATGCTGGTGTTCAACATCATCATGAAACAACAGCACGCTTTTGTCTTGTAAATAAACCCATGCACACCTCGGTAACGTTGCTTAAAGGTTACATCTGAAGGGAGAGGTTTCTGCAAACAATTAGACCTCTGTATGGAGGATGAGTCATCAAAATGACTAATGGCATATTTACAAGGGGGAAAAAAAGGTCTGAGGGGCTATGTTAAGTGAAAAGTTCTTGTAATATTACTTGTGATTGACTTGTGAGCGACAGCATGTTATCCTGCTGAACGTATCAGCTACATTCACAATTTCTGCATTTAGATGGTGCACGAATCTGGTGTGACTTACTGTAAGAATTGTCATTGAACAGATCGGGATTGAGTGTTTGGCTCTCGGAAGGAAGGAGGATATATGCACGTAAAACAGTGGTTGCAAAAACTTGATAATCTGATATTTGTAACCACTGGGACATTCAGAGAACTTTTTTATTACAGCCACAGAATGTATAATGCTTGTTTCTTAACGCAAGATTAACAATAGCATTTTGCATGCAGGTGAAACTTTATTCTACAGAGGTTTGACCCTGAGATCAACATAAGCCGTGAGTGAACTGTACTCCTCCTTCTGTTCGGATGAATAATCAAGCAAGCTGCAGAAATATGACTGTTTACGATTATCCAAAGAAGGGAAAACGGCACAAAATATTTTCCTCCTGAGAGATATTTACTGCGTTTTGAAATCTGCATTTGACAGCTGCAGTGCTGTTGTTTATGTTTTGCAGTTTAGGCTTTGATGAAAAATATAGTGCGCGGGACGCATAATCACGGTGTCACAGCTTACAGGGCAAACAGCTGGCAGTCAATGTCATTGGTGTGAATGGACGCTTGCCTGATCCTTAGAAATGTCCACTATTCTGTCCTTGAGCAAGGCACTCACTCCGAAGTTAAAATAATGTGCTTGTGCTGTGCAGCTCTCTGAACATGGCTGTATGTAAATGTAAATGTCAACCGGTGTGTCGCTAAAAGAGGACATGCATGCTCAGCAAATCATCCCGGATAAATAAAGGTTTAAATATAGATTTCACAATGGTAGCTGCTGTAGAAAATAATAAATATCTACTTGTATTAGTGCTGCAGCAGCCACTAAGTAATCCTCTCTTGAAAGTTATTCATTAGAACAACATTAGCCCAGTTTATTCACAGTTTATTGGCAGGCTGAGTTAATGACAGGCCCAGATGCAGAAGATTTATGTGATCACGCACCTTATGTTTGACCATGTGTCGAGATGGGGTGCCAGGAGAGGAGAGGGATAGAAAACCTGGGTCTTTCCATAGTTTTGGCCATTATTAGTATCGATAATCATAGCATTATAATCACCAAGTTAATTGCTGTGACCTGGGAATGTGGAAAGAAATTCGATGGAGTGTGAAACGTAAGGAGTCAGATGTTTATACAGGTTTTAAACAACACAGCAGGTGAGATAAGCTTGTTGAAAGACAAAAAACAAAGGCAAATAGTAAAGTTGTTACCCCAACTGTCCAAACTATCCATCGAGAGTGCAGCACTTGCCATTGTTAGGCAGACATATAGTTTTTAATGGCAATGCAGGATTACTAGACATTTCAAGTGCACTCACTTTCCAACCTGTCTCCATCCAACTTCATAGGAGAAACGTCTGCATGTTTCCAAATCTCTGCAGTTACTTTGGCAGGCGTGATGGTATCATAACTGGCCAAAACTACAAAACTAGGTTTTTTCTTTCAGTTCTCTGTCTGCAGAGGTCTTCAATGCAGCCATACTGCTTGCATCCCTTTCTATCTGCATCCGTATCCGTGTCCTTGTGCCCTGGTTTTCTAATAAGGAGCTTGTGTCCTTTGAAATTACTTTCTCTGAACCATTTTCTCAAGCCTTTTACCAAAAAAAAAACAAAGTTGACGCAGTGAAGAAATCAGAAATCTCGATTCCCCTGAGGGTGGGTGGGGTAATGAGGACAGCGGATTGGGTTGGTACAGCTACAGCACACCACAAGGACATTTTCTGATTAATTCCATTTCCTACAAAAACTAGACCTATATATTCATCTAGCAAGCAAAACAATTCGCTAAGCAAAGCTATTCAAATGTTTGTAAAGATACTAATCTAATCCACATTGATGCCTTGAATCCTATTGAGAGTAAGTATATTTTTTAAATGGTTCATAATCCCCTCTTCATTTCTATATATCCTGCTTATTTCTGTAGTGCTTGCTTCTGCAGGTTCAGCACTGCATACTTGATCATGTAGCATCAGAAGTGGTCTGAAGCCAAACAACATGCTCATCTGTGCCCCACATCCACTCACCCCAAATGGCCCCTCAATCGACTGGAACTCACAGTCGCATTAGAGAGACACTTCTGGCATGAACAGGGCGCCGTTTGTCATACGCATTACCCCAGATTCAGATTGAAGTCTAATAGTCTTTTTGTTCACTTCCTCTGTCTCAGTCGCTCGTTTCCAAATTTTCCCCTCTTCTCTAATTAGCCCCTCCATGCTCGCTCTCGCACTTGAAATCGTTGCTGCATATTCATCTCCTGAGTCTCCCTCCCTCAGCCTCTCCATCTCTCCGTCATCTCTCTTCTTATAGAGATGGATGAAAGGGGATATCAGGGAGTCTGGGTGGAGAGCTCAGCTGATAGGCTGAATCAAGGCGGGTCATTTACTCACTGCAAGCACATCCATCCTGGAACCCACACATACCCCCTTTCCTACATAGACACACACATCCTTGACTCAACACACACTCTCGCACAAACACACTTACCCCTAAATGACTTCCTTCTCTCGAGGTGTATTATTTCACTCCTGGGAAGTCTGAGTTTCAGTATTCAACACGATCGGAGTGAAGGGATCTTTTCCATTACGAGGTTGTTCGGTCACACATCTCAGCATACACACTCCCCAAAACAAATACACAAATACACAGAAATGCACATGCACCCTAAGACTAAGAAATATCACACATATTCAGACACGCACCCGGCGCCCAAAGCTCTAGACACCTCATTACTGGCATGGCGTGCTTTCACCGCTGGGGTGCTGTGAATAAATGTGTCCCCCTCCCCAAAGTTGTTGCTGTTTGCGGCTATGCTCCCCGTGGGCGGACTGTTAATGACATCACGCCCGTCTGCATCTGTATTTGGGAAACTGTTGGTATCATTCTCCCGGTAACTAAATAATGTCGCCGTCTCATTGGTCCAGATGCCTGCTGATCGAATTACAACCCAGCGAGAGGCTATTTTCTACCCTGACAGCCACTGCGCCAGGCCCGGAACACCTAAAACAGCTTATTTTACCCCCAACGTGATGGCATGATTACGGCAAATGCTTGACGCCACCTCCAGCAGGTTAAGCAAGTCACCGAGAGAGGAAGATAAAACTGAGAGAGAGTCGTGTAGAAAATCATGGTGATGGAAAGCCGGCGGAATGTGATCAAGAAGGAACAGGCACACGTTGCCGCGCCGTCGTGCAGGATTCGTTATTGACAGATGTGCGGCGTAATCAGAATATGGCATGTATGCACTACTGTAGAGCGGATGGATGAGTCAGGGGAGAAAATGCGATTACAGTGGCAATCATAACTCAGATTAGCCTTCCTCTGTACCTCTCTCGACTGTTCAACACAGGAATCAATCACCATCACATTCAGTGTGCCGCCTCATATCGCACACAGGGCCGCACCAAAAGGACAAATATTATTCTCTTCGGCGGAGAAAACAACATTGTCTATAGAGCAAGGACAACAATCGCTCTCTTTAATAAATAACGGCAGCTATTATGATCATAAATAGTGAGGGGGCCAGAGGCTGTTTGTAGGGGGGAGGATGATACATGAATCCATTCAGCATATTTCTGCTGTGGGCTTGTATCTCTGCAGCTGAGGGGATCAAAGAGGCTCCTGACAAAAGAGGCGCCGATGCAGCGTGCTGAGATGACAGCCTTCACCATTGCTAGCAGTGCACTCAGCACTAACATTGGCTGACTGGAGACCTGACTAACCAGTCCAGAACAGCACATTCAGTCCCCCTACGGTTTCCTCTATCTGATTATTATTGATGACATCAGGACATTTTTGTGGGCCCGAGGAGACTCATTAAATCAGAAGTCAACTGATAATGAAAGTGAACACTCTGCACTGGATTTCTTCATTTACTCAACACTACAGACTAGCAGGGAAACATTTGCATACTTTGATATGCACTTGCATTTTTATTAATTCCTTCTGGATTCCCTTTTGATTGAACCGTGTGACTAGAAATAACGTAGCAAAAAAACTTTTTCATTGGTAATGTGCAGAGCCCAAAGCACTTAGCTGGTTTGAGTATGTGATCAGTCTGTCTGGGTAATATATGTGTGTGTGTGTGTGTGTTTGTGTGTGTTTGTGTGTGTGTGTGTGTGTTTGTGTGTGTTTGTGTGTGTGTGTGTGTGTGTGTGTGTGTGTGTGTGTGTGTGTGTGTGTGTGTGTGTGCACGACTAGCAGCTTTCAGATCTAGAGTAGCTTGCAATGCTCCGGGGGAAAAAAAAAAGCTGGTGTGCTCTGTGTCTTGATCATTCAAATTAATTTGGAGCCATGCTGAGAACAATATTCCATTAAACGGCTTGTAAATCACAGGCGTTCGCATACACACACACACACAAATATTTGTGGCAGACGCACACACGCGCATACACCTTTTTACTCACAACTACACAAACACGTCCGCCTCGCCACGGTTGGTTTGACGTCAATGTTCAAAAATGGGCAAATCCCATTTTTTCTTTCAGCCTTTTCTCCCATTCCTTCGGAATGATCCCCATAAAGTCAGAGCCTGGAGGAAAAGAGAAGACATGGCACGTCAAGACTTTATGGCTTTTCCCCACAATCGCTCAGGACTACAATTGTGTTTTTATGATGTTACTGTATAACCCCCCCCCCCTCCTCTCCCGGTCCGCCACACCACCAAGGAAACTAACAAGGTCCTTATGTTTAATGGACTCAACACACTCATACCTCCAGCAATCATCAAATTGTCACAGCTATCAGGAGCCTAAGCGTCGAGCAACCATTTCCCCCTAATCAAACATAATTCGAAGTGTACTTTACACTTTTCGCCTGCTGTTTCATCGCGCTCCCCCAAGAGCCACAATCTCCCGCGCACTTTCCCGCTTGATCACTGTATGGGAGATGGTGGGCGAAATTGGATAGAGTCAAAGTATTTGCATATGTAATTTAACAGTGACAATCAGAGAGACATGGCTACATCTCCATCAACTGTTAACTGTGAAACAAGATTTAGCCTCTCTTTCAATCTGTGGTCAGTCCTGTGGTGGTGCCTAATAGTGTGTATCTTACTGCTTATCACTCCGTTTCTCTGAGCCAACAGACTGTTGTGCTTAGATAACCACAGTCATTTGCGGCGTTAAGTGGCTGATTGCTTCACAGTTGTGATTTTGCGTGCATGTGCGAGTGTGTGGCATACTTTCATGCGTGCGTGAGCACGTAAGTGTAATTTTGTAGCCCCCGCTTGTGTGTCTGTTGCAGTTTAATGTGCGTGCGTGCGTGTACGCGTGCACCCCATGCTGCATATGTGTCTAACAGCACCAGTCTCTTTTTCCCCGCCAAGCTTAGCTCCAGTACCCAGCAGCTTGGCTGGGGAAGATTAAAGTCACCCATATTACACTTAGCACCAGGAGACGTAAGGAAATTAGGAGAAAATTAAACAATGCTATTTGCATACAATTACACAACAACACAGCAAACAGCTCGGCTATCCACCGTCTGGTCACCTAAAGAGCGCTGCTCGGTGTTGCTTCATTAACTATGCAAACAGCTCTGGCTGGCCTTATTCAATCACAGCTGTTTATTTGGATTGTGAAAAAGTTTTTCAAAAAAAATTACACACATTCAACAGTTTCCTTTTTCATTATGCATGAGCTCATGCAAGTGATGCAATGATGCTAGCTGCCCCTCTTTTACTCCTTTGACAGGAAACAGCTTCTCGCACTGCACGTTAAGTCAAATTGCTTAGGTTGGATTTAGATTATTTGCGCGCGTATATGTGCGCTCACATCTCAGCTTTGACATTTCAGTCTGGCATTCAGGTTACGACGTGTTCAGTTTTTATCTCAGGTGTTTGAAATAAAAGACTTGCACCCTGCTGAGAAAATCTTTCTGTCTTGCTCAAGACTCGCTACGCTACCATCCCTGCCTCTCTCACGCCTTTCCGCTACACATTCAGATGCAAGCCGTCACCTTTTTCTTCCTTTCACAAACACGGATATTAAACAACCTATCAATTTATCCTCCATCTTTCATCTCAAACATAAATTCCCATTCACACGCCGATCTCCTTCCTATCTACCCATCCTCCCTACGTAGAGCCAACTCACCTGGTGACAGTGCTGGTGAAATATGAATGTGCTCAGTGAAGTGTTGTTGTTTGGAGTGCTGCCCTGACCGTGAGCTTTGTTTCTGGACTGAAATAGGAAAGCTAAGCAGCCATTCAGAGACTCAGGCAGAGGTCCACACCGTTTGGATGTAACGGCGAGAAAAACACGAAGCAGGGCCTCGCTCTTTCCACCGGCGCTTGCTCGATGCAAAGGATTCATGAGAACAATGTTAAGCCTGGTCGGTACTACACTGAGCTTTCGCAATAAGTCAAGCTGCAGCGAGTTAAAGAGATCCCTAGCCTGAAGCTGTGGAGGTAGGACGAGAGGAGATACCCTTTTTTTCACAGCTTCAGCTTACATCTTAGATCTCTTTAGCCTCCCCCTCAATCACCAAAGTCCCACCTCCTTGCTTTTTGCTCCAACTTGCTTCTAATAAGGTCTGAAACTGCAGGTGCTGCTGTTTCTTCTGTGCCCCTTCTTTGTACAGGGAAATCTCTTTTTTTCTTTCTTGGCACTGTGCATTCAGGTTGCACAACTTCGAAGCGTTGGTACTTTTCTTATGGAGGCCTAAATAAAGAATGAGCTTAGTAACTGGGAGCTGCTCCCTCCTGTTCAGATTCAACGCACTCCTGTCGGTTTGCTTACTCCACATTGCCCAAAGATCCCTCTGGGTTTATGCTTGAGTATTCACACCACGGTGTGTTTGTACTGTATCTGTGCCTGTGTGTGTGTTTGTGCTTGTTTGTTTGTACCTACTGCAAGTGTGTGCCTATCTGCTGTCAGTGTGTAGGGGTTTCCTTGCGTGTACTTGTGCACATGCGGTGTATTTCTGAACCTGAAAGCCTTCGGGCCATCGCATTAAGCAGCTCTCTGGATTTGTTTAGTAAAGGCAGAGGGTTCAGTTCAGGGCTCCTAATTTGCAGATGTGTGAGAACGGGTATGGATTTTATATTTTATACCGGAATAATGCTGACATTCCTTTTAGCTGTGCTTATCTTGCACCCTTAGTTCAGAGCCTTTATAACCCTGTGCTTGCGGATGGAGCTTTTACCTGAGAATAGGAAAAAAAGAAAAAGATAAGCGCGTACACACAAAAACGAACCCTGGAGGTCTTTACAGGTGGAAAATGTGTAGCTGCTTAGAGAAAACATCCATTACATTCCTAACCAAGCCTGAAAAAGACCTGTGTACTTTAGAAAAACATCAGCCTGGGTCTGGGTTGACCTGAGAAGTAGAGTTGGACTCAGACAGCACCGTGGCTGACAGGATCAATTCTGTTTGTGTCTAGTAGGTTCTTGCACACTTCGACATGCTTCTGTGTTTCTGTTGCCGATAGTCTGCAAACTTTGGAGTCCCTGCTGACAGGACAGCCACCTTTTATCTCGTCTAGACTGTGACATCATAAAGAAATATTGCCTTCATTCCTCTAGAGATCAAAACTCCATTCATGTTCCCTAAGGCCTGCTAAAAAAAAGAAAAAAAAAGAATGTCATTTTAAATTCAAATGTCCAATAAAGTTGCCCCTCACCCAAGGCAAAAGCATGTCAAAAACAAACACAAATTTTTGCAGACAGCCTCTGTGGACTTCTGTCATAAGCATTTATGCAAATATGCAGACATATACACATACATTATACACACATTATATCCGGCATGTCAGGGATAAACACTGATGCTGCCAGCTTGTTTTTAAGACATGCTGGATTAAGCTGGAGCAACGACTGGCAGGGATTTCATTGTTTTCGATGCACTGAAATACCTCAAGATGCCGCATGTAGGATTTTGCCATTGTTGGATTAAAGATCATTTCAGCTTGTTTTGAGAATGAGTGGCACCCGGCTCTTTATTAATGTCCATAAAGGACATAAAGTGTATGTGTGTGTGTGTGTGTGAAAGGAAAGATAAACAGGGGCTGGTTCGCATTAGGATGTTCGGGTGGTTTACCGTGAGTTGGCTACAGCAGCCGGCTCAAGAAGTGACCCACTGAACCCTAACAGCATTCAGACAAAGAGGTCCTATTTAGGTTTTGCTATTTGTGATTGGTCCATATGAAACAATCTGGAGGTAATCGGCTTAAGCAGGTGTTCAATGGGCTGCATTGTCGGGAGTGTGTGTTGCTGAAGGTATGCAGTAAAATGATGAAATAGGATCCAACAGATTAACGTGTTTGAAAGCTACTCAGTTGATAACAGTTTATAAGACTATGAGGCAGACTTTTACCACAGCAGCAATCGTCTCATCTTTCACTGCAACTTTGTGAGGTAAAAAAGTAGAATTACCCTGTCCACTGCTATAAAGTAATATACCAGGAATGTATGTTTTTCCAACAAAAGTTGAGCCAAGTTCAACCAACTTTTTTTTGACGGCCTGCAATTTCTTTTTTTGTTTTTTGCCTGAGCCCGTCGGCACCCTCGCTGCATCACCCAAGTGAATGAAGTGGCTGCATTTTCAGTGATGTCTATCTGAATACAGCCTAGCACAACAAGACAAGACGGCAAACATGTATCTCAGTCCAACAGCAGCTCAACATACAATCCACCTAATATGAACCTAATACTAAATTTAACACAGACATCCACTCTCTTGGTTGAAAACTTCACCCAGGGTTGACATATTCTTCTTTTTCTCCGACACATAGAGCTGTAGATTTGTGTTTACCCAGAGACTTTTTTGTGATCTTCCTTACCGCTTGCTGTTTCGTGTCATTATTAATGTACATTACTTTCAACAGAACTTTTTTCACAAAGTGCTATACATCACATTTGTACCTATAACCTACCTACACAGCAGAAAATGCTCTCTTGGGAGTTATTGCTCTAATTTATCACTGGAATTAATTGTGCTAAAACGCTCAAATGCAAAGAAGCGACTGCAGTTGCAGGCAATAACTCTAGTGATGTGCTTTTTTTTTTTTAAAGTTTCAATGGGTCCACTTTGGTCCTAGTCACATTTGATTGCCCACAGAATATCTAAATCAGTCCTTCCTTCAGCACGCAAAACAGCAGAGTGCTTCCCGATCTTATTGACCGGAACTCATGTCCTCAAAAAAAAAGGCTCATCTCACCTTATCTCCTTCAGAATCACATCACAGCTCTCACATCTGCCTCCTCAAATTTGCTTTTTCTCCTAAAAGCAGCAAACTACAAATACCATTTCTATAATGTCCCGATTTTCTCTTATTATTGCTCTCACGTCCTCGCCCTTGAAGCAATTCTACTCTTACGCTTATTGTCAGTCACTCTGGATAAGAGCGCTGGCTAAACGCCTCAAATGTATTAGAATCTTAGTTAGCCATAATCCAGCCTGAGAAATAATTTTCAAAAATGCTTGTACAAAACAGCTGACGCAGCTGTGGGATCTACCCCAGATGATCATTATTACAATTAATTTGACAATGATATATTTAGGAAGTTTCCTCCTCTGATTTCCTAACAAGCCCTATTCACCAGGAGCATAATTTACAGCTTTTTGCACACTCATCTGCTGTTTAGACTCGTTAAAATGTCTAGGTTTTGTAGCTTTTGCCATTTTATTTGTAGTTTATTCAGCAACATAACATAGCCACACATTAATATTTAATGAGTAGAGTAGATGGCATAGATGGATCTTACCCAGAGCAGCTTAGAAAGAGTGCAGATATAGATTTACATACCAATCCCTCCAGCTGCCTTTAGGCTCTGTTTTGATCCTCTATCGTCATATTTTAGGCTCTGTGAGCTCTTTGACAAAATATGCATCTTAGTTTCATCCCCAATTTTAATATGCTGAATAATGCTCACACCTGTAGTAGACCCCCCCCCCCTCCCCTATCTCTATTCCTCTGTGCCACCGGCTTCCATCTCACCAATAACCCACATCTTCCCACTACAGACACCTCCGCCATCTTTCTGCCACCCCGTTGAGTTCAAACGAAGAGGCCTATCTTCACTTGTCCCCTCACATACACACACACACACAGTCACAGCCTTTCCCAGGAGGATAAATACATACGCTGCATTAATTCATCCATGTCTTTGCAGACTTCAGTCAAATAATTTTTTTTTCTTACTCTCTCATGGGACTCAAGGACTTTCAGCAGAGGCCCACTCTTGTTTTCTTTGTACTCCCGGGTGGGATATGTTTTCATTTGAATGAATGTGTGTGGGTTGCATCTGCAGACACGTGTGTGTGTGTTTGTGAGTGTATATTCCACAAGTAAGTTTCTCTACTCTTACTCCATGTACCTGCATGGATTTACTGCATGTACCTGCATGTACGGATTTAATTAGGTGCTGCATGTGCCTGTTTTTGATGTGTGTGCACATGCACCTCTGCATATGTTATGAAGATGCTGAAAATGTGTTTGCATTTGTGCCAGAGGGTGTTTATGAGCATACTGTGCGATGCATACCTATCATCTCACTTCAATGAGATGGTGCAAATCTTATGTCATGTTAAGCTAAACTTTGGGCTTTCATATGAAAGGAGTCTCCCCCCTCAACCTTGCCTGGAGCACTGATAGGATGAAAAATGGATAGAAGCCCCAAAGGAAGGAGGGGGGAGGTCCATCTGTGGGCTCCATTCAAGGACAACAGTGTTATCCATTTTGGAACAGTATGAAACAAGCCAGTGTTTTCAGTGGGGTTTGGAAATGCGGGCTTCTGGATGAACTGTGGATCCTACTGTTGTCTTGCCAAGTCAACTGTGATGTTGCAGATTAGATGCGAATCATTGACTCCTTGTTTGTATCAGCGCGACTCTTCTCATCCAGAGTGAGAGATAATGAACAAATGTGACTGATTGTGTCTGATCAGGGTTGTAGTGAATTACTGCAGCAACAGAGATTGTTTTGCACTACCCCGGCGCTCATAAAAGCTGCATTTAATGTGATTGTATGTTTTTCAGCCCTGAGGTGTTGGAGTTCGGCTATATTTATTTATCTCTGTTTTGATCTTGTCCTCCCTTTCTTCTCTCCTTTTTGTTCCCTCGTCTATGGTTTAACTTCTTGAAAAAAAACAGAAGCTTTTCCTCTAACTTTCTCACTTTTCTTTTTTTGTCTCTTTCAACTCTCATCTTCTCCTTCCTGTCTTCTCTGATAGAACCGATTCCACCTGCAGATGTCAGCCCGCGTGCCTCCATCAACCCTGGGCAGCCTGCTGCTGGCGGTCTTGCAGGGAAAAGAGGGGGACAGAGACAGAGGAAGCCGAGGGGAAGGCAGCTGGGGAGGAGCAGCTGTGATCTGCCCTGGTTGGGAGGAAGGGGGTGATGGGTTGCTGTCTCACCTGCAGACCCACAGCGGGTCTACCTGGCATTTGTGGGATATCATCAACCTCACACGCATCTCCGGGGCAGGAGACAGAAGAGGGGAGACCAGCGAGGAGAGGAGGGAGGATCAGAGGGAAGAGGAGGCTTTGAAGATCCTATCAGCTCGTTTCCTGCGCTCCCCTTCACCCATATCCTCAGTTCTCCTCCTGGGATCTGACCCTGAGTGTGTGTCCTCTGTCCTGCGGGCCGCTCAGCGCCTCGCTCCATCATTTCCAGCACTGCAGTGGATCATGGGATATCCCTTGTCTCCGGATTCGCTCCACACTCTAGGAGGTCCCCTTGGACTATTAGCCTACGGGGAGGTCGGCCGCAAGCCAATCAGCTTCTACATTCGGGATGCTTTGCAGTTGATTGGTCGTGCAGTCACTGCAGCCACCATGGTGAGGCCGGACTTGGCACTGATTCAGAACATGGTGAATTGTTACGACAAACCCAACCGACATGAGCTGCCCTCTTCAGGACAATATCTGGCCAGGTATGCACACACATACTGTACTTGACTTTCTAAGTTAACTCAATGTTTTTAAAACATGACATGGAGTAACATATAAAGTACTGAGGTTAAAGTGAGGTTCCCACTTGCTGTAAAAGTTTTGGCAGTCTGATCTGGACCATAGATGTATAAAAAGAGCTGGATACAGTGTTGAAGGGCTCCTTTCATTCTTATGTAATTTGCTCAGTAGTGCATGAAGCCAAAAACGTTGGATTACCAGGCAACATTATCCAGATCTTCTGCATATGCTTTCGCATTGTGTGGCCCATAGAAGAAGCACACTAGAAACTTCCCTAGGCTAGTTAAACAAGTCAGTTTGCGAGCTTGTGACATTCAAAAAACGTTCTTTCTCAATGTAAGCTCATGGGGGAAAAAGTCTTTTTGGGCCAGTGTGCATCACATGACAGACGCCGTTGCTGTCATTACATGTTTTGGTCGCTATGTCAACTTGGCTTCAAAGCCTGGCAATCTTCCAGGGGGCTTGATCTGGATCTGTGAAAGAGAGTCACCTAGCTGGAACCCTCTTCTTTGCATAATATAGGACAAACACAACGCTGAATGAGCAGGAGCTCAACACTCAGTGACTCAGCAGGTGCTATGCTGACTGACTTTTTGAGCAGCCAACTAGCCTCCACACTGCAATGGAAGCGAATATTGAAAATGTCCACTACTAGTATTTTTCTTTGATAGAACATCATTTTTAAATGTCATTAGATGTAATTTAATGACAAATGAACACAGAACAATAATAATCTTGTGGTGCAGCTTTGCTAAAGGTCAGCAGCAAGTTCAGTTTCAGAGCATTACACTGCAGCTGGTTTAATAAAAGAACATCAGAGTATACCTCTTCCAAAAATTAAATATATTGCCTTAGGCGACGTTGGATTAGTAGTGGTCTAGTCAGGTCTGAACCTCAAATAGTTTCTATAACTACAGCCCTTTAGGCTAACCAGTGTTTTTAATGACTCCTGGTCATTTTAAAATTCTTAACCAAGGTCCCAAAAGTGTACACATTTAAATCACCAAATGATATATGGAAGACACTGACACTGCAATTAAATTCCTCTGGTCACGGCACTAAATGTCTGTAAGCTCGTTAGTTTTCTGAGTGACACTTTGGCATTTTTGTTAGGAGTTTCTGGCTCCACTTTGTGGTACTGTATGCTCCGGTTGCTGCCCTTGTCTGTCCTCTGCACCACGGGGGTGGCGCCTTCTGAATAGCACTGTCACACTGGTGGTGGGGAGGAGGTCTTTATGGCATACAGATTCACAGACTGACACCACAGAGTTTTGTCTGTTTCTCCGTACTGTTGCTGCTGCTTCAATCCCCGCAGCCTTCAAAAGGGCCCCTGACAGCTTTCACTGGCTCTGTCAAGGTGCAGTTTGTGATAACACATAGCCTACACGCACAGAAAAAAGCATATTGAAATACATATTAGGCCATAAAGACTTTCACTTAAAGCAGAAATAGCTAAATCCTCACATTTGTACAGTGCATAAAAAGAGAAAAAACTCAGACTTACATACATTACAATCCCTCTTGAGTCATATGTGGCTGATACTGAGTGATGCACTGAAGGGCCATGCCATTAACTCACACTAAAGTTAAATATCTCTGCTCTGCCAGTTGACATGGATGTTTTTCAACTGGTACAACTGATAAAACCAGTATGTAACGAGCTTCCGCGGTCATGCGGTACTGGTGAGTGAAGGATTTGTGGTTCAGCTGGCTGGGCTCACTGCAAATATTGAACACACACGGTGTCTGCCAGCTGAGAGTGATCATCAACACCACCCACATAATCACAAGCTGGATTCTCAGTGTTGCCTCCTTCTGCAGTTTAGTTGAGCTCTGGGATGCCAGAACAATTTGGCATGGAGGGCCAGAGGCTAAAACGAGTGGAGTGGGAGTTGGGTTACAAAGCAATATTATTGGACATTCATTATTAGAGTTAAAACAAGTTTATTAGATTTAATGTGATTAAATAGTTCATTTTTAGCTACCCTAGCAGGGCAGCTCTATGGACCGTAATGTCTTTCCGTTAGTCCGTCCACCACTTTGGTCCTATTGATTTGATACTATTGATTTTAAATTTTGTACAGACATTAATGGTCCTCAGAGGATGAAGCCTACTGTTTAATTCACTGACTTTTCTTCTAGTGCCACCAAGAGGTTGACATTTGCAATCTATAAGAAAAACATCCAAAATTCAGTATTCATGTGCATCACTGGATGAATTTTGGTGATCAGAGCTACAGATCTGGCTGTGCAGCCTTGGTCTTGTTCTACTTTGAGTCAGTTTAAAAGTGTTCAAACTTCGTCAGGACACTAGGGAAGGTTTTTTCTGTGGAGAGCCAATTAAGGCAAACTCTAGACTATCAGAATAGAGAATTTATAATAGAGACCTCTACAATATAGTGTTAGTGACCTTTGTTCGTGGCCTGCAAGAGACTGATAAAAGAGGTCGTCCTATTGCACTATTCAAACCGGTCCAGGTAGACTCCATGCCCTCCCTGATTCTTATCCCTCCCCTGCAACAGCCAGACACGCCATTGCTGTGGAAAGCTGTAACAAAGCTGAAGGGATGTGAGAGACTTCCACATGGAAAAGGCAATTAACAACTCAATGCCCGAGGGACAGGGCAAGGAAGGCAGGGAGGGAGAGAGAGGATGTCTGGAGATATAAGCAACAGAGGAAACTGTGAGGGAGGACAGGAGCAAATATTGCACAATATTACTGTTTCTTATTCAAAGCAGTGAAGCAATGAGGATAAAGTCAGAGTACAGATACGACAAACTAGCCATTTTTGATGCAGTTCTTCTGAATGAATCAAACAAAAAAAAAATCCCATGGTGCCTTTTGCCAAAAATACATCAGGGAAAAAGGGAGAAAGTAGTCAAAGACAAACAGATAGATAAAAGAAAAGGGAAGTAGGAAACAGCTAAAGGAAAATAAAATCAAAGAAAAGAAAAAAGAAATGTGTATCGGGGAAAGGATGTGAGGAAGGGGGAAGAAAAGGAGGGGAGGCGTGTTGTTATCGGAGTGAGATCTGCCATTCACTGCCATCTCACTTGACACAGCTGCCACACTGATTCCATCTCCCCTGAAGAGATTAAAACCATTGAAACAGGCAAGCCTCGTATCATCGCAGACAGACAGACAAAGACGGAGGGAGTAAACTTTCCTCCAAACTAAAGGAGATGGAGTGATAAGGGAGTGAGACTCATGCCTGGCACTCACTTATAGAGTCATCATTTACCGGCCACTCTGCTGACATTTGCTCTCCAAGTGTGTAAACCGTGGCCAGGTGTTAGTGAGAGGGAGCCATCGCTCTCTGACACCACTGGCTGACTTATCAACCTGCTTTGACATCCACAGTCATTCTTTAAACGCAGCCTCTGGCCAAGCGCAACACAACAACCCATAACTAAAAGGTGACGGCGCACCTCTGCTCTTATCCCTGTATAATCTCACACTCTTATTTCACGTTTTTATCTTCGGGCATGAATCCAAACATGTCACAAACTGTGGAAAAGGGGGCTTCACACCTTCACACCTCTCTGCCTGAGATAATAGATGTTAAGTGAGGCCCGTGGTTAATTTTTTTTTCTGTGGCCAGCCACTACAGTAATAGTGTACGAGTCTGGAGTGGGCTGGCTTGATGAATCTGCTGTCTATGGGATATGATGATTCAGCCGCGCTATTACCATGAGTGATTTCAGCTCAAGGCAAGGCTAGCACTTCCGCTTTATGGTCACAGAGACAGAGGGAGCTACTGATGAGGAAACATAAGTTAACGTGGAATGGGAAGGGAATGACTTTCAAATCAGAGGCATTTTTAATCAGGCTCTTGAGAATTATGGCACCAGAAATGGGTTTATAAATTGATATTGTGCTGTTGAAGTAAATTACAACGTGAAGAAAGAGGTCCATGAACAAAAAGCACAAGCAGAATGCACGAACACTTACATAGATTCCCATGTTGTATTATTTTCTGTGCGTAAACCAGAGAGGCTTTAGTCAAGGCTAAGCTTGGAGGTGAGGTTAATGACCCTCATGATCAATTTAGTCTTTTCATTTTACTTCGCATATCCCAGATTTAATTGAGAAAGTTCTCCAGCAGCGGTTACATTATATGCTCATCAATTCAACATATAACTTGGAGATTAAAGAGGGGGAGAAAAGAAAAGAGATTAAAACAAAGAGTGAGAGGGAAAAGCTATTTCTCTGCTCTGAGAAAAGGGCTGTGGCTTTACCAACCATTTCCATTAACAGGAAGGAAAACTTGCCATTTCTAGCCTTGACCCAGACATAATCAACAGTCCCTGCACGGTTCAACACCCATACCGAATGCAGTGATCCCTGAATACTTTAACATTTAAACAACCACTCCTATGATTTTCAATGACCTCCTGACAATTCCCTCACTAATCAAGACATGATCAAACAGTACTTGTATGGCTGCACATTGAGACATCACCTGACGGCGTCCACATGATCAAATGCTAAGACATGAGCTAACAATCCCTGCATGGTTCAAGAGGCCAGGGCAGATTTATGTGCAAACGGGGATTGCTCTTCTTAATGTATTCCGCCGTAAAGACCAATGTGGGGCCACCAGGCGAGTGAGGCGAATAGCAATGACTGTATGGACTGACAGATAGCAGGAGACCCTCACTGCACTGCATTAACTTTTAATTATGATTTTCTGGGAGATGCAATTACCCATCTAAAAGTAGACTTGCAAAAGCTCCACAACCAGACCCTGCCCATCTGTAACTTCTGCCTTGCCCTGTCGTTTCCCAGTTTTTCTAATTTCTTTTTCATCTGGATAGATTAGTGTTGGATATTATTGCCGGCTACATTTTCTGAACTGCAATAACCCAGTATGGATCTTGCAATTTAGCTGTTTCTCGCTTATTGTCTTGTCTTATTGTCTCACTCATTGTTTGTCTCTTTCTGTCACTCGAGGTTTCTCTCCAACACTTCCTTCACCGGGGCCACAGGCCTGATCCAAGTGGATGCTGGCCTCTCTCGGATCTTCTCCTCACAGTTGTTTCATGTATGGAGCCTGAAGAGGGGGGCGCTTGGCCAGCCGGCCTGGGTGACTGTAGGTCAGTGGACCAGAGGCAGGCTGGAGTTAGAAGGGGGGATCCTGGGATTGGTGGGAGGGTTCAGGAGCAACCAGGGACAAGGTCTTGGAGCTGGGGTGAGGGGAGGGGACGGCCAGGGGGACAGTAACGTTGGTGAACGCTGGAGGCCTGGACTTTCCGTTGAGGGACACCGCCTGAGGGTGGTGACACTGGTGGAACACCCATTTGTCTTCACACGGGAGGTGGATGCGGATGGCTTGTGTCCAGCTGGTCAGCTTTGTCTGGACCCCAAAACCAACCGGACAGACATAGTCAACGGCCTCTTCAACCAGCTGCACAACCCAAACACTACAACTACAGAATGGGAGGGCATTGGTGAGTTTTGTTTTGGAATTTATTGTTGAAATATTGTAGTGGTAAAGTAAGCCATACCACATGCATGAACTCAAAGTTTCTCTTACGTAAACTCTCAGATCTGTTGGTTTAAATCTTATCACTAAGTCACTGGCTACTGTTTTTCCTCAAGACTGAAGTGGGTGTTAGAAGTAAAATCAATAAGGGATCATGGCTGGTCAGTCCAGTTCAAAAATATTCCTTGTGCAATGTCAAGGGCTCAGCTCTACAGATGCAACTCTGTTTCAGGAATGAGGAGGATTAAAGGTGTTGAATCAATAATAGATCAGGACTACCGTGTCAAAGAAATACAGGCATTCTATCTGGCGAACTATATATACAGTCTACTGCATACAGTAGCATTGAAATAGAAGGCATCCACATTTTCTTTGACTTCAGTCAGCAGATTGCCAATGGAAAGTGAGAAAAGTAAAAAATGTGTACTAACCAGGGTTTCCAGAACGATCACCATAATTGTAAAATACATTGCAGTGGTATCTTCAATATAAATATTTGGCAGAAGTACTGCAGAGATTAGCGCCAAGTTTCAAGAGCAGTTGGCATACTGCTGAATTTTGACTGAGCTTGCCAAAAAAAGTGATAGCAAGAAAAATTGAAATGGCAAGAAGGGCAGAAAGTGTCAAAAATTATATTATAGTGTGTCAATTTTGCCAGTTCTTCTATTTTCTTACACTTAGTACAATGGTTGTTACATTTCTGTAACCCATGTTTAATGTGATTAAACATTCCTTGACTGTCCTCTGAGGATCCATGAACATTTTTTATGATCCTTAGTCAACAGTTCCCAGAGATGCAACCATTGCACTTCCAAAGCATGCATATGAATAACTGAAGGGATAAATTTCACATCATTGTTGGTTTTTACCTGCCAGAGCTACCGGAAGACCTGAGGAAGTGCTGCTACGGGTACTGCATTGACTTGTTGGAGAAACTGGCAGAGGACATGGGATTCGCCTTTGACCTTTATATTGTGGGAGACGGGAAGTACGGAGCATTGAGCGGGACGGGACGCTGGACGGGGCTGGTTGGGGACCTGCTGAGCGGAACCGCTGACATGGCTGTCACCTCTTTCTCCATCAATTCAGCCAGGAGCAGAGTCATCGATTTCACCTCGCCCTTCTACTCGACCAGCCTGGGCATTCTGGTACAATTGCTTTAACTCATCATTAATTTGCTGGAGTTCTTATTATAATGACGGTAAAAGACACAGGGCATGTCCTGAAAATGTACTGCATTTTGAGGTCATGACAGCATTGTAATCTGCCGTGCTGCAGTGTTACTTTGATTTGTTTATCTCTGCGTGTGGATTTTTCAGTATGATTGGACGATATAGTCTGCAAATACTTAATTTCTCCCTCATGCCTTGCTCACGCAGTCTTCTGGGGAGGAACAGGAGATCATTAGTTGTGTGTAATTAGTTTTCTGAGATTTCAGTGAACATGTTAATTATGGAAGTTCAAAATGGACGGCAGTTTAAGACTGCATAATGAGTCTGAGAGGCATTTTTAGAAGCAGTCGTCAAACATGCTCTGCGCCTCACTAACTGCAATATGATCTGACGCTACAGTTTGAAAATAAGAACTCCATTCAACGCAAAATGCATGTTAATCTTGCAGAGATAAATCAAATGCATCAAGCCAACTTCTTGCACAATGTTTTTTTGATCTAACAGGTTCGTAGCAGGGACACTGCAGCTCCAATTGGAGCCTTCATGTGGCCTCTCCACTGGTCCATGTGGGTGGGTATTTTTGTCACCTTGCATCTCACCGCGCTCTTCCTCACCTTGTACGAGTGGAACAGCCCCTTCGGTATGACACCCCATGGCAGGAACAGACTGCGTGTGTTCTCCTACTCCTCTGCCCTCAATCTCTGCTACGCCATACTGTTTGGACGCACTGTCGCCACCAAGGTAAAGCCCTCTGTGTGATAAATAGGCATCATAATGGGTGGGGCAGGGAATAGAAATTGAAGAGAAAGGGAGGAGGGGGATTTGTTTTATGAGAAGGAGTACACAAACAATAAGGGCAAGTCAAAAGAGGAAGTAGAAGGGAAGGTGGCATGGAGAAAGATGATAGAGATGGTTTGGGTGGGGAAAAGATGGATAGGGGAGAGGTTAAGACGGTAGACAGTGATGAAGTAGAGAGGTTTCAGGGAGGATAATGCACATACAGGGAGGGAGAGGGGAAAGGGTAAGTGGGCCGACAGAGATTGAAGGAGTTATGGTGACGATGATGGGGATGGATGAAGGTGGAAAAAGAGGGAGCAGGTAGAGGTTAACTCCCCGAAGTAGTCAGATACAAAGTTGAAAACAAGATGGCAGTGGGAAGAGGGCCAATGTGGGGTGGAAAGGCAAGAGTGCAAATTGGGAAATGGGCCTCAAAAAGAAGGTAATAGGGAGGTTGACAGAAAGATGGTGAGAAAGGGTTGAAAGGGTAAGTGGGTAAGCAGAGATGAGAAAATCAACAGAATGAGGGTGACAGAGGTGGGCAGACAGAGGATGACGTGAAGGGGAGTGGGCAAGGTTGGAGAGCCAGGCGACAAAGGTTAGCACAAGAGTGATCACTCTTAATTAGTATAAAAGTGATTACCCGAGACAAATCGAAGTCAAATCCTCTGACTAAGGCAAATGTGTCCCTTAAAAAATACAATGTAGTAAGATGAAAACCAATTTCTTTTCCTTCAAAGACAAAAACCTCTCTTATTTTCATGTCATTTGTTTGCTATAAAAAAGCACAAATATTAAACGTACCTTTGCAGTAACAGCATTTTTCAGAAACTTGTCAGATTTGACTGATCATGTCACACCCACAGTCACACACTCGCTCATAGCCAAACACAACGCTGATGAAAAACAACTGTCCTCTGCATTCTTTGTTTTTTAAACAGCTACATACTGAGCCAAAATCCATTACCATGATAACGCATGCCTGCTCCTCAAATTTTCATGCAGCACATTCAGATAAATATCATCATTTGCTTAAATTATTCCTGTCTGTGCTACTGCGCTTAGTGAGCATGCATCCCATTATAATACTTCTTTGAACGCATAGTCACACTTTGGCCCTGAAGGAAGCGGCGCAAATGACTTGAGTGGAATTGAGGCAAAGTGATTAGAGAGACCTTCCCCTAATTGAAAGGTCGCAGGTTTGATACTCACAACTGGCGATCTGTCACTTAACAGGTTGTGTCCTTTAGCAGCATGCTGACCTGGTGAAATACCTTTGAGCAACACTCTGAACTTGTTTGTGCTGGGTCAGAGCAAAATGGTCATGTTTATTTAGGCTATGGGAAAGACAATGGGGGCAAGTAAATTGATTGTTAAACTGCTATTAATAGCTTATTTCGCTGAAGTCAGTTATTTTAGTATTCAGTTTTAATAAGATCGTTCCAAAACCTAAAACACAAAAGCAAAAGTGTTTCGCGCACATTCAGCTACTAGCTATTGTACGGTTGTAACAGAGCATTACTTCCAAAGCCAAGGAGCATGCCCTTAACTAACAACATTCGTTTGTGGGATTACAGGTTCAGGACATACACTGTGTAGTATTTCTGGTTCTAGTTACTTGCGGGAGGTAATGTAGCACCTCTGTCCCACTCCTTGGATTCGGTTTAACAAATCAACAACCCCCAGCACGGGTGTAAATATAGACAGGCAGTGTAGGCAGTGCATTTGCACCGGGGCTAATGGGCTAAGAGGGCTGCAGAGAGAGCAGGCCCTCCAACAGAGTTTTTTAGGCGAAGAATGGGCCCTTGAGTGATTCGCCCTCAGAAATCCGCCTGCGTTCACTCATGTTAACTCGTGTTAAATTAAAAACGGTGCTATTTGCGAGATGTGCCTTGAAAAAGGCAAACCATTTTTGTCATGGTTTTCTTTTTTTTGTTGTTTTTTTGGTAAAATAAATGCACTTGGTAAATGGACTTTCTTTTATATGGTGCCTTTCTAGTTTTCCGACCACTCAAAGCACAAAGCACTTAACACAACATTTCACTTTCAGCCATATTCAGACACTGATGGCACAGCCTTTAGAAGCAATTTGGGGTTCAATATCTTGCCCAAGAACGCTTCAACATGCAGACTAGAGGAGCAGGGGATCGAACTGCTCTTCCTCTGACAGCAGTAATCAGCGGCAATCTATAACAAAATTATATGCTTATTGTACGTAAACAATAAAACTATAAATAAACCATCCACTGCATATTGAATGGAGACCTTGACAGGCAGTACAATAAGTACGGGAGACAGGGCTTCTATTACATTTCCTTTAGCATTTTCCTTTAAATGGATATCTTGTAAGCACAATGTGAAATTAAATACCTTGTGAAGAAAACACACGTGGGTGCACTGAAGGCACTCTGATTATTGTATCTTCGACTAAGTACATAGTGCAAAAAAATATGTTTCTTCCCCAAAACAATATTACAGAAGAATTTTTTGCTCATGCAGTCCTCTCGTTCTCCGCCTTCAATTCAGCAATTAATTATGCTTAAGAGTTCAAACATCCCGAAACCTTCATAAGAATGGGTTACAACCTTGTTTGTATAATTAATGTCTCATTAATCTCAAGCCTTTTAAAACACAAGAAATTCATCTCTTTTCTTCTGTTAAGTGGATTTTAATTGGTGGAATAAATAAATGATCACAGCGTTCAGGTGGATTCATCCCCCCTAGGCGGGTAATTTCATGGGAAGATATCTCTGATGTGTTTCACAAACAGTCACACTTTGTCAGATTTGTCTGCCTCTGCATTAGCTCTTCTCCTGATCTGTTTTGATTAACTTTTTTTTACCCTTACTGGGGGGGGGGTTCAGTCGTGATTTTTAATTAGTAGGAGAGTGAAGGGGGAGGAGGTTAAGAGCCTCAGGAGGAGGTGCTGCCTTTACATCAACATCTGAAAACACCTTTCTTCACACTTTTGTATTTTTAATTGTTTTAATCCCTGCCCTTTTTTTATTTCTAATCTCACTATTCTCCGTGTTGCTTTGTTGCCAGACAGTTTCATTTTTGTCTTGACATCATGACATTTAAGTTTTGAGCATAGATAATTCACAATGTTTCTCTTTTTCCTACTCTGATCTGCCTAATTATTATCATTATTATTATGACAAAAGCTAAAGGTCTGTCTTGACATCTCCACTCTGCAGACTCCTAAATGCTGGACCGGACGCTTCCTGATGAACCTTTGGGCCATCTTCTGCCTACTGGTACTGTCCAGCTATACTGCCAACCTAGCTGCAGTCATGGTCGGGGAGAAGACCTTCGAACAGGTCTCAGGAATTCACGACGACAAGGTTAGACTGCATGCAAGGACACAAACTTCAACTGCAACTGCATGCGTGTCAGCACGTCATGCACGCATACAGACCCACAGCTACACACAAACTAATCTTGCACAAGGACAGGCTAATGAGTAAAGAGCGGAATTATTTGTGAAGGATTATCGCTTTCCATATCCCTAAACCCTCTCGGGAGTTCAGGGCTAGAATGAATTTGATATGAGCCCCATCATGATATCCATTCCCCCTTCTCTCTCTTTATCACCTCTACCACCGTCTCCACCCATGTCTTCCTGTGTCACCTCCTCAGCTGCACCATCCCTCCTTGGGCTTCCGATTTGGGACAGTGAGAGAGAGCAGCGCCGAGGATTACATGAAAAAGAGTTTCCCGGAGATGCACGACTACATGAGACGCTTTAACCAGCCCACCACCCCAGAAGGTGTACATATGTTAAAGTAAGACACAAACACACACCCACGCACATACAGACACACAACATACATTTGTACGAACCTACACCCAAATGCAACCCAGACCTAAACAATCCAGTCACGTTTACATCTGTTATCTGTGGTTGTTTGTATTCTGTGCACTTCATTTTTTTATGTGCGCTGTGCATAACCATTCTGTCTGCTGACAAGAGCAAACATGGCAGATTTGTGTGTACCAACTCCAAAATGTGTCACCCGATGACATCAATAAAAATTTTGGATGCTTTGATTTGCAGCTTAGTGAGGGTGTCTTTAATGTTTGCACCTACCGGCTTTTCTGTCTAAAAAATCAATGCATTAGCTCAATGTGGCTCAATCTAAGTTGGTGTTGATTTTCCTTTTGATTTTTCTTTTCACCCCCCCATCAGTGGATGTTTTCTTATTATAGTCAACAAGCTGCTCCCTTTTGCATTTGACAGAGATACCATCAAATACTCAGCACTTTGTGAGCTGCATATATTTACATCATGAGCTTTTTTTTGCCTCTGAGCACAAAGTGTATGTGAGGTAAAAGCTTATGAATTACATAAAGTTTCATTATCAAATATTTGAGTTCATTAAAAGTGTTGAATGTAAGAGATGAATGAGGGTCAGGGACAAAATGATGTAATAAGGGCCGAGGATGATGAGGGTGAATCGGCTGTCGAATGGGGGATTGTAAGCAGATGAAAGCAGGGAGGCAAGGCAAGTTTATTTATATAACAAATCTAATTCACAAAGGCAGCAAGTACTTTACATAATGCTTTAAAACACTGAGTACAAGGTACAAGACAAGACACACAAAAAACTAGGCAAGGAAATAAAAATTAAATAGATTAAAACGGGAATAAAAAGCAGTTGTTCAGGATGATAGGGAGTGGTTGAAGTACATCCAAAGGCAGTGAATAAAATAAAGGTTTTTAACTTTAATGTGAGTCAGGGAAAGTCTTATATCTTCTAGAAGTAAATGCTGATTCCTTTTAACACTGGAAATGGTTAGCAGACTGCTTCCAGGTGACCTGAGAGACTAAGAAAGGGTGTTGAGGAACCCACAAGTCTCCCTGTTATGTGTTTTATGTTAGTCCTATCCTGGTTTTGATCCTATTTCAGATATGACATTTACTTTTGGCCCTCTGTATACTTGATTATAAAATCATTCAGATTTATGAGTGCATGCGTTGGTAAAGACATAGACTAGTAAAACTAGTTTCACTTCACTCCTGTGGTTTTTGCAGAGGAAGAAAAAGGGGTTTTGGCACAGACCCAATAGGTTGGTAAAAGAAATTTAGTGTTTGACAGTAATTTTAATTTAATTTTTATCATTTTCTTCCATTTCTTTTTAATTTACTTTCTAACTGAAATTAATATACCGTGTTTTAATACCCTCCGTTCTAATAACTTACAATACTTTTAATAACTTTGATAGCACACAGGGAGGTCATGAACTCATACATGGATAAACTGAACACGTGAATTTAGCAGTGGTGGAGGAAGTATATAATAAGATAAGAAATAATAATAATGATGATAATGATGATGAAGATGATGAGGATGTAGAAGTAGAAATAAAATATAAAGAATAATATAGAAATTGAATACATTTACACAGCAGGTTTGCAAAGGAAAGTTGAAGGCTAAAGTGAAGAGATATGTTATTTAGCTTTCTTTTAAAGATATTAAGGGAGTTGACTTCTCTCATTTCTGTAGGTAGTGTGTTCGTTCCATCGCTTTGGAGCACGTAATTGACAAAGCCAACATACCTGATTTTCTTTCGGCTGTTTCTGGGAACCTTTCAGTAAACCAGCAGCAGATGATTGCAGTGTTCTTAAAGGCAAATACTTAACAAGGGTGTTAGCAGTGTAGCTTGGTTCTACCCAATTAAGTGCTTTATATATATATAAAGGGAGAAGGACCTTAAAATCAATTCTAAATGTTACAGCAAAGCAGTGCAGAACAGCTTAAACCTGACTATAATGTGCTCTCTGCCCTTGGTTCTGGCTGAGCTGCAGAGTTTTGAATGAGCTGAAGTCTTTCCTTGTTTTTGTTTTTTGTTTTTTTCTTCAGGAGGCCAGTAAAAAATGCATTACAGTAATCGAGTCGGCTAAAAACAAAGACATGAATCAGTTTTCAGCATCTTTTTGATTTATAAATGGTATAAAGTATTCATATCTTTACTTGACTAAACATAGCAATACTGCAATATATAAATACCCCATTATGAGTCCTGCAATGAAAATGTCATTTCAGTAAAAGTACATATATTATTCACAAAATGTACTCAAGGTCCAGTGTGTAAGATTTAGGGGGGATCTATTGGCAGAATATGGCAGAAATGGAATATAATAAAATATGTTTTCATTAGTGTATAATCTGATCTGAGAGCATTAGCCCTTTTTAGGGAGGGAGTGGGTCTTCTTTTCTTCTATATATGTTTTTGTTCTACATATGCACCTCCCATGTTTCTACAGTAGCCCAGAGCAGACAAACCAAAAATGTTTTTCTAAAGTTTCACCGCCTTTGTAGGTTCCTCTACGTGCTTGGAAGGGAGGATGAGCCGAGGGGTATTAAGTTGGCTGGAATCTACAACTTCACTGCTAGATGCCAATAAATTCTGCACACTGGACCTTTAAAGTACCAAAATAAAAGTCAGGAAACGTATTCAAACTGTCCGCTGCATATGTTATATTATTATAATACTGAGTTACTAATGCATTTGTGTAAGTGTAAGGAACATTTTACTGTTGGTTTGAGGTGGCGCTAACTTTAACTATTTTATATACTTTTGAGATAGATATAATCATGCATCACATTTTATAAGCACCTCGTGTTTTGGATGAAAACTCTTTGTCTGTAAAGTCAGATGTAGAGGTGTAAAAAAAAAAATAGATTATTTAAATTTAGTGGAGCAGAATTTTACAGCGTCATGAAATCGTTAAAACTCAAGTAAAGTAAAAGTATTTCATATATGTACTTGGATACAGTACTTTAGTAAATGTAATAAGTTAAATTCTACTTGCTAGAGTAACAAAAACCCGTGTATTCTGGTTTAACCAAGTACAGATGCACATACAGTACATACTGTACCACACAGAGCAAACACACACAGTTATAACCACGCGCTTCTCAGACACAATGCCTTCTCCATAGAACGCCAGCAGAGATGCTGCGATACCGCATGTGCTGACTTTGTGATACAAGTGGGAAGATACAAAGTGCTTGTTCAGAGAAAGAGGATGATAACGGGGAAGATGAAGGCGGCGTTTGTTTGCGTGCGAGGCGAAGCAGAAGTGGAAGTCACAGCAGTGCAGAGAACCGAAGTGAGGCAGTAAAATACTGTGTTGGCAGAACTACTGACCCCAATACTGCACTCAAATCTTAGAAGGAAAAAAAAAAAAACTCATGAACCTTCTCCTGCAGAGACAGAACGCCCAGGGCTACACACGCAGCTGCACATGAACACCAATGTATTGGCTCAGAGGAAATAATGGAGGCACATACCTACACACAGGCTTACAGTCGTAACTACACACTTTCATGTCTACACACACCAAGGCCAGGCATCGGATAACTTCCGACCCTCTTTAGTCCCAAAAGAAGACTCTATCCTCTCATCTTCCTGTGTGTTATACTTGTCAGTTCTATGCAGAGAAAAACAGATTTTTCTGCTTTGCCAGCAGAGCAAAGACTTTGTAAAGTCACCCTTTTGTCTAGTAGTAAACACCATGAATAAGTTTCAGGTAATTTGATTAGTTTGTTCTATTTCTTTCATTAGATTGTCTGTGTGAGTGTGTGTGTGCTTCTTCCAATACATGCATTCATGCTTGTTTATCTGTTTGCCATTCAATTTTGGGGGTATGTCTATTTGTGTGCACACAAATATCTGTGTGCAATTGTGAGTCTGTGCATTCACTTGGATGACTGTGTGTGTGTGTGACAGGAAATGTGTATCTCTTCTTCTTTATCAGTGTGTTTGTGCATGTAGGTATATTATTCAAATCCAGTGTGTTGCACTCTGTATCCTGAAACTTATCTCCTGCCAGCCATGGCCAGTGGCAACACACAGAGGAACGGTCTATAATTAGGGGTCAATTAGGGTCAATTGGATCGATATTGCTGGAGAAGGAGAGACTTCTGCAGTGTGTTTAATGCCTTATCAGCCCGCCACAGTGGCTGTTGGTTCAGGTAATGATGTATGTGTTTACACAGTGTATTAGGATGCAGTTAATCTCATCCTCTGTATAAATGACAAAGTTGGATGACATCCCCAAATCCTGCACGAGTTCTGGGAGTGCGAGGAAGTTTGGCAAGTAAATCTGATTCACGAGACTTCTAAAGTTTTATCTTCAATTAATGCTTCTCTTTTACTCTTGTGATGTTTGTGTTTGTACTGTGTGTGTGTGTGTGTGTGTGTGTGTGTGTGTGTGTGTGTGTGTGTGTGTCGGTGGTGAAGGACAGATCCTCCTATGCTGGATGCGTTCATCATGGACAAAGCCCTGTTGGACTTTGAGGTCTCTATCGACGCGGACTGCAAACTTCTCACTGTGGGGAAGCCTTTCGCCATTGAAGGTGCGCACTCAGACTCAAATACACAAAGAAACACTTTTTTTATCACTTGTGATTACATTATATTGACTAACAGTGATTCCCTGGTGTGATTTTTAAAAAGCATCTTTAAATTAACTTTATTTCTTCCTCTGTAAAGCACTTTGCAGCACTTTAACACACATGAATCAAGTTTGTTTTCACCACTTTAACCAAAAACCACTACATGTCTGAAGATTTTTTTTTTTGGCCTTTCCAAGCTTTATTTGATAGAGACAGGTGAAGAGTGAAAGGAATGCGGGGAGAGAGAGACAGGGAATGACATGCGGGAAAGAGCCACAGGTCGGATTCGCACATGGGGCGGCTGCTCTACCAACTGAGCTAAACGCCGCCCGGGGACCTTCTTTTTGTCCCCAGATGGCAGACAGATCCCAACAATACAACTGTATGAAAAGGCTGAGTCCCCATAATGAGGCTCAAAGAAACCAAAAGGGTTTCATGGACATGTACATTCAGGCTCTTTTCATGCAGTACAGACACACGCACACATATAGATATATACTGTACTCACCATAGGCACAAGCACATATGCATTTACAGCATATATAAAGAAGCATGTGGTCTGCACACACTCATACACTTTCACAAAGGACTTACTATAGTTAGCTACATGATTGACAGAATAACACAGTTATTCAGTGGATGAACTTATAACGCTGCAGGGTAAAAGTACTCAGACATCTATTATTAATAACAATGGCCAGTCAGAACAGCTTGGACTTGGATGCTTACAGGTCAAACTAACGGCAACACATTCATGAAGCATATAGACAAATCCACTCCCAGTCAAAAACCAGCTAATAATCCACACAGGGTGTTATTATCTTTTTTTTTCTCGTATGTTGCTCCTATGAACGAGCGCAGCTATGCGTATCATGCGTGTGTGAGAGCACTGATGGTGGTGTGTGTAATGTGTGAGTGTGCTCTGCTGCTATTCTTCAAGGAAATTGTTTTTTTCTTTCAGACTTTCATTTTTCATTCTCTCATTTTCCACAACATCCTTCTTCTACCTCAAAATCACCATATGAGCCACAGCAAGCGAGGGGAAAAAAAAGAAAGACAGACAACAGAATAGAGCCATGCTGTCATACTTTCATGTTTAACAAAGTTGAATTTTCCACTGTATTGCTTCCATCTCGTCCATACCTTCTCCTACACCTATACAACTTGTTTACTAACCAAACTAAAACCATTTGAAAAAAGTCACAGTTTCATACATTATTAACAGCCTGCCCTATTAAAGAAGTTCTAAAGTACTACCAAAAATATGCATACAAAATATACTAAAATATACTAAATATAATATTTTTTTTTAAATCCTGCAAACACTGACATGATATCCTTATCATACAAGTAATAAAACATGTTTTAATAAAGTAATTGATTGCTTTGTACAGGTATTATAACCAAATGTACACTAGATTACTGTATGACTAGATACAACAGTAGTAATAGTAGTAGTAGAAGTAGTGGTTGTGTATGCTATAAACTCACTGTATGAATACATGTGAGCAGTAAATTGTATCACTTTTAGAAACAAAGGCTGTTGGCGACCTGTAAAAAGAAATTATGCCTGAGCGCTAATAAAAGTCTGATGCTCCAGTTCATTGAGGTAAATAAAGCTTCCAGCCGTTATTGCGAGTTTTACTGTATTCTAGTCACATGTCATGTGCACATATATACGCCTTCTGAAGGTGACTTTGATGTGAATTTTTTTTGCTGAACACATTTATTGGATGTGTCACACATTTAACCTCTAACCCAAACTCAGCATAGCCCCTAGAGTGTTTTTGCAGGTATCGAATTAGCATGTTTGTGCATGCCTGGCGTCATGCCTAACATGCATTTACGCTCACGCATGTGCACTTTTGTGTGTGTTTGTTTCAGTTCAGTCTTTTCTTTCGTGCTCCTATCTCTAAGACAGGTACACACAGACACAGACAGTAAATAGATACTAGTAAGGGTGCCACATGGGACCAAATACTAACTTTGATACCATTTCTCTGTCAATCAAAGCATAGCCTCCAGAAGACCCCACTCCCACACTCCCTACTCACTGTACAACTCTTGTTCACTGGAGATTATCTACCGCTTCTTCATTGCGTAAGACAAAATGAGCCAAGAGACATGGTTGTAGCTTTACTCATGATTGTGAGGATGAGAGCAGGTCTCAGCAGCATGTAGAGTGGGTCTACTTTATTCATTGTGTACATGAAAAGGCAGACGAAGACTTCACACTGCCTTTGGTTGCTACTCACCCACATAGCCTTCGCGAGGCCGAATGGGATGGGAGCGAATAACTCAATAAGTCTCAACCGTAGACGAAGAAAGAGCCCAGACAGGAAATGTGAGAGAGGGGGGAGGGAGAGAGAGGGGACAGAATATGAGATGAAAAAAGTAAGTAAGGGAAAAGAAAAACAAAGGTAAAAAAAAAAAAAAAAAAAAAAAAAGAGGACCAGTGAGGAGGGGATGAGCGAGGTGGGAGTTGAGCAAAAGAAGGAGATAGAGGGCTTTCATTTGCCCACTGCCAGTTTGCGCCTTTCTGCACAGCGAGTGATAAAAGAGCCAGCCAACAGAGTCCCCTAATCAAGACAAACCTTCACCCCAAGCAGATGGAGTGAGGGAGGGGGAGAAAGGACGGAGAGAAAAAGAGAAAGGATGAAGGGAAAAAATGTGGGGGGGGAGTGCTATTTGGTCTATAGAAGGATGCAGGCAGGATTTATAGAGCGGTTTGTGGTCAGGAGATACAGACAGACGTAGGAATTTGGACTGTGGAGATGCTGCAGGCAAGGTACTACTGCTGAAATCTTCAGGCTACTTAAGTGGAGAGAGATGCAGGGATGCCGCTGTGCGCCCGTTTTCACTGAGTGCTGTTGGGAGATGTTTACGACAGCCCAGACACACCCCATTAATAATATTGCCACTGAACACACAGCTACTCGCTGCTTGTTTGTATGTGCGTGTGGTGTGCGTGCGTATGTGCCGGTCCCTGTGTGCATAAGTGGCTACACAAGCTCAGTCAAGCAGGACGCAGCACGTCTGAAGATCAAAATGAGGCTGGCAGAAGATTTTGTTGCCGGGGTGAGACTGTTGTTGGTCGGGCAGCTCACGTCTCGATGTACAGACACCTTCATCTGATTACGCTTTGTGTGCGTGTAAATGTAGGTAGGGGAGTTTGCAATATAGCCTCCATTTTGAAGAACATGCCCTCTAGAATGCACTGGTTAAAGTAAATCAAGTTATGCAGAGCTGAATCGATTAAGCATTTCTTACTTCCAGCTTCTTAATTGTTTGGATTTGGTGTCTTAAGGAGTAGTAAACTGCTTATCTTTCAGTTCTGGATTGCTGATCGGACAAAACAATCAATATGACGGTGTCACCTTGGGCTTTGGGAATTTTAATGGGTATTTTCATCATTTTCTGGCATTTTAGAAGTGATTAATCGAGAAAATAATCAGAAGATTAATTGCAACGAGAATAATCATTAGTTGAAGCCCTAAAACTATGGCTATCAGTCATCCATAGCACTTTAATGTAACTATACACACTAGAGTTGGACATTAAACTAAATTTATTGAAACTGAAGACAATATTAATCTTTTACCAACTGATATTACTCAGATTTCTATTATTAATAACATTTTTCTGAATAAACCAACAGCCACCAACATCTAAGCAGAAGTCCAATCAACCAACAGTCAGTCATCAGTCAACAAACTCAGTGTCTTCAGCTGTTTTTACTGTAATTAAACTGGACAAACATCAGAAAGAAATGCACGCACTGATGTATAACAACTGCTACATTTGTAATCTGGAGTTAATCTGATAATCCATCTTGATGATCACTGATTGAATCGCTAAAACCAATAGCAAATTCATGGAAGCTTTAACAGTTTCTAGATTTGAAAACATTTAATAAGTGGAGGGGGAAATCCTCTGACACATACAAAATTATGTGTTTTACATTTCTGGCAGCAATTAATGGAAAAACCAAAGAAATGTTACATACAGGAAATCAAAATTTCATTAAAAGAAAATCCAAGAAAAAGACTTAATACTTGCCAGAGTTATGTGATTATGAAATCGTCTTTTAGAACGGCACAAAAACACACAAGAAAGTGGTGCTTAGGAGCAAAAAAAATAGTAGTATTACAAAGATTATACTTTCAAAACTATTAATTTTTGCAAAACGGTTACTTTCTCGACCCGTGTTTGAAAAAGTAAGGTACTAGAATCTTTACAAACCTATGTAAAGCCTTTTGGAATAAATCTTGATGTGCCGGGTGTGTCTGTGAGTGAGTAGGTGTGTGGGAGATTTGAGTGACAGCTTTGGGACTTGAGGCTTGTGATGGAATATGCGGACGTCTGGGGTAAAGAATCAAAACAAATGACAAGTGACTGCCCACTTGTATTTCACCATTTGACTGAGAGCTGTAAAGAAATGCGGTAGGAGATAGGCTGATGACAGAAAAATGCTGTCTGTCTGAAGGAAAAATAAGAAAGAGGAGGGAGACGTACGCAGACAAAGCCACGGACTCGGGAGAGGAGCCGAAAGATAAAGATAAGAATGGAGTGAAGCAGAAATTGAACGAAATTGAAGGGATGACAGAGATAAGGGGTGGACTAACAGAGGGAGAGACTAGCGGCAATGGTGGGAGAGGAATGACCTCGGACAGGGAAACAGGAGAGATGAGAGGGAGAAGTGAGAAGAGAGGAAGCAACTGAGGAGGGGAAGGGAGGGTAAAGGAGGGTTAGAGCAAAGGGAGGGAAGCTTAGACAGTTTTTGTCATGTAGGAAGCAGAGTGTGACAGTTATGTGAACCTTAGCTATTCTCTCTTTCTGTCCGCAACCCCCATCAGGCTTACACACCTTGACAGTAAACACACACACACATAAACACACTCACAACCAGCTGCCAGGTCCGAGTCAATCACACACACACAAAAAGCGCGCTGTTGGCATGACTGTGTCTTTGACTGCAGTACAGATGAAATGAAACAAACAACCCCAGGAGATCTTGTATAGCAATAAATCTCCGAGAGAGTCTTTTGATTCAAAGCTGAGGGACAGATTTCTCTCAGTTTGTACCTGCAAGAGTGTGAGCTGTAATGCAAAACAGATGCTGCTTCAAAGTCTCTGCAGGGCAGCGTAACGTTTCTCTGCAGCTTTCAAGTTGTGTAATGATACATGAATGTGCTTTTAAAATTAAAGCAATGAACAGTGGTGGAGAAAAAGTACTTAAATCTGCTGCTTAATTAAAAATATTAGAGTTATATAATTTTATTGCTGTAACTAGTATATATTTTATTGCTGTGTCTGGTCTCATTACTCCACATACTGCTGGTGTTTTACCTTTAACAAGAGGGAAATAAGAAAGTCCGAGGCAATGCCGATTAAGTGATGATGAAACAATTTCTACAAATCAAGCACAGATGAATATTTAATGTACTATAACAATGATTTGCATTACCGGATGCATATTTAAAATAGTTTTGAACTTATTAAATCCATATCAGCGGCAGCTGCAGGTTTGAACTGTAATTGCATATCATTTTTTATGTTTTTGTATGTGAAGCATCACTTTGCAAAGTAATCAGGAGCTGCAGTCATCAGATGCAAATTGTGTAATATTTCCCTCTGCTATATGAAAGGCACATTTAGTACTTTTAAACAAAACCTCAAAATCGCGCTTGTTATCTATATAAATTTAACTAACATAGCCTGTCAGTAAAAGACCTATACCAGTAATAACAAAGGAACACCATCAACAAAGGAACAAACAAACTAACTTAAACCCTAAAATCCACAAAAGAACTCTAAAGTCAGCATGCTATAAAGTATCCATGCAAATGGAGTGAAACTGGCCTTTGAACAGAACCGGGTCTTTTATCTGTAGTCGGAGGGGATGAGTGTAGGTGAGCATGGAGTGGATGATCTGCGTCATAGACTACGATAAGTGTTTTGCAGCTGACAGCTCTGGTGATGAGATCAAGGTAGCTGATGGATAGGAGGTCCAATTATTTTGAATGCTGTGTGGGTGATTTTTTTTTTTATTTTATTTTTTTTTATAGAATCTGTGAAAGTGTGGTGACAAAACAGATGCCATAGCTGGAGAAGGGTTGTATTCTCTCTTAAAACATTAAGAATTTTAATGTATTTATGTTGCAGTAAAAATATATTAATACATTACAGGCTGCTGGCTGAACTAATATAAGACATCATGTACCTCTTAATATTCTTAAGGCAACCTACTGCAGACAATAATGGAAATGTAGAAACGTCTGACAATTAAGAAAAGAATCACCAACTAAACGTTAATTCAGGGTGACAAAGAAATTGAGTGTGGTGTGCAGGTAAGAAAAGTCATCTCCAAAAATGTTGTTCATTATAAAAAAAAAAAAAGTGGTACATGACATAAAACATCATGACTGACATTTCTTCGTCATTTTGAGTCGACGTTTGAGTCTGTTTTAACAAAACTCATTTATATCACACTAATAAATCACCACTGGGCGACCGTGTGGGTTCATAACCCATGGGAAATAACTGTCTGTAAGAAGTTCAGACAGGTAAAATATGAGTATATTTGCATCATTCACTGAAGAGGGTTGAGTCAAACCCCAAAAATGGTCGGATCTGACAGACATGGGGTGCTGGGAATGGGGAATGGGGAATGAGCATCAGGCACGACAATTTGTCACTTTAACTTGTAAAGTGTTTCGTGGTGGAAGACAAGTGTAGGACAACTTGCAAAGATCTGACAGAAAGACTAGCAGCTCGACAAAGTCTACAGCATTCTCTGTGAAGTTTCAGATGCATTAGATGTTGACACTGATCTTCGAAGTCTATCTCTAGCCTAGGGGTGCACTATTCTATCTTTTTCACTCCAGATACCAATTCCAATACCTCAACTCAAGGTGCTGATCAGATACAAGTGTTCTCATTTTTCCAGCTTTAAAAATGTGTAAACCTCACTGCTTGGAGCTCTTTGGAATCATTATGTTAGGTAACATGAGCCCGGAGATTTAAAATTCACGCGGAAGCCTCCTACAACTGAATACTACTAATAGTGGAAACATTAAATTTTTATGACAGTGACATCTGGGGGCGTGTAGCGGTTAGCACTGCCTTGCCTCACAGCAAGAAGGTTTCTGGTTCAAACTGTGGCCTTTCTGTGTAGAGCTTGAATGTGTCTGCGTGGGTTCTCTCCGGGTATTCCGGCTTCCTCCCAAAGACATGCAGGTTAATTGGTAACTCTAAATTGCCTGTAGGTTGGTTGTTTATCTTATTTATGTGTGTGCCCCACCTCTCACCCAATGACAGCTGGGATTGGCCCCAGCCCTCCCATGACCCTGATAAGGATAAGCAGTTATGGAAAATGATTGGATGGATGGTCACATCTGGTCAGTATAGGATAGCAGTCAGGCGTATCAGCTCAGTGCATCCCTACACCGGCCTCTCCTGCTTTATCGCTTTTGCCAGTCTTGCAGGTCAGGACAGGGTTTGGTGTGTAGTGTAATATGCACCATCATCTACTCTGAAATCATGAAAGTCATCTAGTCTTATATAAAAAAAGAAAAATGTAGGAAAAGATAACTCAATATCAGGATTTGATCCACTACTGTATGCATTCTGTACCACAAGGAAGACCATTAACAGGGTTTTGTGCTCCCCCTACACTTTTTCCCTTCATGCATGCTATACCAGAAGTAATGGACAGTGTATTTGCACTGTACCTTTTCAGGAAAAAGTCCAGCTGAAACCTACAACCTAATAAATCTCTTTTTTCCAGAGGGCTTCTGCCCTTTGGCTAACTGGAACTGGCTGCGGTTTCCTACTCAAAAACACCGAGTTAGACATTAGTTTCCAGTCTCTTCCTCCGGCCTTCTCTCTGATTCTATTACCTATAGCATATGTTTTATTTAGATCCACGTGTTTCCTCTTTCAGGCTACGGTATTGGCTTGCCCCAGGGCTCTCCCCTAACCCGTAATGTGTCAGAATTCGTGAGTCGCTACAAGTCGGACGGCTTCATGGACATGCTACATGACAAATGGTATAAGGTGGTGCCCTGCGGGAAGAGAGTCTTTGCAGTCACTGAGGTAAGTCATTGGTTGGGTGAGTGTGTTCATGTATTGTGTACGTGTTCGGTGTGTAAAGCAAAGTCTTCTGTAGCTGTACTCTTATAAATGAGTCTCCCTTTGGGACGCGGACAGGATTGCCTGCCAACTATGCACACCAACATTGGCCGAACCATGCACATACACACAGAGGGATGCACATAGACAAAGACATACAATCACATAAGCTTGGGCCTATTTACTGACCTTAACCAGAGTTACAGGCACGTACTGTCTGAGTGTCAATACTTATTTGTGTCTCATGCGTGCTACAACAGAGTACTCTTAGTTCTTGCCCTCCCTTTTCTTTTCATTCTTTTTAAAGAATTGGAGATCTCTAGACGGTGCACACTGTCTATATCTATATCTCTTGTTTGTGAATAGAGAACCTGTTCAGCTCCCTGCGGCCATCCCTTTTTAAATCCCACTTCAAAGTTGAAGCATATAGCAACAAACGCAATTACACAGTCATAGGTTTCTCCAATGAAATGAAAAACCTGAACTTCACCTTGCGTCGGGAAGTTATTACTATTCATCTCATTTGAAGTCCTGAGAGTGGGCTACTTTCAAACAATGTTAGCACGATCTTGCCCTCTGGATTGGGAGCAAAAGGAGGTCAGTGTTGTCGCTGATGAATTTGCCGAGTCAGCATGGGGCTAATTGCCGTAAGAGGCGGCACAGAAATGAGCCGGGTGAAGGAAACGTGATTAGAGAGCAGTGGAAAACCTCGCTACTGTCTCTTTCACTTCTTCCAGGCCCACGAAAGCCTCGTAAGAGATAGACGTTACGTCAGGGGCAATGTGGGCGAAGTAAATGGGAACAAACTGCTCTTCAATTAACCATCGTCTCTTTTTACCATCTCCCTGCTAACTGCTGTTTCTTCCTATGAGTCTCAGTTTTGCTTCCACCCAATCAGCCCTTCATGCTTGTTCCCCTCCCCTGCCTTGCCTTGCCTCTCCGCATCCTTTTCTTTCCAAACATGTCTTTTACGCTGTTGCCCTCTCCTCTTTATTTCCATTCTTATGGGCTTACACAGCCAAACTAGATAGACAACAGCTGAATATCAATTGCATATTCACAAAAAGTGCCCTAAATAGTAATTATGTAAATATAAATCATCAATCTCTGTGTTTTTCCTCTCTGTTAGCTTAAGTCTTAACTAATCTGTGTCACTCCCCCAACCTCTCTCTCTCTTTCTCTCTCTTCTGTCTTCTTGCCTTCGCCCACTCAGACACTACAGATGGGGATCCAGCACTTTTCGGGCCTGTTTGTGCTTCTGTGCATGGGGGTGGGTGGAGCCTTGCTGACCTTGGCAGGTGAACACACCTTCTATCACCTGGTCATCCCCCGCCTCCGACGCACGCACACACTGCAGTACTGGCTGCACACCAGCCAGGTGAGTAAATACATCCAGTACGTGTGGTGACGTGGATTCATGCACACGCGCTCTCTCTCTCCAGCACACACACACAGGGATGATACACAGCTGTAATCTTCGCATTGCTCACACGTGCATATGAGAACAGTCACTCACACACACACTAGCATATTGCTGCTGGTTAGACATCCTCACCCCCTGGAGTTGACTCTTATTTGTGCAGCTTACACACGCCCTCTACTGTTGGAAACTCGTAATAACAGTCAAGAACAGAGCTAATATTTGCTTAAAACTGAATTACATCATGTTTTAAAGGACAGGTTTTAATTAAATAGTTTTAACTTAAAGCTTAATGTATTAATGCTAATTAGGTACTGTTAATTAACTCATTTATACTTGAATTGTGCTCGATAAATTAACTTGAATATTTCAAATTAGTTAATTAAGTTTTTTTTAAAAAAGATATTAAATGGTCCGCATTGCCAGTGCTTTATTAATTATGTCCTTTTTCTGTTCTGACGCAGTGGAAGCATTAACAAAGATCATTAAATGTATCTTTTTATCCACATTCAAATTGTCTTTTATCACTCTTTACTCTGTGCCAAATGATTTTGAATTATGATCCATCAAACATATAATTCAAATCTGTACTTTTCTAAAAAAAAAAAAAAAAGAACAAAGAAACCGAATAAATACGATCCGTGGAGGCTTTTTTGTAATTACTGTTGGAGAATTAGTGCGTTTACGGCATCGTACACCAAAAGGAACCACAAATTGAGGATTTTAAAGGTCACATGTTGTTATTTTATGAAACTCTAGCCATTACCAAATGAGGTGCCTGTGGCAATATTGTTGAGTGAATAATGGAAACTAACAGTGTGAATATCAGGACTGCTCACATTTGTTTGCTACATCTCTCTAAAAGGGCAACAACTCCCAGGCAGCCTCCAGCATTCATCACAAAACCAGCCCAGCTATATGAGAGGATGGCATCTGAGTTAGTCGCCCAAGATAATCCCTATTTAGAGTATATATATTTTTTTCAGCTTAACCAAAGCACTTCGGTTCCTTAATCAAAAAGTACTTAAGCAACCGATACTTTACCCTCCCTCAAAATTTAAAGTGGGAGAGAACTGTCTCTCTTTCTGAATTACAATCAGTTGATTAAATTATTTAAAGAAGCACCACAGCAGGATTTGTGAGGAATAGCTGCCACAGATGTTCTGTACAACTGGGCAGAATAATGGTTCTTAGAAATTCAGATTCATTCTCTCTTGAGTTATTTCAGAAATCATGAGTTGCTTACAAATTTCACATTACTAATCAGCAATGTTTTTTTCCTCTTTTCTTCTCAACTTGCAGAAAATTCACAGAGCCCTCCACACCACGTACGAGGATGTTGGGAAAGAGCTGACAGGCCTCGACGAAAAGTAATGAAGTCACTAAGTTATGCATCTACACACTTGTCACCTTTCATTTGAAACAGCTCGAATAAGCCTGTTCAAATGTGTCTAGAGTTATTACAGTTACACTATTTACGTCTGGCAGAAGTTGTTTCTAGATAAAATATCACTCTCTTGTTGCAATTTCAAGAAATGACCTTTAATTTATCAAAATTCTTAAAGGAATAGTATGACATTAATTATTTGTTTTCTTGCTGGAAGTTATGAGAAACCACTCTAATGCCTGCCTGCATATAAGTATAAAGCCACAGCCAGCAGCCTAGCTTAGCTCAGCATAAAGATTGGAAATAAAATCTGCAAACCATATTTACCATTCCACTGCTATCAATCATCTCATGTAACTTTCCAAACATTCACATCTGCAGTATATATTTTGTGTTTGTAGTTCTCATGTATACTGCTGTACAGTAAATCTCACTGGATAAATGCCCTTTGCTGTGATCTTCCTCTCTTTCACTAGCCCCTCCTCTTGTATCTCAGAGAACTGCACCCTACACAGGAAGCAGCATCAGCCTCCTCCTCCATCTCCTCCCTTGTCCCCCAATGCTTCCACTACAGCTGGAGACACCGGCAGCTCCACATCATCTCATGAACCCAAGGAGAAACGTGTGCACTTTGACCTGGAGACCCTCCACAGCTACCGCCTGCGCACACACACCGCCTCTGTGCGTGGCAGGCCCGGTATGGTCGGCCGTCCCGGGCTCGGTCTAGGAGGGTTAGGGCTTGGTACCCTGGGGAGTTTTGCCGCCCCTCCTCAGATTAGCCTCCACGCCAACGGAGGCCCTGTCTCTACACTGGCCTCCACAGGCTTGGTGCTCTCTCCTCTAGGAAGCAGGGCTGCTCAGACGAGCATGTGGGAAGGGGAGCTCCAGGACCTGCAGGGGAAGATTGAGATGTTTCGTACACAGCTGAGAGAGGCTCTGGCCAGGAGAGCTGAGATCCAGACCAGCCTGGAGAGAGAGAGGAGTGGACTTGTGCGCAGGGATACCAGTCTGGAGAGGGAAAGAGACAGACAGAGGATACAAACTATTAACACAGACAGAAGTAGCTCCACTCAGCCGAAACTCCCTGAGAGAGACAGGACCAGCCAACTGCAAACCCTGAATAATCAACAGTCGGGGAGGGCTAACCAATCAGGCGGTCTTGTGACTCTGGAGCATGGGAGAAGCAGCCAATTAAACACAGTTAACAGTTTGGACAGAGGAAGAGCCAACCAGTTACGCTCTGTTAATACTTTGACGGGAGAAAGAACTGTCCAATCACGCACCTCCACCAGTTTGGAGCGAAGTCGAGTCCACCAACCAGGTGCTGGAAACATAACTGTCCAATCACGGAACACTTCTAGCCTGGACAGACAGAAGGCTAACCTATCGAGCACTCTGAACACTTTGGAGAGGACAAAAGCCAACCAATCAAGTGTAAGCAGTGGGACTTGATTGTCTTTTAGAAGGCCCTGATGTGTTGGGCAGCAGAGGGAGCGGTACAGATGGTGCTGGCATAGCCGTGGGAAGATGGCTTTGTTGGAATGGGTTAGGTTTTAGGGGACGCTTGCTGAAAAATGACAGTATATGTTAACTCACACCATTACTTACTGCAACCTAATAATTTCACACTCAGAATTATTTCTACACTCGCTTAAAATTACAACTAAAAACTTTTAACTGCAATTTCCGAACTGTAAATTGTCTACATTATCCATGAAATAACAAATAAGCGATGTAATCTTGTGTAATGAGAGCAAACATGATTTCAGTTAAAGCTGAATATACATTCACATGAAACCAGACCATCTGGCAATGGCCTGAGTCAAAACACAGTGCTAATTGAGGAGACCAGTGGTTCACATGAGGAACCACGAACCACGGCTGTCTGAAACACACGAGCTTATCAGCTAAAATAAAAGCACGGCCTGTTATACTGGCTCTAGAGGCCTACAAGCACACAGAAACATCAGCGACAAGAGCACAGAAAAATCAAAGTCAGCCCAATGTGGAGAAGAAAAAAAAAAACAGCAAACAAAACTATTTGAAAATGCACATGCAACATCCGTGTTAACTGAGTGCCAGCAGCAAGAGGTGAAGATGCAAAAAAAAAATATATATTTTAAGTAATAACCTCCCAAAAATGTGAATGATAAATAAAAGAAAAGTGGTACAGCCCTAAATCAATGTACCTAACGATCCCATGAAATTTTAAAAAAGCCTTTTGTGTGTTGGTACCTTTTATCTTTGTGTGTATTGTCCTCTCGTCTAATACCGCTGTGTCAAAAATGCATTTTTGAATCTTTTCTAGCAAAATTTCACTCTCGGAAAATGTGTCAAAACTACAAAAGCTGCCTTGCAAACTGAGCCATTCCCAAACAGACGCTTTGAGATGGTAATTTTCCTCTGTGATTTGATGGGCTCCGTATAAAAAGGGCACGGTGCTAGGCCAGGAAAAATTCACATGAATGGAAAGAGGTTCATTATGCTCTCTGTAGTGGAATAGATTCCGGCCATTTGGATCCAAATACACACCTCCAGCCCATTTTATGGCTGCTTAAGTCAAGGTAGCATGCCATTTAAATTGTTTTGTCCACATTGACACCTCGTGGGTGAAACGTAGGTCACATTTTTTTTCCACATAAGAGCGACTCCAGACACATAATGTTCACTTTTTACCAGGAGGACTCTGAAAAATAGTAATAGGCTCTAATGTCTTAATCTGAAATGAGTTTTAAGTCTTAGAAAATAAAGTCCAGGATAGTAGACAACAAATAGTCATTCTGGGACTACAACAACTTACTGAGAACTATTTCCAGTTGGTTCAGTCCTCCACATAAAGTTGAAGAAGTCTAAGAAAAAGGTGCTACTGGGGAATGTAGCGTCTTGAAAGTTTGACCCATAAAACCTCTGCCCATTCTTTTTAAACAATCTATCTCTTGTGAGTCCCAACTTTATGGAAGTGCAATACTAAATCACTGCTGTGCCCCTTTAATAGAAATCCCAGCCCTTTCCTTTATAGAGTTTTTTTATTCTTTGGGAGGGGGGCTACAGTTGACCCATCCCATTACTTGCAGGACTTGTATGTCCACCATCAGCTGCAGCAGCGTGGGTCAGAATTGTGGATTATAGTCTGTGTTCAAAATACTTTCCAGTTTCCAGCGTGCTGTTAAAGTGGCATAATTTCAAAGAGGGTGGTTCTTTACATCTCCGTCAGACTGTTAGTAATAATTTAACAGTCCAGTGTCGTATTTATACGGAGACATGCAAAACCACAGAACAAAATTACAATCTCAAAGTCATTTCACGGATCCTTTGATTATCTGATGAACCCGAGTCCCCAAACAGCTCAAAACAGTTGCATATCTGCTTGGATTTGTGGCCTGTAAACAAGCTATCAGTTTGGAATGAATCTGTTCACCATATTCATTACTGACGGAACTTATCACGAGTCTGGCAACAATTTTTTGCGCTCAGTGACTGTCTTGCGCATGATTTCACGCAGAATGGAAGATTACAATTTACTATCTTGCAGTGTTGAGTGAGCACCAATAGTTGAGACCTCATGTTGTTTTTGTTTTTTAATCATTAATGTAGTTGTACACTTTTACACTGTTTCCACTCAGATGAAGCATTTTTTTGTTTTGTTTTCTACTAAGACAAAGTGAAGTTTCATGCCTCATGTCAATCTGGAATTATGAAGTGAGAGGGCTCTTTGAGGCTGACTGTATTGGGACTCTCGTTCAGTCAACCACAAGAGGGAGCTGTACCCCTGCTTCCCGCGGCTATGGACAATGGAGAGTTTATGGATTGAGGTTTAATTCCAACAAAACCACTGAAACTAATAAAAGTAAGCAATTGACTTATGAAGCGACGGTGACATATGGAAGCTGCGTTTGGTTCTGTTGTTCTCATGCAGCGGCGGAGGACCTGGGGAGAGAAGGCCTTTGTGAAGTCACTCCAGCACTATACAATGCAATGTCAACCTAACAGTATTGTGATACTCAATCTTGTGAGTCTTTCAACACTTTAAAACCGGTGTTGGGAATTTCACTGTCCCGCAGGTCTGAGACGCAGACACTGATATTACTGAAACAGAAAACTTTAGGCTTTTTTTTTTGATGGTACTGATATACATTTAAACGTTTCAAACTTTGCTGTGGTGTGAAGTGGTTGTGTTCACATGCCATGGTGTCTGAGGAAAAAATATATTTTAGGTCTTTAATGAGAAAGAGCTTGTGGTACTGGATATTTAAACAAATACTTTTAAATTTACCCCTTATAAAAATTGTATCAGCATATTATTGAATTTTATCATAATGACCATTCTCATGTTTTGAAATAAACATTTATATACTTATTTACTTGCTTTAGCTCGTATTTTGAGTCCAAACTTATTTTACAAAAGGACACCAGAAAGCTACGACAATACTGTCCCAATGGTTTGACCTCCTTGGATAATTTAAAAGATGATACACTGTCAGTGAACACATAAGTCACTTTGATAAATTTGGCTCCCATCAAACCCATTTAAAATCCATTAATCTGCTCATTTCATTGGATATGTGTATTGTCATTAAATCAAATGTTGTTTTAATGACTTTTGCATTGGGTTTGATCCTAAATTGTCAAGGCCACCTCCTACATGATATAGAATTATTTTTTTTGACAAATGACACAAAAAAGTACTTAAAAACAACACTGATATAAAATGTGTGTGAGAAAATATTAAGCACACATTAAAGTGCATCTCAGCCAAATGTGCAGGTGCGCGCCCATTTCCAACCCCTTAGTTCAGCATGAGTGCAAAACTGAGCGGCTGACTCAACACAAGTGGGTGAGCTTTAATTGGTGACGAGTAACAGTTATGAGAGGAGCAGATTCTTAAAGGGACATGACACAGTTTATCTAAAAAAAGACTGAAAAGAAATCAGCTACAAATGTGCAAATATTACACCTGCGGCTTGCATTGATTTGCAAGATCAATACAATCAATTAAAGATCATGGAAAAACGGAATCTTTGGTCAGTATTCATATCTTTAGGGAATACACCTTTTCACCAATGATACCTTAATTGGTAACACCTGAGCTGACCCTACTAGCTGCTGTGAAAACAGTCCATAGTGTGAGGAAGTAAAACAACCCTTTTATATTATATTCTGGTGAGTTTCATTCTGTATCTGGTATTGTGATATTCGGCATGCCTGCCCACACCTGTTACGTGTTAACTAATTGCTCATCCAGTATAAAAATGTAAAAAAAAAAGGTGCTCTCGCTCTGTTTTAGCACTTGTGAAGATCAGAGAGGGGTTTGAAAGTGCTGCAGGTTGCATCACTTGAGTCTCCAGCAGAAAAACTAATACTGAATCACGATGGCATGAGCCGTTTGTTGTTTACAAGCTCAAGAGCCGCAGCTTCAAAAGGGCAATGTCTCCGCTCCACGCTAATGCTTTAGCACACACTGTGTTGGATGATAAAGGTGTTGCATTACCTCCTGGGTGGAAAATGAGAAGCTGTAGCAGCTGTAAAGCGAAAGTCAGCTCTAAAGACTTGTGAATATCTCTTGTAGTTGTGGGTGAAACAAGATAAAGATGTGAACGTTCAGTCAAATACTGCTGCACAGTGAAATGCAAGGTGGAATACAGACTACAGAATCTATCATCTCTATTAAGATATGTGCCTTGAATGAGTAAATCTGTTATGTATCTTGTCAGAAAACTGAAAAAAACCTGAATAGTCTGTAAGCCATCAATCAATTTCTTTATCATGTTTTATTAAAGCCCATCTTAAGTAAGATACAAGTCTTCTCTAAGACATGCCCGTGTTCCTGAAGCCAGTCAAGAGGGGAGGGTTAAGCACCACTTCATCTGTGTGTATAATGTAATTGTTTAACCTGTCATGTAATGACTGCTTTCAGCCACACAGAGGCACTTGAACCCGTCCCAAGGCTCATGAATGTGGAGTGTGGGGTGGAGATACCACAGCAGAGAATGACTTCACGTTAGGGATGTTCAGTTACAGTGTGATGGAGACATGCACACGTTTGAAATCATTTTATCTAAAAAGATAAGCCAGTCATGTTTTACCTGAGTATGTGTCTGTGTGTGTTCCCTCCCCTCCCTCCCTTGTATATATTTGCAGTCACACCTCAGTCACCTCATGAAGCAGTGGCCTACATAGCATGGTAGATCTCACTGTTACACATTTCATCTGTATTGATTTACAGTCTTAGACCCCCAGAATGTTTTCTTAACCACACACAATCATACTAACATTAATACTCGTATGATACCATTTACTAACTAACCTGAAAATTGAGTGCTTAAGTGAAACCTGACAGTGAAGGGAGAATTGAAATTGATGCCACAAAATATAATTCTCCAGTAAAGATGAGCACTAACAGCGTGTGGGATGTTTGAAGAGGATGAGAGAGAGAGAGAGAGAGAGAGAGAGAGAGAGAGAGAGAGAGAGAGATGGGGAGTAGCATGCTGATGATTTAGTGCCGGTGCATCGACCAGACTGTATAAAGTGAAGATAATCGCAGGGTGATAAAGCCAATCAATCACATGTTCTCCGGGCTCGCACATGGTTGGATTCTCCTTACGATAAAATAAACAATGGGGCTCTTTGTCAGGTAGCAGGATGCGCTGAATGGGTTGTAAAAGGGAAAGAAGAAAAAAAATCAATCAGAATCCAAATGTAGAATTGTGTGGGCTTTCATAGATGCACGGGTGAACATTTCCACGTGCATTCATCAACCTAACCTAGATGCTTTCATGCAACACATACAGTATGTGAGGTGTGTGTGTGCTTACCTTAAGCCTGCATTTACTATTATGTGCATGTGTGTCTGTGTCCCTGCATGAATGCCTACTCTGGAATTAGCCATGCAAACACACCAATGTGCTGCATGTGTGGGTGTCACTGCAGCACATGCGGACACTTTTGTCTCTTTTGTCCCAGAGAGGATCCCCAAATATTCGCGTGTCTCTGAATGGAGATCAGCGGCCTTTTGCTCAGAAGAAATAATTGGGTCACATGTGTGAACAGCAGTCAAGAAGAATTTTAATCAAACTTAAGAATCCCTAATGTAATCCCCCACCCCGGGCAATCAATTACCATCCAACTAGGGTTCATAGTAAAGACTGCTGATAATGCTCGAACTCTAAAGAAAATGTAATTGTGATGATTTCTTGCATCTCACAGCTACTGTAACTGTGTCCAAATTCGCCATGAGAGGATCATGAGTAGCCTCCGGGATGCATAAAAGTGTTCATCCACCTCCCAGCTCACATGTCTCTCTCCGTTACGCTCTATAATGCTTTGTCTAGTAGGTAAATAGGAGCCAGGCACTGTGAGTGATGAGTTTATTAGCCCCTGCCAGCTGTGACCAACCCTTGGGTATTATTGGCGGGGTGGCGGTGTCAGGGTGTGTGTAATGATATCGAGGTAGGGGGGGTTGGCTTTTGGGGGGTGGCTTTTGGGCAGAGAAAGAAAGGAGGGGTGAATCAGGAGGGGTGTGCATGGGGAAGGGAGTACCCCATGAGAACCAGAGAAACTCCCTGGCAACCCGAAGACAGGATCAACACTAAATGAGGCGCCCCCCATTCATCCAACACCAAGCAGTGGAGCCAAAATGACAGAGATTGAGAGTGAGGGGAGAGAGGGGAGAGGGGAGGGTGGTGCTCCTGTGTGCAAATATCTGAATGAGTGTTGGAGGCTGGTCAGCAGGCGATTTCCTCCTGTTCTGAACCTTCTCAAATTAGTCTGCACAGATATTAACATACTGTGTGAGTGTCCCTGAATGTGCCACAGCGCTGAGCTGAAATAGAAACGTGGAGAGAGGACTAAATGGATGTTTAAGCTCAGATTTAAGTCCCATTAAGAATTGATAAGTGTGGGAGGATCACATATAGATCTCTTCCAGTCTGCAGCCACAAACACAACGCGCGCACAGGCATGCATGCACGCACGTGTGCACGCACAGCCGACTCTTTGATGTTAATTGCCGCAATGTCATTCCTGATGAGTCAGTGAATCGCAGAGGTGTCTGTGAACGCGACTCTCAACGTGAATGTAGAGCTATTACTATTAAACGGTGCGTGCGCGCCTGTCCTCGCGTCCTCCTGCGGAGGGGAGGGGGGGGGTCCAAATGCACCACCAGTGGTCAGACGCCTGCCACACCCTTTCAGAGTAAACAAAGGCCTGAGACATGTGAGCCACGAGCTCTGGAGAAGGGTCACACAAACCAACCTGATTATATTTAGACAAGCAGGAGGCGTATCTGATGCTGAGCCTAATGTTGTAATTACAGTGAAATTGGCTCTTGTTTATAGATGAGAGGTTATCTCCCCAAAAAAAAAAAAAAAACGCCCCCTCGCTTTTACGCACACATGCGCAGGCCGATTTTACTCCACACACAAACACACACACACACACACACATTCCAAAATCAGCCCCTTTGTCTTGGTCGCCTCACGGCAGTAGCCCCGAAACAGGAATTCAGCAAGGAAAAGGAAGGGAGAAGTGTGTTATGTGTGGACCAGACTGTCTCCTCCCCCCACCATAAGCGCGCACACACACACCACACACTCTCTCTCCTCCCCCTGTATACCCCCCCTCTCCTCTCCTCTCCTCTCTCCTCTCCTCTCCTCTCCTTCCCTTCCTCCTCCACAGCCCTGCTCGGCCCCCATGCCTTTTGTGTGTGTATGTGCGCGCCGTGAAGCTGACTGCGTACCCGAAAACCGTGTGACGGATGCCTCGCATAAAATATATTTTTTTGTTTTTCTGGAATTCCAAATGTATCCGTGGTGTGTGTTCAATGGGAAATAGGAAAACCTGCAGGTGCAAGTAAAGGGGAGGAACCCGGTGGACGCACGTGAATCTCTCACTTATATCCAGAGCCAGGAAATAGAAAGGAGAGGAACGCAAGTGCCGTAAATTGGACTTTTCCATCATCAGCAACCCTCCTCTCTCTCCTCTCTCCTCGCCATCCCTGCTCCTGCTCTGTAGGTCTCCCCACTTACTCTTACCCAACCTCATTCTCCCAGTTTCCTTCAGTGATCCCAGAATAGCCTCACACCGGAGCGCTCATCTAAAAAAAAAAAAATAAATAGTGGGGGGTTTTGATTTTCGGGGTGACTTAGGAGACGCCGGAGATGGATTAAAGGGACTGTGCACCGCAAAACTGGAGCAGCACGCACGACCACGCCGGGGGGGAAGGGGGCGACGGGACTCGGTGAATTCACGGAGCCCCCGGGACAGAGGTGAGTGTTTCAGGCTGTCCGGTAGTATTTTGGCTCTCTCTCTCTCCTCCTCTCATGTATCCACCAGCAACCTACCGCTCCTCAGCACATGGTTTTCACGTTTCCATAATTGATGAGCTCATACGCAATCTGCTGATTTCTGCTTGTGGTGGAGTAACAGCTATGTTATCAATACCCTGTACAGAATTATAAATTATAACCTCCAGTTGTGTTTATCTTCTGTAAAAGACAACTAAAGCACATTGCATGCTCATGAAACATGTTTTCCCTTCATTAAAGCTGCAACCATCACTCCCAGTTTTTATTTATCTTACTGAATTTATATTATTAGGATTAAAAGCAGCTTAAATTGATGGTTGAACTGTTTTCTTCAGTACAAAAGCAGATGATATAAGTTGTGCAAACCCTCCTCCACATCAAGTGGAACATATGGACCTTTATGTCTCTGTGGTTGTTTAGGGCCCCTGCAGTGGACGTGGTTTTGCAGCAGCACTGTAACTTTCTTGATAGGGTGAATGGGAGTGAATGGAAAATGGATAAACTGTGCAGTTATACTTCATGTTCAAGTTCATGTTTGTGAGCCATGGCTCATGAAGGAGCAGCGACTTCACACTGTGCACTCTGAATTGAATTGTGCTCTAATTTATGAAATTCACATTTATAGTAACAGTATGAAAGTAGGACAGTCACTTTTCCTTGGGCATGATTTAATAAAAATGGTGTTCCTTTAAAAAAACAAACTAGAATGGCACCTTCACATTTAAGCCATCAAAAAAATGACCTTTTATAATAAGTATAATATATGTATGTAATCCAAAAAATGTGTTCCAGCCTCCTTTAAATGAATTCATAACCCCAAAAGTCCAAACATTCTTCTATATCGTGACACACTGAGGCTGCACCTGGCTCTTATTTTCAATATCAACTAATGAACCAATGGTTTTCTTGGGTAATTGATACATTTATCATCCTTAAAATGTCACAAAATCATGAAAAATGCAGATCAAAATTTGCTAAAGCCCATGGAGACGTCTTCAGATGTCTTGCTTTGTCCGACCAACAGTCCAAAACACAAAGATATCAAGTTTATTATCACATGACACGAAGAAAAGCTATGCTAGTATGTTATCAGAACAACTGCGGATGAATTTCCTGTCTATCGACTAAGTGATTAATTGATTGTTTCAGATCTGTTTCATGCAGTGCTGTGCTATACTCAGATGTACTATAATGTCCACTAAAGTACAGTAAAGGAAAACGCAGAATAAATGAGTGGAGAAACCTAACGAAGGAAGACGTGTGAGGGGTCGCTGAGTGAGAGTATGAACATGATGTGAATCATATGCCACATGCCATCGCAATCACCAGATCTCAACTCGGCTGAACACCTATGGGAGAGTCAGGACTGGCGTGCTTGACAGCCTTCTCTGGCTCTATCATAAAAACAACAAATGAGGGAATAACTTTGAGGAATGGATGTTAATCCCTCCAGTACAGTTCCAGAGACTTGGAGTAGCACTGAAGTGTTATTCTGGTGGTCTTACAAAGATGTTTGACATTATGTTTTGCTTAAATTTGTCACCTATCTGTATAAAATAGCTCACTTGTATACTGTAAATACAATCATAGACCATATCACCAGAAACTATACTGTACAGCACTAGCCTGTATTGACTGCACCGTATTATACACTGTATATACAATACTACACTATGTTTCTATATTAGTCTGTGTCTAACACCTCCACCCTTCTCCGCTCCCATGTCGGTGGCCACAGGGTCTTGTATCTTTCTCACTGTCTGTCCACCGCAGGCTATATAACCCACCTCACACACGCACACACACACAGGCGACGTGCACAAATTGCTCAGACTGTATACGCATGCAAATACGCTGTGTGATAGTTGCAAGCACAAGCACACAGCAGCTCACACATTTTGCAGTCCTACACACACATTTAACGTGCCCCAGAGGACAAATGCTGGTGTGACACGATAAACGAGCGCCTTTCTTCGGTTAGGAGACTCATTCTGTGTGTGTGTGTGTGAGTTGGGGTGAGGTTTAAGTGCTGACTGGAGTAGGTCACTGAGACCAAGCGGCTGGGAGAGTGAGACCCAGGACCCAGCGTCTTGCTAAGCTGCTTTGAGCTACACTGAAATCCTTCCATCCCAATATCCTCCTTGTCTCTGATCCTCACCCGCCACCAACCGCCCCCAGTCCCACTCCCACCCCCCACCCTCCCACCACCACCAGACATACACATTTAGCAGATATACAGAAACTCAAGCTACGCTCGTCTGCTTTACGTTATTTTTTATGATTCTTCTTCTTCATGTCTTTGATCTCTGCTTATTTTGTACCCGGTCCTCTCCTATTCTCCTCTCCTCAACTCTCCTCTCCTCTCATCTTCCCTTCTTTCCTCTCCTCTTCATTTCTAGCGGTCATGGAAATTAGACTGTAGAAGTCTTTGATTCTCTGTGCCTTTTACCGCCTCGGGGTCAGGGCCTGTTATCTTGGAGAGAAAGAGAGAAACAGACAGTAACAGAGAGAGGAGAGGATGGAGATGAAGAAAAAAAAGAGGGGAGAGGTAGAGAGACAGGTGTTAAGACAGAAGAAGGACAAATAGCAAGAGAAGGGAAGGTGTGGGAAGATGGAAAAAGCAGAGGCAAGGATTTGTAGACACATACACTGCGACAAGACAAAACGAAGAAGAGAAAGGGGCTGGTGAGAGAGAAATAAGCAAAGGTAAACACAAACAGAGCAAAAGACAATAAAATGGAGAGACAGAAGTACCAAGAGGCAGAAGATGATTTTCCTGAAGGATTTTTGGACTGATTGTGTGCTCATATTCAACCTTAAATTTGTAAGAAAGAAACAGGAACTTGCAAGAATTTTGCATTTAGACAATGACAGAAAAATAAAACTCTCCAATGAAACCCATTTTAATTAGTGTAATTCATTTTGGAGGGGTCAGCTGGTCAAGGTGCACGCGTGGTGCAGCCGATTTCATTGCATGTTTTAAGGAGCGTGACAAACCTCCTCGTGTTGATCCTCGTGTTGTATTAAAGTATCCAAACAAAAGCAGACAGAGAAAGAAATATAGAGGTAATAAGTGTTGGTAAAATGAAGGCAGATTGGTAAGAAGGGGAGGCGAGAGATGGAAGGAGATGGAGAAAATGATAAGTAAAATGGGACACGGAGCGGTGGGAGAGGTAAAGATTGAGATTTAGTGAGGTAGATGGAGGGAAATGGGTAGAGGACAGAGATGTAGAGATAGAAAGACAGGCAGAAATGGGGAGAAACGGGGAGCTGTAGGGAAAGCTGTAAATATTTAACTCTGTTTAGTTTTCCATTTGGGCCCTTGGCTTTTCCTCTCTCTCTGAGGCCTTAAGATCGCCTACAGGTTACTGATGGTAGATGTCTGCGTGAGTGTATGTCTGTGAGTTTGTGAGGAAGATGAATTTAATGTGTAACAACAACCATTTGGAAATGAATTCAAGTGGGGGATACATTGAAGTAATTCAAAAGCTTCCTTTTAATTAGAATTTTGTTTCACCGTGACTTTTCACGGAGCATCTTAATAACCTCGCGTGTGTTTCCACCAGTCTGTATTTGCACGTGACGCATGTGAGAAAATCAGTGTGTTAATAAATGTTATGAATTAACATTAATGAATGTATATGAATGCGCAACACCCCATTACTAACAAAATTGCTTAGAATACACTCTAATTGTCTGTTAACTAACACAACGTCTCATCCGCCAGACTAATGCATTTAAATGTGTGCGATATAAAACCTCCCGGCCTCAACCAGCCTTTGAAAACTTTTTGAACCCGTGCTTCATTCATTAGATAGAAGTGTGGGCCCGATAGAAGTTCGAACATCTTTTTGAAGCTTTCATAACTATTGATGGTGGAAATCCTCTGAAAGTTCTCCTCCTGACATCTCTTTGCAACCTGTTATCCCAACAGGATGTGACTGGTCCCACCCCAAGATGACATCCCCCAAAAACAAAGCCAAGAAGAAGCCGCCCAAAGACAGCATGACGCTGCTGCCGTGCTTTTATTTTGTAGAGGTATGTGTGGATAGATGTATTGATGAATCATTTTTTATATACCAAGGTTTGGTCAACATGACTCACCACTTTTACTGAATCAATCACCATCTGAATCACTCTCTCTGCTCTATAGAGTCATACTGACAGCGAGTTTTTAGGTTTAATGCACCTGGATTCATCTGACCTCTACTGAAAGCAGAGTTCAAAAGCAAATATTCCGGTGTCATCACTTTCTTCTTTTCCCTTGGTGTGTGTCTGTGTGAAGGTGTGTGTTAGCTTCTGTGGTAAGAGATGAGATAAAACTGGATGAATCACCTCTCTCAAGCAAATATTAAATGCTAGTCACTCTTTGCTTTGTCCTTGTCCTTGTGCATGTGGCGGCTGTATGTATGTATGTGTGCGTGTGTGTGTGTGTGTGTGTGTGTGTGTGTGTGCATATACCTGTATAGCTCCCCATCGTCCTGTCCTCCTTGGTGTCCCTGTACTTCCTGGAGTTGACAGATGTGTTGTCCCCTGCAATGGTTGGCTTCCGTTGCCATGACCGCGACCTCTCCATGCCCTACGTGGAGACGGGCGACGAGCTTATCCCTCTATTGATGCTGCTGAGCTTGGCCTTCGCTGGTCCTGCAGCGTCCGTAAGTCCATCAAACACAGACACAAACACACACACACACACGTGAGGATGGTCAGTTGGATTAAAGGGGAGATTCCTGCAAAATAAAGGAAAATGTACTTAATATATCACTTGGTTAATGGGTACAACATTTTGAAAAATCGGTACTGAAGATAAGTATTCTTCATTTTCACTATTACATAATTATACTGGAAATTATTCTGCTTTAAAAAAAAACTGTTAGTGACTATTCTGTCAATCTTATAACCTATTCCACAACCCACCCATCTGATCACTGGGGCCAGTGTTTCTGGCCTTCCAGCGTACCCACTGAATATCCGGAAAATGGATAGCAGCTATCCAGGCCAGACTTCCTCTGCAGTCTGATCAGCAACTTGATACACAAGAAAGACACATTTCTGCTAATCTCCATAAATAGACATCTGCATATGAACACATAACTTTTTTTAAAAAAAGCTAATTAAAATCTAAATTGTGGTTAGATAATAGCCGGTGGGTTCTGAGATCGTATTTCAGCCAGTGTGTTCCACCTATTTTGCTCTCAACAAGGACAGATGCAACTCTTCTGCAAACTCTTCTCGTCTCACTTTTCAATATTACTCGGACTAAACATGGAACCCTGAACTAAAATCTTGGTCCCTTTCCTACAGATTCTTCAATCGCATGCAGATTTCTACAGTATTTATAGAGATTTCTGTTCTTTGGGTTCACTAGGTTTAAACCTGGGTAGTTTTTGGCCACTTGAGGATAGAAGAACTCCACAACAAACTTATCTTTTCGAAGCTGTTTTGGCTAACTTGACTTGTTAGAAATAAACTGCAAAATACAGAGGTATATGATTCATTTGAAGTCATTTTTCTGCCCACCTTATGATTGCAAGTTCAATATCTGCTCTGGATTTTGCTCTGTTTTGATCTCTGCCAACTCCTGAGAAAGAATATCTTGATCTTTGGTTGCTGGGTGTTCCATGTTCTATGTTTCATGAACATTGCCATTTGGTGCTGGGCAGGTAGTGTGCAGTTGTGAGCTGAACCTTTGTGCACCTTAAAACTGATGCAACTGCTGGAAACCGCACCGTTGAGATCAAGATTTTCAGTCTGTAGCACCGAAACAACGCGCTTAAAAGTTTACTGAGTAATAATTCCCACTGGGTTTGTCACTGAGGCATATTTGATCTACTGCTCATGTAAAAATGTTGACACAAAATCTTTCCACATTGGAGTCACGAGGATAAACCCTTATCCCAAAGGAAAAGCGATCATACATGTGTCTTGGGGTTTTGTTTGTGAGTTCTACACACGTACATCACACAACAGTCAAATACACAGATCACACAAATATGCAAATGTACGGCTTCTCGAACGCTCACAAAGCAAATTCAATCTCCCCTCAGAAAATGCAGAATCAATGGACACATTGATAAATATACACCTGACATTCCAATACACACCATCAAACAAGCCACAGCCCCCCTTAATCAATAGGCACACACACACACACACACACACACACAGACACGCACACTGCTAATCTATCAGCAGCATGGAAACGAGCAGACCTCTCCAACACTCATCTATCACTCTGATTGGAAGTGATCACTATCCGATAGCACCCTGGATCCGTTCTCTCTCCCTCACATAGCTCTCCCTCACTGTAGATCACAATCACAGAACTGGATATTTGACTTTAATAGCGCTTTTACACTTTTTCTATTTTTGCCTCTTTGTGTATTTTCCTCTCAGTCAGTGCCTTACCGTGTGTACTCTCTGCCACAAATGTGCACAATATTCAAAAATATTTGTTTGTGTGTGTGTTTCTATCTCACCTTTAACCTAATTTTCTCTGGCCATCTGTAGATTATGATGGGGGAGGGCCTCATGTACTGTATGCAGTCCAAACTGAAGACGTGTCCCAAGTCGGAGAGCAGCATCAATGCTGGAGGCTGCAGCTTCAACTCCTTCCTACGCAGAACCGTGCGCTTCGTGGGTACGTCCAACTACCAGTCCCTTTGGGAGTGTTTTTTGGAGAGAGTTTTGGAAATTAAGGTTGCACTCTAATTCATAGCATTTTTTGTTTTAGTTAGTGAATAGGGTTCAGGGTTTTGCTCAAGAAGACTTGGACAGGATTCAACGCTGTTGCTATGAACGTAGCAGTAATTGTGGTGGAGTTTGCCCCAGGGACGATGTTTGAAAGGGTCTTGTTAACTACATGGATTGTCAAACGGCATTATTTTTCCCATACATGCATATTCTGTTGGTAATTACAAAGCCTGGAAATAGCATTTGGAGTCACTCACACTCCACTGAAGTGATTCCTGTTGCAATGTCTTCAAGTAAATTGACGACTGCAGCAAGTGTGACAGCTTTGCAGAAGACATTTTTCAGTTTAAATACAATTTTTTCTCTTATTGAGTTTTATATTGCATCATGTCTGCTTTTTTTCATGTTATCGCTGTTCAAATAACTGAAATTAATTATGCTTATGGCCATCCAACATAGGACTAATCCTTTAAAGCACGGTTATGAAATATAAACACAACAACTGATGTATTTTTTTTTTATCTTATGTTACCAACAACACTAACTTTGAGCTGTTTGAAGTCAGAGGTTAGGAACAAAATGACGTTTTTAAGATAGGAATCTGTTTTTGCTCCGACAAATGACTCCACTCACAGGCTGTGCCCCCAACCTGATTCCACTTTTAAGAGTAAGGAAATAAGATGATTACATGCGTTAAGTGAAGGGTGACTTAAAATGAAATAGGCATGATATAATACTCCATGGGAAATATCTTGAGGCAGACTTTGAGCTTTGAAGTGAAAAGTATAATTAATTCACCTTGCCAAATTTCACTGTCTGTAGAAAAGCTTTAAAATGCAACAAACTGAAGGCTTGTGGTGTCACTTCAGGTTGCTGGCGCAAAGTCAACGTTGTTTTCGACTGCAGGTGTTTCGTAAATGAACTGCTCAACTCAGTGAAACCACCAGAGGCTTTTTAGTTCATTTACCAAGGCTGCCTTACCATCTCTATCTCCGTCTCCTACCTTTCTCTCCCTCAGGTGTTCATGTGTTCGGTCTCCTGGCAACAGCCCTGGTGACAGATGTCATCCAGTTAGCTACTGGTTACCACGCCCCGTTCTTCCTCACAGTCTGCCAGCCCAATTATACAGCCCCGGGAGTGTCATGTGACAATAATGCCTACATCACACGGGACATCTGCATGGGGAAGGACCAATATGCAATTATGTCAGCTAGGTAAGACATGCATATATTTATAGAGATTCAAAACAACATCCACGGACACACAGAGTCTCCATCTGCCTGAATTCAAAAGCATATGAAGGCACACACATGTACATGCATGCATGAAGTATATTGTAAATATACTATGAAGTATATCATTACAATATGTTATTTTTCATCAGAATTCAGCAATGTTAGATAGCTTCGCTTGCTAGTTGGTGCATAGCACCATTTACAAACATGCCATATGTTGTATATATTCCTGCAGTCGAGGCTCTGCTCATACACATACGTATATGCTCTTTGAGTTATAGCGATAAAAGGATTTACAGTAGTTGCACATGTTTTTTTTTTTTTTATTGCCACACATCACAATCTTGTAGTGTAGGAGTGCATGTGCAAACTACAAATGTGAGGAGTCATCAGAACTCATTTGCATTTGAAGAGGATTACAGGAGATTAAAATAGCAAAGGAGTGACATTGTTGTGAGATGTGGCTTTTTTTTTTTAAATAATGCACTACTTGCTTATTAATGATATGCTGCTTAGAAGTTTATCTGTACAACAAGATTTACAATGCCCTTACAAATTCTCATTGGAGTCTCAAGTGGGATGCTACAGCTGTGGCCACGTTCGGCTAGATAAAGATACTCTTTAGCAGCACGGTGTGTAAGAAACAGACATAGGTCAGACTAAGCTACATCATATGGGTATTAGACAGGCGTAATAAGCTCAAGTAGACAGAAAAGATTACAGCTAAATATAGCATTTATAAGGATAGTCCTGGGAGTACAAATGCACAAATGTTTATACTTCTATATATGTATGTGAGGACCTAACTTAACCCCTAAACTTAAAGGGATGTTTCGACATTTTGGAAATTTCTTGTTGAGAGTTAGATGATATGATTGATACCACTCTTATATGTTAAATATAAGGGAACAGCCAGATCAGCTTAAACTGATATGTAGCAATGACAATTAGCCTTTTAATGAGAGGTTATGTGCTCGACTACTTCTTGGCCGGGAGCACTTCTGAGGAAACCAGTCTCCAGGAAGTCACTGCACCAGGACAAGAAATAGTCTAGCACATAACACCTTGCTTGATGTGTTTTCGTTGTGCTATCAAACAGAATCAGGCTAGCTGTTCTCAAGCTTTGTGCTAAGCTAAGCTAACCAGCTGCTGGCCGTACCCTTATATTGAATGGACGGATACTGAGTGGCGTTAATCTTATCTTACTCTTAGCAAGAAAGCAAATGAGAGTATCTCTCAAAACGTCTACTAAACTAAATGTCTAACCCCAACAGATAACATAAACTTAATCTAAAAGCAATTCCAGCCTGAAGCCTAAAACGAAGTTTTAATGCTCACACAGACTTTGGAAAAAGTAAGATTCAGCTTAAATGTACCCACTTGTGAAAAATGTCCTTACTCCAAAGGTCTAAAACTCAAATTGGTCTTTACAAAGACCTATCAGAAATATCAGAGCAATTAGTCTCCCTAACCAACACACACATACACTCAGGTTCAGCCCTGAAGGATTGGGAGAAGGTAAACACAATAAGACAGAAGGATACACTCTCGCAAACAGTGCCTTAATAAGACAATTTGTCTTAAATGAGATTTGTCATTCAGCTTTCTAAACTCTAAATTAGCGACTTTGACCGCAGCTCATTCACTCTCCCCTGATGTTCTCGCTAAAGCCCCATGGCACTCTGTTTGTGTTTATTAATGCTCACATCCAAGGACACACACTCAGTTTGACAAACACAGTTGGGCAGGCGCTCAGGTTTTAATGTCAGATACCATCCAGACATCACAAATAACATGAGCAACCGTGACAGCTTTATTCAGGTTTATTCACGAGGCAGTAAACGCACTGGGAATCCACACACTTGTGAAAACATGAATCTCTCTTTCTCTCTCTGCCTTCACTCTTTCACCCCTAACTCTCTCCCCCCCTTCTTTTTCCCCTCAGGAAAACATTTCCATCCCAGCATGCAACGCTCTCTGGCTTCGCTGCTGTCTATATCTCCGTAAGCACCTTTGTGTCTTACTTGACTTATGTGTTTGTTTACCTTGATTGTATCTGCATTTTATACTGTATGCCCGCATGTGTTTGTTTAATATTACGGCAGTGTTTTAGCACCACGTTTCTTTATTCTTTGACTGTTTTCTTTCATAAATTTTTATGAGTTTGTGCAGATGACAGTAACTTCTTTATCTATTCAATTATCTGTGTTCACGATAACTATCCAGATGCTCTTCCAACAAACTTTGCTGCTGGCAGGATAAAATTAGTTTGTGCTATGCAAAAGATTTGTAGCTGGAATGGAGTCAGTTCACTTCATACATAAGTCCCAATTGCATTATAGTGTTTACACACTAGAGATTTCCAGATTTCAGACCTCAGTATACCCTCAGGCAGAAGAGCCACCCAAATTAGAACACATTAAAAGAATAACAAGAACTGTCTCTTAAGGTCAGATTTCAGCGTTCGTGGTTGTCTCCCAATGCATTTTGGGTAGCCTTTTAGCCACTGTGCAGTCCGTTGCTGACTGCAGCAGTATGTGAACTGTACAGCAAAGTAGCACTGTCATTTTTCCATGAGGTAACACCCTCCCACACACAGACACACACACACACACACACACTCTCCTCCACCAATGGTTATTGCAAGTTACTGGCCATATCACTGCTGCTTCACTGAGCTCAGAGTGTGCTCATTAAAGCTTACCAGACAGATTTCTTATGAGAGAAAGGCAGGAGGAAAGCAGCTGTTTTGGTTGCTAGAGTTACAACATGTTGCCTAATCTCCTTAAAAAAAAGCAGAGAAGCAGCCCAAACACAGACCGACATTAGATAATTTTATTCAGTAATGTGCGCCACATTAAGACATACATTATTCAGTCTAATAAAACCTTAAAGTGAGAGTAATTCCACTTGTTTCCATTCTTACCTTCACAACAGATAAAGTAGATGACTTTACGCGGCAGACAAAAATTTGAATAGCATAGAAAATAAATGAAATGTCACCCCGTCGACAGATTTTATTCCCCCTCTCTTTCTCCAAGACAACTAGGATTTTTTTTTTCAAGATTGACAAGATTGTTGAAATTGACACTTTTGCAAAGCCTGCTTGTCTGTCACTCAGCTGTCCTTCACTTTACGTAATCGAAATATAGCGTGCATGCAGAGAATCTTTATGCAACTAAAATATATCCTCTCTCCGTGCTTACTTCTTCACATTGTTTTAACGTCAAAGAATGCTCATCGCAAACAATATGAGACAGTTCAATTAAAAACAAGTGAAATTTTGTCATCCAGTTGGATAAAGGTTTTTGTCTGCAGATAATAAATCATTATTTCGAGAAATATGATTATGTTTTTTTGCTAGGGCAGCAAGGACACAATTGGCTTAGCTTAGCAAAAAGAGTGAATGCAGAGGAAATGAGCTTGTGTGGCTGTGTCCAAAGGTAAAAAGGCTCACTAATTAACACACTATATCTTTTGTTTAATCTGTTCTAAAACTAAATAATGTATAAACTTCTTCTTCACATCATTTTTTATTGATTAAAAGATTAAGAGCGAGGGACAGAGCCAGGCGAACAGTTTCCTGTGTGTTTTGGTCTTTATTCTAAGCTAAGCTAACTCGCTGTTGGCTGCAGCTCCATTTTTAACAACGCTGATATCAATCTTCCCTCTGCATTTCCCGGCATGCCAAATAAAGATGTACAGGACGATTGCAATATCTTTCCGTCCTCCCTCTATAAACTGTAAATCTTTCTACTGCTGAGGTCAAACATTCCTTGCAGTGTCATTTTGCCTTTTAATGACATCTCCACCCCAGTCTCCATATGCCTGGCTGCGTGTCTCTTGCATATTAATGCGTCCCCCCCACCCTCTCTCTCTCTCTCTCTCTCTCTCTCTCCACAGATGTATTTCAATGCCAGCATCAGCAGCACGACCAAGCTGCTGAAGCCGTTGCTGGTTTTTGCTTTCTGCATGGCGGCGGGCCTCGCCGGGCTGACGCAGATAACGCAGCACCGCAGCCACCCAATAGACGTCTACGTAGGATACCTCATAGGTGCCGGCATCGGAGTCTACCTGGTTAGTTAAAACAAAACTGTATGATAAGATAAGAATTATCAGCTTGTCAAACCTTTAGGCAAAACATACTAATTTATTCAGCTGGTTTCGGGGTAATTGCTCCTTTTTTTATGATAATCTGACTCACCGAAAGACATGTGAACGAGGGGAATTGCCTGGAAATGGATTTCCTATTTCAGGATTTAGTTTGTGAAATGAGTGCCAGCATATGTTTATATGTATTTAGGGATTTGTTTTGTCCCCAGGGAGTAGTTAACAGTCAGCATACAGTGTGGTGGCATGACTGAATTCACATAAATAGGCTTTTTTTTTTTTTAATAAAATGGTTTAATTTTTTTTTGCTATGACTGAATTGTCCCATTGTCTCTTTCTAACACTATCACAGTATGTGCTAACAAATGTTTCTTTTTTCATCACCTCTCCTCTCCGTGTGGCTTCCATACTTTTCTCTCCCAGCAGCTCTTTTTTTTTTTGGCAGGCTCTATATATAGCCTTTTTCTATTACGGAGGGATGGGAGAGAGAATGTATAATCCGATAAGAATTCTCTGGAACAATTTCACACTTCATTTTAGGAAAACTTGTCGTTGCCATTTTTCACGCTTCTTCATTTTTTAAGAGGGGGGAGCATTTTCTCCCCCCAATTAAAGGATGAATTCTGAGAGAGAGGAAAGAGAGTGATTCATGCTGACCTCAGACTAAACAGGAGGAAGGAGGGAAAGATGCCTATTCATGCACTTGCTCCTCATTAATAGGAATATAAATTCTTTCCGTCCTCAAGATTTCACGCTTCAGTCTTTATTTAACATGCTGGGGACTTCTTTCTCCTCATTTATTTCTCCTCCCCACCTCCCTTTGTCCTTTGTCAGGCTGTGTATGCAGTGGGGAACTTCAAAGCATCAGAAGAAGATGCTCACTCTTTACAGAGACTGACCCCAGCTCAGCAGAAGGATGGCCTGAGGGTGCTGAGTCAGCGGAGTCATGACTCCCTGTACAGGAAGACTCCCAGGGTGTCTGAGAGCAGAGAGGAGCTGGGAGCGGGGCTGGGGCCGGGGGCCCGCAGTAAAGTGAGGAGGGAGAAGGCATCCCTGGCCTCGCTAAAACGAGCGAGTGCTGATGTGGAGCTCCTGGCGACTCGGGGTCCCATGGGCAAGGAAACCATGGTAACCTTCAGCAACACCTTGCCTCGAGTCGCAAACGGCAACAGCCCAATCTCCCCCTCTGACGAGCCGGCTACCACGCAGCGTCACATGACCTTCCACGTGCCCTTTGACCCCCAGAGGTCTCGACAGCTGGTGTCAGAGTGGAAGCAGCGATCGATGGAAGTCCGCAGCCATAGCTCACGAGACGAGGACGAGGGAGGAGTGGACGGGAGAGACGGAGACGAAGGAGGAGCGGGAGAAGGTGGAGGACAGGAGATGCCTTCATCTCTTTATCCTACGGTGCAAGCCAACAAGGGCATCGCCACGCCGACTGGAGCCAGGATGGTGGTGGCACCCCCACTTGTTCACATCCCCGAGGAGGCCTCTCGGCCACCGCCTGTCTCCCCGAAGAGTGCCAAGACTCGAGCCAAGTGGCTGTCACTCACAGAAGGAGAAAGGGTGAAAGAGCCGGGAACAGGTCCCATCGCTGTGTCGACTCCCCGCGTGCCGAACACGCAGCCCAACCAGCTGCCCAGCCAGCAAAGAGTCACTCAGGTGAGGAAGAAATTAGAAAGTGAACGCCTGCAAATCACCGTAACTACACTGTTTTGAGCAGTGATATTTCATTGTTTTTAATTTCAAGTGGCATGCAGCCAGTTATGTGAAATATATTGGAGACAGAAGAGATTTAATGGCTGCCAAACACTGCGCTCTCACACCTCTGATTTATTTTGGTAGTAATATCAAAACAGAACAACATGGGTGAAGGCAATTTCACTGATTAGTTTTAGATATAAAATATTCTCAGAAGGTTTCAGGCACTAATTATAGCTGGTGTTGAATCTCATTAAAATGTCTACGCCTTTACAATGTTTACTGGGATAGAAGTAACTGTCTGCTGTGGGACAAAGCAGTTTTGTGAATACAAATTTTGATTGTTGCAGCTTTTCTCGGGACGGAGAGTTCGTTCTTGACCTTGGAAACAGCTAGTTTGGCTCGTTGTCATGGAGGTTGTAAAAGCTGGAGATTGAACGTTCACTGATGACTTTGGAAACAAAAGTTGACAAAGCAACACCACCAACAAAATCCAGTTGATGGCTGCGCTACTTGAACAATCCTCTGAGCACTTTTATCATCTTTTAAATTCTGATTTTCTTCTGTCCTCCAGGTGATAGCCATGTCCAAGCAGCAGGGCCACGTCACTTCGTCCACCAAGACATCAGAAGGTGGCTCTTCTTCCGGCGGTGGGTCCAACTGCTCCGAGTCTCCCTATTATCGGATCCCATCTGATCGAGACAGCTGCACTGGGAGCAACCCAGGGAGCATCGCCGGGAGTGGGAGCATCGTCACGATCGACGCTCATGCTCCTCACCACCCGGTGGTTCGTGTGTCGGCCAATAACGGCAAGCCGTGGGAGTGGAGGAACACCATCAGTGGTAACATGATGACAGCAGACACGGACAAACACCGCGCAGCGCTGCAGCGACAAGACAATGTCAGTCACTACCGGGATTACCGGACACTCCCAGTGAAAACAGACTCGCTCGGCTCCTCCTCGGCCAGCGGCAGCGCCGATGGAGGAGCGGATCTGCCTCCACCACCTCTCCCCAACTCCTCCTCCCCTCTACCTCCCCCTCCCCAGCTGTTGTCATCCCCTCTACCCCCACCGCCTCCTCACTCGTCTTCTTCTCCCTTGCCTCCCCCTCCACACCCGAGCTCCTCTCCACTGCCTCCTCCTCTGCCTCACCCTGCCTCCTCTCACATGCCTCCACCACCTCACCTGTCCTCTCAGATGTCACCGCCGCCCCTCCCGTCGTCCTCTCCAATGCCCCCACCTCCTCACCCGTCCTCCTGTCAAATGCCCCTCCCTCCTCACCCGTCCTCCTGTCAAATGCCCCCACCTCCGCACCCATCCTCTTCCCCTCTGCCACCTCACCACTCGTCCTCCATGCCTCCACCTCCTCACCCGTCCTGCTCGAGCATGCTTCCCCCTCCTCCCCATCCTGACTTACTGATGGACGGTCACAGTCAGGCACTTTCCCGCTCCTCCACCCTGCCTCGTCGTCCCTCTGTCTCCGCCCGCAGCCACGCTGAACAGGAGCACTACTACAAGGCCATGCAGAATGAGAGGATGTTATAGTAAAGGGGAAAGACAACAGACGTCATTGTTATGCAATGATGCATACTTCAGAAGACTCAGCTGAAAGAGACAGTTAAACAGGCTAGGTTGTTGCAGGTGAATAGTGATTTATGAAAAGAAGGTTTAAAGACTCAAAATGCTGAAAACGAAGAGGCATTTGGGGTGGAGGACCACTGGGAGATCTCACACACTCAGCAGGGGTTCTGTTTTTTTCCCCATGCTCACATGTACTACCCACAGCGCCAGTCCAACAGCACCGACTGAGCTGACAAGAGAAGAAAGGGAAGTCAAAGAGAGCAGGGTGAAGAATTAAAAAGCTCTGGTGTTTGTTTCTTTATGACACATTCGAAAGGAGGAACAGAAGAGGCTGCAGCTGAAACAGATATCACAGTGAACGGTTTGGGATTTGCTAAATCGAGTTTCCCCTGAGAGAGAGGGGATAAGACTGAAAAAAACTAAACAACTACAGGCAATACTAGTTCTCTTTAAATGAGTGCAGCTGTTTGAGGTTGCCAGCCTCTACCGTTGTAACCAGTTGAAAAACTCAAAGCTTCAAAGCACCCAAAAGCTATGAAAAAGAAGCGTATACAGTGATGTTAAGTTAAACCACAAGTTCAAAAGTATTAGCCACAACCCACGAAAGCATTAGAGTCTTTTTACCCCTCTGAATAAACCAACCAAATGGGGAATTTTATGTTTGACGCCATGCAAATCTGTCAGTATCCACCAGAGAGAGCCGGCTTAGGATGCGTTGCTTCTGGACTGGGTGTGAGAAGGAGGAGGAGGGGTGAGTATAAGGAGGATCACGCACAGTTGGGCACCCCTATACAGACGTCACTGAGTGGATTACTGTTGTAAACATGAGAAGTGGTGGAATGGAAAGAGAATTGTCCCCGAAGTTGAAGAGGGTGGCTGGGGCCGCACGGCGCACCGAGCCAGGCGGCCGGTCTGTCTTTGCCGTGTGCGAAAAACCTGCCACGGAGCCTGAAGCAGCACTAAGGAGATTAACGTTTGTTTATCAAACCGTGCTAGCACACTCTTCCCTCCGTAGCCAACCACATTTAGCCCTTTGGCAAATCACAGTGGTGACGGGAATGTTAATGCAGAGCTGGCCAGCCAGTAGTGCAGCCCAACATCACCACCGAACATGCACACTGGCTCGAGCAGTTGCTGGTTGGAATGCTGCTAACTGGCGTGTGTCACGAGCAGTCTCTTTATACCTGTTGGCATTTCAAAGGTTTTGGTACCACTTTCTAACTCTGCATACTTTATAAGGGGTATATAAGTTGTTGCTTTATTAAAGAGACTTTATTTATGCTTTATAAATCAGTATCAGACATTATTAAGAGCAACTTTTGTATTTTATTTTTCATGAAGGGCTCTGCAGGAAGACAACTCCTTCATTTATCCATCCACCCATCGGTCCATCTATTATCTATGCCCATTTATCCTTTGCAGGGTCACCACAGATCACTAATCTATCACAGTGCTATATCCTTATTTAAGTATGCCTTATAGGAAAGTGGTACCAAGATCTTATGTTGCTTTTCTGATATGAAATAATTTCTTAATTTGTTGAGTGTAAACAACCAATCGACACTACGACAGGTCAGCGACACCTTCAAAAAAAAAGCCGACAAAACAGCTCAAGCACCACTCGCTCGCTTGCTTTAGAGCTTTTGACCCTCATCAGCAGATGTTTGCTCAGTTTCTGTGGAAGTGATGTTCAAACAAATTACGGGCAAACTGATCTGCTGATGAGAACCATGTATTGTGGTCAAAAGGTCCAGAACAACTGAGTAAGTACACCTCCAATTGAGATGCGTTTTGTCAGCTTCTGTTTCAAAGGTCAAGTATGAGCTGTGCACGTAAAAGTCTGCCTTTAGTTTCTGACATTTTTAGACAAAAGAATTACTGATTAATCGTAGGAATAATCTAGTAATTAATAAAAGTAATCAGTAGTTGCAGCCCTGAGAAGTTGAGAGGAAGTGTGTGTTCTTCCTGCTCACCCCTGCCTCTTGTGTGTATTTATACTATGTTGTATAAAGTCGTTATCTGGTAACTATCATTTCATACATCCAAGTTTTTTCTAACCATCAGAAGGTATTCAGTCCAATGACAAGTGCTTTATTTTAGATCGTACTTTGAACATATTTTGATGAAAGATACAGACTCACAAACTAACACATGGATAAAAAAAAGTTTTCTCTCATGCACCACAACATCTGAAGGGTACATGAAGTGATTTTGTAAAGTTGTGTGCTACGAAAGAGGGGCGAGTTAAATGGAACAAGTTGTATTTTGTAGTGGAGCGCCTCACTCGAGGAGCCGGTAGATGATGTAATGCTCGTCGGTTTGTGCTGCATGTGTGTGTACGAGCGTGTTTTTTTAAAACTTCTGTGCTTCAAGTCTGCGCCGTTTACCTTCAACAGACAGACATGCTGCATTTTTTCAGTGCTGGTGATTATCGTACTAATTTCCCCCCATTTTGATTGTAAAAATACTTGATATTACCTAATATTATTAATACTATTATTCCACAGTCCTCTTTTATGGGCTAATGTTTTCTATTTGTGGTGATGTGTAACATTAATAACCTGATTGAATAAAAAAAATGAAGACTTCTTAACTGAGGTTTCATCTTGTGTTACTTGACAGCGCAGTCGCAGGTGTATCTTACGGCTTAAAATGGAAAGAGGGTCAATGCCAGAGCAGCTTTTACCGCCACTCTAATGAAAAGGATCCTCTCCATTGATTCTTGGGGTTATGAGTACTTTCATGCTCATTCATACTGTACGCTCACACACACACACACACACACACACACACACACAGCAAGACGGATAATTTGCAGTGCAACATTTGCTCTTTTTTTTCTGTGGGCTAGTGTCAGGTTTCCATAATGAATTCTGCTGGAATGTTGGTGAATCCCAGATGACCCGCAGGGATGCAGCAAGCATTGGCTGAGGCTTGTGTGTGTGTGTGTGTGTGTGTGTGTGTGTGTGTGTGTGTGTGTGTGTGTGTGTGCGTGCGCACGTATGTGTGTGTGCGTTTTTTTCTTTTACTTTTACGTGCACAGGCACATGCCCCTTAGTTTATTCTGATGTGAATTAGAGCATGATTCACTTCATTAAAGTGGGTAATTCTTCAGTTATTAACTCAGGTGTGTGTCTGTGTGTTTGCACGTGTGTGTGTGTGTGTGTGTGTGTGTGTGTGTGTGTGTATAAAAGTAGTACATGGTCCAGGTGTATTAAGGTTACGTGTCCATTCACATATGTGTCAGCTTTGTGCATTTTTCTATCTGTATGCATGCTTGAGTGTTTGTTTCGGCATGCATTCATATGTGTGTGTGTGTGTGTGAGTGTGTGTCCAGTGCTTCGGAGCATTGAGCTGTGTGATGAGGCCGTACAGACAGTGGGGGTGCAGATGGTGTACCGAGGCCTGAGGACAGTCAGTCTGTCCATGACTCACACTCAGCAAAGCCAGAAGCTCTCTCCCTCTCTCTTGCTCTCCCCCCTCTACCCTTGGTGGCCCAGAAAGCACAAGACAACAAGTGTGTATGTGTGTGTGACTGCGGGAGGCAACAGAAAATGCAGACTGAGCTGTCCATATCCATGTGTCTATTTTTGTGACTGTGCCTGTGTATATGCTGATATCTTTGTGAATGCATGTGTGTGTGTGTGTGTGTGTGTGTGTGTGTGCGTGTGTGTGACAGTGACCATCCAGGGGAAGCTGCTGACATTCTTTTCAGGACTGATTTACCACTGCAGAACAGCACAAAAGCCCTTTGTCTGCAGCTCCACTTTTATCTACTCACTTTGTCACTATCATTCTACCTACTGCCATCTCACCCGGCTCCTCGTGAACCTTTACACGCGGAGGAGAGGGATTTGGAGCTTTAGTGGCTTATATGCTGATTTTGAATGAGGGATTAGGATTTTAAAGGGTCACGGGGATCATTTTACTTCCAGTCCGATCAATATCGGGAGATCATCTTTCTGTATTGATCCATTTTTAACATGAAAGGATTGTCATATCCAAAATATAGCCTCCTGCTTAGGATCTACGAGGATTTACTCTATTGACAATGCGTTCCAGCACTTAAAGAGTTATTCTTTATCAGGGTTCATTGCTGACATGGTTGAAGGACCCATGTTTAACAGCCCTCTTGAAGGTCTTCCCCAATTATGAAAAGGAAATGAAAGTGATGGTTTCATATTCCCGTGGCGTACAAACGGTTGTTAAAATTTTCAGCCTCGCGCCCACAGTACATTTCATATAGTCTCAGATGGGCTTATTAAACCATGTTAGAAATCTTGTCATTTGTCGGCCCACCGGACACAGACCTTGTAGCGAGCTCTTTCGGATTCCAAATGATAACCAGCCTTAACGTGCCAGTCAGCCATCTAGCGCCAGAGTTAGGTGGTCAGGATGACATTTCTAGGAGCATCACTGAGTCAGTGGCTGTATTTACAAAACTTGTCCAAGACAAAGTTTTTAAATCTACATTTAATCAGTTTTTGTGATGTGATCGAAAAAAGAAAATAATAAAATCATGACTGACGACCTGCCAAAGTAGCCGGCAATGTACCACAACATCCATAACCATATAATTTTCTACCATTTTGCTGTAGGGGAGATTTATTTCCCTCCATGGACATAGTCGTGGAGTTGAGGATATATACTAGCTCGCTCACTGTTTAGCCCTCAGGCTATAGAGTGTGATAAATGTCCTACCAGGCTACCAGTTACACTGTTTCAGTCAAGCTTGCAGCTTGACATTTTTATACAGTTGTCCTCACCTCTCAAGGCAAATGCTGCTTGATTTTCAACCACAATCATTTTGTTTTTAGGTATTCCTGACATGGACCATTTTTATTTTCTCACCTGAGCTCAGGGTCTACATAGCAAGTATTAAAAAACAAGACTGAGAGTCATGCTAGGGGCTCAGTGAGGCAGCACAATAATGCTTTGAGCTAAAGGTCAACCTCAGCTAACATGCTCACAATTCACAGTTTAGCATGCTAATGTTAAAGGACCAGTGTGTGGGATTTAGTACCATCTAGTGGTGTAGTTGCTTCCTAGAATGAGAGAGAAACTACGGTGGCTGTGAAACTCGAAAAAGTGAAAGGTCCTATCTAGAGCCAGTGTTTACTTTTTCCGTTCTGTGCTACTGTAGAAACATGGCGGTTCAACATGGCGGACTCCGTGGAAGAGGACCCTCCGCATATGCACGCGCATTTTTTGGCCTTTTCAACCTTTTATTTGATACAGACAGCTGAAGAGTGACAGGAATGTGGGGAGAGAGAGATGGGGAATGACATGCAGCAAAGGGCCGCAGGTCGGATTCGAACCCTGGGCCGCTGCGGCAAGGACTGAGCCTTTGTACATGGGGCGGCTGCTGTACCGACTGAGCTAACCAACACCCAGACACACTGGACCTTTAAGCAGGTATAATATTAAAATGTTAACCATCCTTGTTCAGCGTGTCAGCATGCTAACATTAGGGAATTAGTACTAAACACAAGGAAAAGTAAAGTAAGTAAGTAAAATATTATAAATACGATACACAATATTGGATAAATACAACACATTCTGAGGGGAACATGAACATCTGTACCAAATATCATAGTAAGCCATCCAATAATTAAGACATTTCACTCAAAACCAAAACTGTCAACCAGCCAGAGGATAATCCAATTCAGTGTGATTTATCCTAAACCATGAATGTCTTCACAAAATTATATGGCAGTCCATCAAATGGTAGTTGAGATATTTTTGTCTGGACCAAATTGATGGACCGGCCAACAGACTGACATTGCCATCTAGAGCCACGCTGCTGCTAGCATGGCTGAAAATCCATGAAAATCATTTGGAATGAAAACATGGCTGACAGTCTGTAAATAAGACTGTTTCTAAAAATTCCTCAAAAGTTGACTTTGCAGAGATGCCGGGCTTTCATGTGACAGCTTAAAGATACACTCTACTAAGCAAAGAATGTATGCAAGTCTTTTCGGTCCCCATCTCTCTCTCTCTCTCTCCAATTATTCTTGATGCTTGTCTGCTTGGCTGTCTCCTCATGCCTTCCCGAGGCGATAAAGACAGAGAGATGGAGACAACATACTCCCGTACCCCTTTAACCCACATGCATGGGCGCTTGCAGAGACACATAAACACACTTATACATTTCCAGGAACATATACTAACTAAAGGCCGGATCTAGAGATTCATGCGTTAAGACAAATATACTGTATAATCGCATAAAAATTCAGATGCACAAATACACACTTGCGCCTTCTTTTGCCCTCGTGCCGTTTGTCTACATGTCAGGGCAGAAGAGGGGGGACAGTGCAGTGTATTTGAGCATGAGTGGGTTGATGTGGTTGCGGCCTTACATGCATGAGTAAGACTTCATAGTACACGGCTTCAATACCCTAAAGGCTTAGCAAAGGGTAGTAACACACTGACACAGTTATCAGACCAGACTAATTGGGTCTGGGACTACGTGTGTGTCGATGTATGCAGGAAAACCTCGATTGTCTTGATGTATGTGTGACCCTTTCGTGCATTTGTTTGGAGCACAAACACACAAAATTCACTGTCCTCTCACCTTTAAACCTTTTCAAATGTGACTATAAGAAATCAAATAAGCACCTGTAAGTATACGTCCATTAGTTTGTGCATGTTATATCCCTCCATGCATCTGTAATGATGCATATGTCACATAAACAGCCACATCCCTCTGCACCCGTCATACCTCCACTTCTGTACGTCTTCTCAAATTCATGAGTATCTCTTCTGCCAGGAAAAAACTGTCAGATGTGTCAGAGTTTTCTATGGAAGCTCTTGGCAGAGGATCATGCACTCTTGCAACCGTCTGACCCAGTTTCAGTCCTCACATCACCACAGTTAAGATGCTTAGGGATGTTATGCATTATACACAAAAACACAAACATTTAGCTAATTATGCATCCTTGAACCGCACAATCGCCACGCCGCAATCAAACAGTACTCTTTATCAAATCTCCAAGTACACAGATGCACACGTGTTCTGTAATTTCACCAGTGCAAATAATCCAGTATGAAATTAAAAAAAGACAGTCCCGTCGTTAATCCAGTCTAAATCAGTCGGTCTGGGAGCATCAATTTAATGAGTAAATTAGAGCACTGCGGCACTACACTCATCTGTACTCATGCCTGTGAGCTGTCCTATTTCATATCAGCTACAAGCAGGGGAGCCGAGACAAAGACTACATCTAAATGTAGCTGACTAAGTGTGTCTGACTGTTTCTGGGCATTTTCTAAATTTCATCTTTCTGGTAGCCGTCCAACATCTTGTCATTGGGTCATATGTGGCGAGTGACGATCCGATCTGAATAGGAAGGAAAGAAGGAACAAAGAAGCAAACAACAGGAGGAAGGCAAAGAAAGAGAGGAAGGTATGATGGAGGAAAGAGAGGATGATGGATTGAACACAGAAGAAACAAATGAAAGAATGAATAAATAAACAAGCAAAATGTGACGCAAGGAACGTGATGCAAAGAATTGAAAGTGGAGGAGGTCAAACGTTAAGAGAAACGAGGAGGCATATGGGAGGAAATGGATGAAAAAGAAAGCAAGGAAGGAAGGAAGGAACAAATACTGAAATGTCTGGCACAAGGAGGGAAGGGAATTAAAGAGGGATCAAGAAAATAAATGAAAACAGAGAAACAAGAAAGGCTAAAAATGAGGCCAAGAAAGAATGAAGGAGCAGAAGGTACAGAAATGAAGAAACAACCAGACAAATCTATGGCTCCAAGAGGGAAGAAATTCATGAAAAAGGGACGAAAGGAAGAAAACAAAAGGGGGAGGCAAAAATAGAAAAATGAGCAAGTGAATGGGGAAGGAAAAAAAAGCATCCTTGTCAAGTTTGAAGTGACTTTATGGGTGAAAAGCAGAAATAAAAGAGCTGTCACTCCACTGTGACTCCCAGTTGAGCCTGTGAATGGATCACTGGCTTCACCACGGTACTTGCTGACCTGCACAACAGCCACCGATTAACACATTGTCACATCAGATGCCAACTTGATCCAACACCAGAGGACAAGAGGGGGGGTGTCATAGTGATCATGTGAGAGACAGACACACAGACAGACAGGCAGACAGACAGACAGACAGACACTGAGAAAGACAGAAGAATAGGAATAGGCATACAGCTTTAGCTCTGTGTCTGTGTGTGTGGGTGGGTGGATGATGTGATGGGACAGTGACAGTAGGTGTGTAACTAATGTGTGGCGCCTCATAATGAGGCCGACACGTCCATTCACACTCACACATTCCCATCGCATGACCCCTCATTATTCCCCTGTGGATTTTATGGCAGCAGACTGACGAGCATTTGTATGCATATTTAAAAAGGACTGCCAGATGAGGAGAAAGTTATTAAAAACTGAGTCAGGTACAGCCAGGCCAAACGTTCATCTTTCTTTACTCACGTCTGGTCTAGTGGCGGCGTTCTGCTGCCGTGGAGAGAAGTACAAAGAGAAGTAAGAGGGAGAGAAGGGAAGATGAGAGATTAGATGGAGACGAGGTAAAAAGGGTTAAAGGAACATTATCTTTTGATGTAGTCCAGTGAAACGGCTCATTACAAGCCAGAGCAACAAAAGAAAGTACAAAAATTCTCCAACTCCCACACGCACAAACACCCACAAACACAGGCACGACAGCATATAACAGAGGAGAATACAAAACCATCCACAGTTGCCCACAGAGGCACAACTGACATTTTAAAACATACAGCGAGAGACAGAGACTCAGGCAGGTAGACAGAGGAAGAGAAATACTAAAGAGAAGTGAAACATTTTGGCATTTTTCTGGCCCAGTGCACTGAGCCTATTCCAGGATGGAGGGAACTCTTTATACTCCTTCTCCCCCAGGCCTCAATCTGCCTTTCAGATCCCTCCCTCAATACTTTAGTCTCTCCCTCCCTCCTTTCCCTCTTATCCATTCACTTTCTCAACACTTCTCCCCCCCACCACCTCCTTCCCTGCTGTGGATTTACACCCGCCTCCTCCAAATTCCACTCAGTCATTTTCATTTTGGGTAATTTTTATTCCGCCGATGTTTATTCATGACAGAGGTTCAGAGAGAGAGAGATAAGAAGCCAAGTGCTGAGCTGGCCCCCGAGGGCTGTGAGGGCTCCAAGTCAGTCTTGCACACACAAACACACATGCACATAAACACATAAGAAAAAGCACCTACTGGAATGCACAAGTGCATGTTTGCGAATGCACACACGCGCACGCACACACACATGCTTAACCCTCCTACAAACATGCGCCGTTTTCAGTTTCTCATCACGTACAAACGGAGGCGTTTTGTCCGTGAAACTCCACTATCGTTATCAGATTGAGACTAAGCTGGCTGCCTCCTTTCGCTATTTCTGTTTGTCAAGGAGAAAATCTTCCCTTTTTCTCTGAGATGTCACTACCAAAACATGCCTGACCCTCATCTGTCAGCAGTGTTTATCATGATGTCATGACAGACACACACAGCACAAGGGAGTCTCTGTTTTTTTGTGGGTTTTTTTACCCCAAAACACCCCTCCTATGTGTACTTATAGGTTATTTGTATGTTGCAGAAAGATTTGCAGTTATAATAGCCAGAGGGAGAGAGAGAGATGAGAGACTCTGTGCACAGAAAGTGAGCAAGAGACACAGAGAAAATGAGGCGTTTGTCTCTCAGATTGGGTTGAAATCCTTTTTATTCTCCCTCACCGGCTCCCAAATCTTCCACAGCCACAAGTCCCTGTCACACAATACACACCAGTCTGATCCCTTTCAGTGTGTCTCCTCTGCACCTTTTTTCTACCTTTCCAAATTATGAGCCTCAGCTTGTTTTTCTGGTGGCTGCCAGTGTGATCACAATGGCGAGACTCATAAAATAATGAGCCATAATCACACTTTCAGGTTATAATTTTGGTTTCATAGATGTCCATTGACTGTAGGATGACGTAAATGTTAAAGGACTATACCATGTTGAGAAATTGCCCTGTTAATCTACTGTTCTCTACAGTGACAAGGACATACATAGAAGACAAAATGCCTATTGTATTCCAATAGATGAACTCCCACGCACTATATTTACATTTTAGGCTACAATATATTGAGTTCTAAAGACGCAGTTTGCATTGAGTTGATTTGCATGTGTACTTATCTAAATTTAATTAAAAGGCCTGTTTATTTTTCTATGCCTAGTCAGTGGAACTGTTGAAGCAGTTATATATAGCATAGAAACTCTCAGTCACTTTTAATCAAATCTGAACTGAGGCGACTCGATGTCTTTTGACCTGAAAATCTCATTTTAAAAATGAGAAAAGTTGGACCTCTGCAAACAATCTTAAAGGCTCTGAAATTCAGTTTTTTTTCCCCCTCAATCAGCTTCTTAATATGACAGATGGAGTCCTGATAAGATGACACAAATCTGATCAAACGACTACCCACGCAGTCCTGATGAAGCAGTTTGTGGGGTGTTAAACTCTGCAATAAATAACATCTAAGAATGTTTTTTCCCCCCGACTCAACCATAAATCTGTCATGTTACAGAGAAATTAAACCCACGTTTTCAACTGGATCAGCACCGACTCACAGGAATATGTACCTGAGACAGTACACGAGACTAAGATTTACACAGTGCATTTGCTACACTAACCTCATGAAATAATAATGTTTAATTTTTATGACAGAAAGCCATGTGATCAAAATGACTAACAAACACTTGTGACACTGTGTTAGCTCAGTTAGTTCAGTCTTTTGATGTAGTGTAATGTACCAGACACATAAGTGAATACAGTGATGAGGTTAACAAGTGATTTAATGTGAGAAAAATAAAAAATATTTCCCTGGTCTAACATCCCAGATGAACTGGCAGATTCTCAGGCAGGAAACCTGGAATGACAAAGGAACACCAATGCCACCTGCTGGATTGTGGGTGCAGGTGCAACATGTTTGACCTGAGGATGCAGATGTGAAAACACAATTTGGGTCAGACAATAACAGGCCACTCCAAAACATTTTACAGAATTTGTATTAATTCATGAAGTCATTTTCCCAAGATAACAAAAAGATAATGGAACATGCCCAACTCAAAACCACTCCTTCAGGCTCTGAAGCCTCTCACAGCCTGAGGTTATTTATGTAACAGAATGAAAACATATCTTGAGAAGCCTTGACATTGAGTCTTTCCACCACTAGATGGAGAAGTGGGACAGATAGAGAGAGAGAGGGAAAAAAGAATGAAATAATGGCTCTTTTCTCTGGATTTGATCCCAATTTTAAGGTTGCACGTACACCGCTCCTCTGCAGCCCTGAAGCAGACAGCCTGGTTCCTTGGACGTCATATGATAAGGCTGGAGAAAAGCCAGCAGGGCCCCCGTTTGGAGAGGAGGACCCATATCTCAGTCAACGCGCGCAGCCAGGGCCCCCTTTATCTCTACAAGGCAGGGAGGCGTATCCTTTCCCCCCCTCCCTCTCTCCCACTCCCCTTCACATACCACTCTGACTCCCTCTCGCTCTCACCCCTACACTAACTACAACCTGCCTCAGACGACGCCCCATCGCCCATGAGATTTCCACCGAGGGCAGCGCCAAGTCCGTCGTGCGTCTTTTTCGCTAGAGAGGAAACCATCGGGCTTTTATTATTGTCGGGCTGTGCGCTCAGGCTGCCCACGGCATCACCTCAGCAATAACAGGAGGGGTGCCAGCCAGGAGAAGAGGAAGAAGAGGAGGAGGAGGAGGAGGAGGAGGTGGTGGTGGTGGTGGTGGTGGTGGAGGAGAAGGGGAAGGGGTGTTAGAGTATTCCGAATTGACGCTCAGAAATAAACAAGGAGACACCCTGTTTGGAAGACGTCTGTGGCGGGAAGCGACAGGGATCTGCAACTGAGTAAGTCGTGATTTTTTTGCGGTGTGCGGTGCTTGTGCCCGTGTTTTCCCTGACGCTGACCTGCTTTTGGTGATTTGTCCAGCGGCTGGTTGTGCAGCGGCGCAATATTTAAGCTTCCATCCCGGCAGCATCCTTTGACTCGGACAGGAGGGGATGACAGAGGGATGGAGACATGGGGGGGACAAATTAGAAAAATATTTGTGTTGAATATCTGTACTAGTGAGATCCCTTCTTGTAAACACGGTCGGTGCATTAATATGAGGTTGCAACTAATCTCCAAGAGACATGAATGCAACATCTACATAACAAGCTCATAATAAAGTCAGGCGCTGGTTTTTATATCACAGGGGGGGAAATAGCTGCATTATTATGTCATGTCAACATCCTTTATTAGATGCCCACAGGCCCGCTTTACTGTACTGTACTTTCAAGCCATGATACAGCCAGGCCGACAGGTGTAACGGGACGACATGTTTACGTGATGATCCATCATGTAACATCGATCTGTTTTGCGCGCAGAGTGTTTCAGGATGTCTCTCTCTTATTTATTTATTTTTTTTTCTTCGATGAATTTCCAGTGGCGCCAGCCCTCTCATGGCCGTCACTGCATGGCTGGGTAAGAGATGCTGACTGGCTACAGGCTGAAGAAGAGAGGAGAGTAACATGGTTTTCCAATGGTGTGTTGTGATGTGAGCAGTCTGCTGCTCCAACATGGCGCGCATGAGCTGAAAAAAAGACCTTGGGCCATTGCATTACATACTCCTGTGTGGAATTCACACACACATATGCAGTTTTGGGTTTAGGATACCAGAGAATGAGACTTGTGCATCCCTAAGAGCTTGAGGTTCAGCTCACATTCAGCTCAGGTTGCTACTGGTGACAGAGTCTGACAGAAAATCACGTAGGCTTGTGTGTATACTCTGCTTCTGTGTCTATTCCTGTCTCTGAATAGAACAATATCATTTTGGACCGACTCCTAATTTTGCTCTGTTTTTGTAATTATGTTTGATCACAGCAGGTGTACGCACAACCAGACAAAGAGTGTGTTTTTCTTTGGTCCTGTGGTCCATTGTTTCTCTCCTCTGTGAACCGACCTAACTGTTGCGGACAACATCTTTGTTGACAAGATGGTGATAGCATAGAGTCCATAAACATAACACACCCAGTGCATTTCTGAGACTATTCATGCGATTCCTCGAAGTGCAGGCCGGACATCAACTATTTGTTTTATACAGCTGAGCAGTGACACCTGTGTGATTGCTGGGAAATGAAGTGCAGTGAAAGTGATTGACACTCCATCAATGACAGTTTGTTCTGAGGTGTGAATATGATGTGTTGATGTTGAAAAAGAGCCAAAGTGACTTGATTACAAATCCCCAGAGCGTGTTTGCAAGGTCAGGAGAAGTGCAAGGAATGATGCGCGTGCACTAGCAACATTTTGGGCTCTTGCCATGTTCTGTACTGTGTCAAAGTTAAACTTAAATATTCAGAATCTAACAAAAAAGTACAAGTTAGGACCATATTTCTGATCAAGTTATAAAATCAAACACTATACGAGATAATCACAGTGCTTTGGTTTCCTCTACTTTGCTAGATTATATACATATTACATGTCTTTGCTGTCCAACATAGTGTAAATTTGTCCTTGATTATTACCAAATACAGAACAGACAATAACTCAAAATGCAGATCTCTGAGCACAGTGTCAAATTAATAATCAGAGTCACGAGAATATGAGCAGCAAACACTATGCGCTGTGAAAATGAGAAATCTGTGAGAATTAAGAGCATTAGTGAAGATTACATTTGCACTACAAATACAAAACAGGCGGACGGATTTCAGTATAAAGAGCACGTCTCTGCACAATGTTTGTTGTCTGTTCTCTCGTTTTATTGTAAGAGTGAGACATGTTAAATCCACGTTAGGCCCCCCAACCTGGCTGCGTGTAAACTGAGGGTCTATATCCGGTTGGCTGCTCTGTGTTGTGTCAGCGACTCACAGTAGAGCTGACAGCACTTGTCTTGTCCACCCAATCAGCGTGTGGCATTTTAACTCGGGACAGCCACGTTTCTGTGTGTGCTTATATGTCCGTGCGTGTGTGTGTGTTGGTATATGTGCAGCTTTGTGAGTGCATTTTAGTCTGTCTTTGCATGATGGACAGAAAAAAAGTGTGTGTGTGTTTCTGGGTGTGTTGGCTGTCTCCTGGCCTGCAGGGCAGGGCACTGGGATGGATCTGCTTTCACCAATTTAGATAGGTGAAAGGGACTGGTAACCTGAAGGTCATTCATCCTAATCTTAGACTGTCAATGAAAAATGAGCCGAAATGTGAATGAGACTCGCTCACAGACGCTCTTTACAACCATCTAACTACAGTCAAAGTGCCTTTTAGTACGCTAAGAAGACATAATTGCTCCAACAGTGAGCAGGACTGCGAGAAAACTGTTCATATGAAGCCACTCCTTAAAGTGAAAGTGAAAGAGCATGGTCATTAACTGCCCTGATAAACACACGATTAAATAGGCGAAGGACATCTGAGTGACTTCACAGCGCTGTTGCTGATATTAATGTAAAAAGTAGCCGACACACTAGTACAGTGTAGATATCTTTATATTAACCACTGATTACATTACTGCTTGTATGTGAAAGGAGTTGCTCATAGTGACAAACCCACAGAGAAATTAGAAATTAGGACCTAACTCTGCAGGTCCCCTCAGCTCCAGAGAGAATTTTAGCGTCTTTCAGCCTATTGTTTTGGTTTTGCAGACTTGCAAAACTCACCACTAGCAACACTGTTTCTCAACACAGAAGGCAGCTGTATGCTAACCGCCCAGCACCAAAATGGCAGATAGACAAAGTTAGCATCTAGTTGGTGAACATAGTGGAGCAGCTTAAATCCAGATAGGTGGACACCAAAACGAAGCTAAAAGACTACTTGACTGACATTCATTCATTTATGTTTACAGCTTGTGCCCCCCGAGTCAACGAAATCACTTAAAGCAGGTTTAATGAAAATGCTACGGGGTTAAAAGGTAACTTCTATGTTAGTGACAGCAAGTATTTTTTTAACATAGCACTTGCCAGCATTTCAGTGGGAAGAAGTGGTTGGTACAACATCATTACCAGAGGAGAGCGGGCCTCTCACGGGTTCATATCCTGCCCTGAGCGAGTAGCACCAGAGTGATGGATATAACTAATTAGCCTCACTGGCCTCGGTGTCATTAAGAAACCATCTATGCAGTGGTTATAAAATAACATCAGTGTGCTGGTTGAGGAGAATGAATGTCATGCATTACAGACGCCTGTGCAGTTACTGTTTTGAGCTGAAAGATAGCATTGTAGGGCAAAAGAGGAAGTGGGAGTGAAAGCTTGCTCAGCAAGCATACAGGGTGATAAGAAACATCTGGGCAGATTGTGGAGATTTGAGATTTTCTGATAATAAGATGCAATCCACCTTGCCCTTTTTGTCTCACCGTTTTTTTTTTCTCTCTTTCTATTAATCTCTGTCTCCTCTTTTCCTCCTGGATAGTCACTTTTTCTTTTCTTTTTTTTCTTGACTATCTCTCATTACAACCCCCCCTCCTCCTTGCTGCTTTGTCATGACAGATAAGGCGAGAGAGGATTTTTTTTTTTTTTCACTCTCTTCCCAGCAGATAGTCTGTCTTCTGATAAACTGTCATTTTTAGCCTCTAAGTCATTTTAATCTCAGAGGCAAATGTGCTCAGCAGCGTGTGTTTGTACATCTGTGTTGTGTGTGTGTGTGTGTGTGTTTGTGTGTGTCTTATTCACCCCTCCCGGAAACACGCGCACACCCACATGCTCATATGACGATCACCAGTGTTGTTGCAAAGATGATATCAAAAGCACTATTGATAAGCGACAGAGAGGGTTCATCCATCTTTTTGCACTGTGGATAACCCAACATCACACACGCACACACACACACACACACACATTCACATCTGGTTTAAATGAAATGTAAATGAAACATAGTTTTTCATAATCCCAAAACAGATCGGATAGTGTGATATTGGACAAACATACTTAGCATAAAAATCTCCTGAGCCTCTTGAGAGCCTTAAGTGGGGGATCAGCATTTTGCCATCGGGGAAAGCACCTATTTGGCCTAATGGTTCCTGTGTTAACATTGAAAGGCTGCTCTAAACATGCAAGTCTATAGGCTTCCTATATCCGGATGTATGGAGTTTGCTGATTGACCAGAGAGAGAGAGAGCACACCAGGACACAGGAGACAGTCCACTATAGAAAGTCTGCAAACATAAAAGCATTGCTGTCAGCACGTCATGCTGATGCCAATGCTGGTACATTGTTTTCAGATGCACACTGACAGGGAAAACGTTTAATATTGATAGTTAGAGACACAGATAGGTAACGTTTTAGTGATCTAGCAACAATCGGGTGATAGATTCCTAATGCACTATTCATGGGTCAGGATATTGTGTTATCCACCCAAGATCTTTTATTGCAATGCCTACGTACATTCATATTAAGACATGTGAGAACACTCATACAAAGGACACATTGTAAAAAATCTAATGTAGCAGATCTGTGGTAAGCAGTAGCAGGGAGAGCACTCAGATTCTCAGTTGTGTGACTGCTGTTTTGTTGCTAAAGCAAGTGACAAACACAACATGAACATGAAGTCCCGGTAATGTTCGCTAGAAGCCAAAGTGACTGTTCTAAAGTGACCTGTTCCACGCTTCGTAGTAGGGCTGCAACTACCGATTCTTTGCATCGTCAATTATTCTGCCGGTTATTGTCTCGATGGATCGATTAGGTGTTCAAATTGCTTGTTTTATACAACTAACAGTCTAAAATGATTCAGCGATGATCATCACAACAGTTGGAAATTCATTTTTTGTCTTTGATTGACTAATCGATGAATTGTTGCAGTCTACAGTGTGCAGCTGGTGCCCATTCCCATTGCATTTTTTATTGTGGATGTGGAAGTGTCATCTTTAGTTTGTTCTCTTGCTTTTGAACGTGTCTGTTATAGTGTTAAACCAGCAGCGTGATGTTGCTATAAAACCAACTCTTTAACCACGCTGGTTACCTGTCAGTTTATCTCCTCTTCTCCTCTTATGAACATAAGCCCAGGTGCCAGTTCTCCATGATGTCTCCATGGTGCTGTAATAACTTTCCTTTTAAAGGCCGCTTGTAAATCAGAACAGATTGTTTACCAGGTGTGGAGCTAAAAAGGCCTTTATATCACTCTTTGCCAGTATAGTTGCTGCTCCACCCTGTTGCTCAGTATGGATTTTTTTTGGAACAGTGAGCCAAACTCCAGCCTTTAGAAAATCCCACCACAGACCTATCTGTGACATCAAAGACGCTGTGTACATGTTTTTCTACCGTCTACAAGCTGAATCTGTGTTCTGACCTCCGTGCAGCAGCTGTAATCATAACACGTGGATCGATATAGTGTCACAAGAGCTGTAGACTCAGCGTGCATTCCCTGGATGTATAAAAATTAGCAAGCAAAGACCACGACTCAACAGATCTGCAGCGTAAAGGTTTATTGTTGTGGAAGTAATGAAGGTCGAGTGTGGTCAAGTGAAGAAATGCGGGCATGAGGCGAGTCGATGAAGTGGAAGTCTAGAGGAAGAGGAGATGGATGTTGTCTCGGCTCTGTATTTTGAGGACAGGAGGCAGGACAGGCGAGTTAGAACTGTATACTGCCTATCAAATTCTCCCACACATTACCGACCACAGAATTGGGTTGGGGGGGGGCTGCGTCGAACTATTTTTGTAACTTTCCGAAAACCAAAAAAATCCAACAGTGACACTCACTTCACGCAGCGATTGCTCAGGTGTGCAGAGGTGACAAAGTAGGAAAGATCTGGACTTCTTCTTCTTCTTCTTCTTCCTCTTCTTCACACGACTTCTTTTTTGTGTTCACAAATGAGGGCAACATTATGAACTCCCTCGAGGAAAGCACGAAGACCCATTTTCACACACACACACACACACACACACACACACCTGGCCAGTTGCTGACAAAAGCAGACACGGTTGTTTGCTTGTCAGAAAGTTCCAAAAATTGGGTGATTCAGACTATCTATGTCCAAAAGTTACACTGGATCTTTCACAGAACTCTCTGAAGAAATATACAGTATGATGGCCTTCAAGGGGCTTTGCAACAATTCTTCACACCCACATCCAGGCGGTTAGGGTAACATGCACAGGCTATGTACAAACTGGGGGGGTTTGAAGGCATTTATAGGCTGGGGGTAAGGTAGTTATTGTACATGTATTACAAGCAGCATTTTTGGAGCTTGAATAATGATAGGAACTACAGTAAATGTTGAGATATCAAGATGAGTGTGTGTTGCAAAACCCCCAATATGATGTAAGTCCAATACAATCACAGGATAACTTCATGGTAGTAGAAGTTGTGACTCTCTCTGACCTCCTCGTCCCACCTCCACCCCACGTGTCTCAGTCTGTGTGTGGCTTCTCATTTGTCCTCTCGGCATGAATGCTACACAGTATGTCACTCTCTCTCTCTGTGTGTGTACTGACAGCTATTATTAATGGGTTACTTCTAAAGGGAAAGGAGTTCTACCCTCTGACCCCCGGAATACTAACATGTGACCTCAGCGGACTTCCTCCAGTTTTTATTGGCACCGTACTGTTTATGTTTGGCAGAATTTGTGTTGTGCCTCAGATAGAAGGATGCGGAGCTGCATGTGCTGGGGTGGAGAAGTCATGGTGTGCCTGGGACGAGTATGTGTGTGTGTGTGTGGCAGAAAGGCGAGGAGGAGTATTGTTGTCCTTGTGCTCTTTTGGCCTAAAGGAAGGAAGCCGTGGAAGTGGGAAGTAGAGAGAAGGAGAAAGAAGTGCCACTCCAACACAGTGAGTGTGAAGGGGATTTGAGATTAGTTTCCTCTTCCAGACTCTCTCAGCTTTCTAACGCAGGTTGTGGGTCATTAAGCCCAAGAGTCATTTTCACAGTCATCATTCTTTGTGAAGAGGAAACATTTTTGTGCCAGACAGTGTGAATCTGTGTGCACGTATTGGTGTGTGTGCGTCCACACGCTTTTTCATTCAAGAATAGCTATTTTGATGGCATCTGGGATCTTTCCAGATTTTAAGAGTAAGTAATAGTAAGTAATTAGTCAATGTGAATGTGTCATTAACCTCTATTTCCTCTTCTTTCTTTTTTCCCTGCTCAGTTTAATCTAATTTCTACACAGTGTGTGTGTTAGTGTATGTGTGTGTGCTGGGGAGTTTCATTATGGCTGCATATTATCAGGTAAAAGGTTCTTGCTGTTATGAAGTAACACCTGAGTGAACACATTTGTCTTCCACAAGGCAAGAAAGGCTCCATGCCAGTACTGTATAACTGGAACCATTAGAGGTTATATTAAATATAATTTGTTGTTAACGAGTAGTATAAAATTAGACTCATCCTCTGTGTGTCTTTGATTTTTTCTGTTCGTCTCGTCTGCTTGTTTGGCTTGATAACATACCTGTTACTCTGATTGTACGATATTGCCTCTCTGTTCTCTGATTGGCCAAAAATCTTCCTCAGTTCTTCAAGTAAAATACATCTATGGTCCATTTTTTAAATATGTGATAGTCAACACACCCCATAAAAAGAAACAATTATTCAAAAACAGATCATGAATATGTATTTTATTTTCCTTTAAAAAGCTCAATCATTCTCTAAAACAGCTGGGCACTGCAGTGCAAACACTGCTCAAACAGGAGTAGTGTATTTGATGGGTGCTATTTTTAGTGGCACATTTGGTGCACTAGTGAGTTTTTATGGCACTGACTCAAAATAAACTGCAGTGCCCATGTTCATTGCAATGAAAGAACATGGCATCCACTGTAACAGTGTGGCTCATTGGTGTGTTTTCAGGTCACCGGAACAGGAAAATGAACTATTAGTTGTTGGAAATTAGGAAAAATATAGAATATCACAAGACGTATTCTTCAGAAATTGCTTATTTTGACAATAATCCACATGAAAATTCTTATATTTTTGTTGCTTTTTCCATGTTTTATTACTGTCATTATTTTCGTCATGCCAAGGGACATCCCATATGGTTGCAATGATGTAGGTGTTAGATCAGTTCAGGCATTGTGCATTGAAATGTTTACCATCTAATGAAGCACAGATGCTATAAAAACAAGCTTTGAAAGCAATCTGTGAGTGTGAGTGTGGGAGGTAGGATCACAATCAGTATGTTGCGGTGTCCAGTTCCAGGTTGTTGTTGGTGTTTGTTTAAGATAATCCTAGATTAGTGGCGATGAGACCTGGTGTAATCTGCTACTGCCGCCGACAGATAGACACATAGATGGATGGCCCGTGGCAGTCGGTTTCACAGTGCGACTAGTCTCGTGTACAAATCAGTACAGCATGTACTTGCTGACCTTTTTGCTCCCAGACCGTGTAGCGTAAATAATTAATTTCCTAACCGACTTTTCAGAACATATTAGCGCTGTTGGCTGCAACAAATTTAGTTCCTTTACATCCTGTTTACATGTTTTTGTGTGTACTAATTTTGTACGATAAAAGGTGGAAGTATGACGCTATCATTGACCAAAACCGGCAATGTTGTAGCTGTAATTTGGGTTTGGTGCGCCCTGCCAATTCACTGGAAGAGAAAGTGAATTTTTAAATCCAGGTCGGGCTTTAGATCAACATGATATCTCTAAACAAAGATGCTCGTTGGGATTATTAATCATTTAGCTCCATTTGGGCTTTAAGGTAATCACTTTCAGGGCATTTTACTGCAGATAGACAGTGTGTTAAGTGACTGCTGGTGCCAGAGGACCATGAGCACAATGCTATTAGCTGGTGCTCTATGCTGGCAGTTAATGTGTTCCTGGAAAGGCTTCAGCAGCAGTGCACTCAACAGGGAACAGGGCTGATCATTAGTCCGTTTCCTTGACTTCTTCTGCCGTGCACCTGCTTCGACATATTGACAAAAACATCCTTTAGTTTTAGTTTGTTGTTTTTTGTTGCTAATACCACTTCCTGTCTCAGTCCCGTCTGTCTGAATTGTTGATCTATTGTATTTATCTGTCTCAATTTGCTTCTTCTGGCCAGTCCGTGAGCAGCTGCCCGGCCTCCCTGGATGTCTTCCCATAAATGTAATTACTCTTCTAACTATGCCGCAAAGACGCCTGTCTTTGTGTCTGCTTTCCTTTCTCCCTGTTTGTTCATAATTTATGAGAGAGGCAGCAGCAAGACACGGGCCCTCCATGTTCCAACAAGCTGGACTTTTTTTTTTTTTTCCGACACATCTTAAAAATTCATTATAGCTTTGGAGGTGAGAGGAGCAGGGCTAGTATCACAATTCAGGCTTAAATGGTGAGACAGGCGTGGAAAATCTGAGTACTTAACCTCAAACTGGTCCCGAGGACATCTGCTGTGAACATAAACTGGATCACAGCTCACAGAGCCACATGATTGTTTTCAGTTACATTGTCTTTGGTCAACATTGATTCTTAGTCTTGTAAACTTATTTTTAGATTTTAGATTTTTTTCAGGATGTGGAAGTGTGATCCACTTTGGATTTGACCAAAGTAGCCTCAACTCAAGATTGACAAACTTTTGAATCACAATCTTCATCAGCTCATGAAGTTTGCTGAGTTGTCGTAGCACCTGAAAGAGCTGAAAGGTCTTTAAAAAGCCAGTAAGTAAACCATCAGTTAACTATTATTCCACGGCAACCTCCGTGGCCGTGAAGTGAAGCCAAGGCGGAAGTGCCAAAGACTATAGTTCCTTGAACGGCCACTTGAGGCTGGCTACAGAACGAATCAACATCACGCATATTACGTCCATGTTTTACAGTCTATGTTTGTGACATATTATCTGAGAATTATGTGTTCAAAAAACACAAATTATGTGGTTAAAAAGTTTAGCTGAACTGAGAGAAAAGTTAAGGGTCATGTCGTGACACATTTATTTTGGTTTCAGGTGTACACCAGTTTTGTGTGCAAACTGTTGCCAATAAACTTTGTGTGCTGGTTTATTCAGGGGAAAAAGTGTCCTTAATTTTTCACAACTGAATCATCCAACAGAGGTCATTAATCAATAAAAAAAAATTTCTCTCGTTCTGTCTGTAGTTCCAGTCTGCAGTTTCAGCTGGTTGTAGCTACCGCTGTTGGTGTGTTGTGCCTCGTTTCTGCTGATGCTCACAGTGACCTTACCCAGGTCAGGATAGTCAGCCGTTGCTTCCAGGCCTCCTTCATACCACTGAACTGATCCAGATGAGTCCCCTGATGCTCAGTCAGCTCACCGCCCTGTTTCCACTGTAACCTGAGGGCTGCGAATGGAGGAAGAAAATAAGCTGTAAAACATAATTAAGCACAACATAAACAGTACCTGAATGAAGGTGTTAGCAACAATGTAATTTTGCATTTGGAGCCTTATTTTATTAATGATTAATGATGAAGTTGACAGTGCCGGCTTCTCTTATTCGGCCTGATTTTAGTCGGCCCATCTCCAGATGTTTTTTTTTCTGTTTTCCTGTTTTTTGCTGGATCAGTAGGAAAGGCGAAAATTAGAAAGAATGTGTCTAGACAGTACAATACGTGTGTTGTGTTGTGTGTGTGTGTGTGTGTGTGTGTGTGTGTGTGTTAGCGGTTGATCAGATGATTATGGTTTTACTTTTTCTCCGAAGGGTCTCCATGTGATAATGTGGTTTGGTAGGAGAGCGAACAGCAAGTGTGTGTTGTTATGTATGCGTGCATGTTAGAGAGTGCCCTATATAATACACCCCTGACCTTCACTGTCCTATACAGCTTCTGTGATTAGACAGTGGACTAACAAGCATGAAAGAATGAAGCATGTACGCTTCTTTATATTTCAAGGGGAGGCAGTGTTGTTGCATTGCATGCCTTTCTGGGGGAGATAAAAAAAAGTGTGGCAATCAAGATGAACCCTACAGCAAGGACAAGATAGCAGTGATTTACTCTGTTGATATGCTCACAATCCGAGCTTTATGAGCACTTCATTGGGAAATGATGCAAGAAAATTTTAAACAGTAACAGCGGGTGTCATTCTCGACACGACAGGATCAAACAATTTTCACACATTTTACTGGCAGTGGAGATGGGTGGGTGGGTGGGGAGCGATGGAGAGTTGTTGTTGTCATAGCTCTTTTGTAAGGGTTTGGTTTGGACCAATGCAGAGAAAAGAGAATCCCATATGTGCTGTGATGCAGTTTTATTCATTCAGTTCATGGCCGGGAATGGCAGAAAAATGTTGTGGTTACTTTGTGTGCATCATACACTGACTCCAATCTGTAGAAAACACATTTCTTTTTTACACATCCACAAAGTAGCAACCTGAGACACAGTCCTCTTCTCTTCTGAACATTGAGCAACTAAAGCAATCGGACACCAAGTCGGTAGATTTATAAATACAAAGTGCAGTTCAGTATGTAGGCTACAGATTGTTAACCCACTGAATACCCCTCGCCTCACCATCCCCTTATAAGAGTGTATGAGAAACTACGGTGGCCGTGTAACTTGAGAAAAAACAGAATCTGTGTGTTTAGTTTTTCTGTTCTAGACTTTTATCAAGTAGCCAAGACATAAGAAATTATCATATATAAATTCAAATATGGATATTAAAACCATTTGTGATTAATTTTTTTGGTCTATAAAAAATGAAAAATGTCCAAGGTGTCTGCGTTTTGTCCAAACAAGAATCCAAAACCCAGAGGTATTCACTTTACACTGATATAAAAGAAAGAAAAGCAGCAAATCTTCAAGTCAAAAGCTGAAATTATGACATTTGACGCTTGAAAACAATTCGATTGATAATCAAAATGATCTGCTCTTAAATTTCTGTTAATCAACTAATAGATTAATCCTCTAAATCTTTCCGCTCTAACCTTAACTTCAACATAAGATTTTCATCATACTTTAAAAACAAAACACTTGTACAGGCACTCCAACAACACTACATATACAGTGTATTACACTCGTGGTATTAAGCGCACACAGCTTTCGTTGAGGGAGACTAGACCCATGAGCATTGCCCTGTAAATGTCCCTCTCCAAAGCTCAAATGAAAATGGCGTCCTTGTATAAACATTACATTTGACATAAGTGAAAATAGTTTTGCTCTGTATAGGAATGTCATTTCAGACGATCCCTTCTTATGAATAATGTCAGAGGTCATGAACAACTTGAAGGAGATCATTTCCGCCATAAACTACAAAACAAAATATAAAACTTGATGTAAAATATATGATTTTCAAGCAAGCCCAATAGAAAGTCCTTGTCTTGGTGAAGCAAGAGTTGCAGTCCTTCTGCTCTTGCTTCAGCTCTGCTTCCGTCCATCCTCCATCCTGGAGCTCTGGTCTGGAATCTATTAGAGCAGGAATCTCCAGCAGCGCCCTGCTAGCACATTAGCATGCGTTCACTGACTCTCCCTGACAGGAAAAGAGACACTGATTTAGTGGAAACAGACAGATATTTAACCTCAGTCACTGGGAAGTCGTTGGAAGGTAAATGGCTGTTGAGCCAACACAACTGTCAAGGAGAGTTGTTTGTCACTCTGTGTGATGTTTAATGTGAGTTGGTGGTCATGTGTGGTTATAACCGTCTCTTTCTGTCTGTCTCTCTTTCTGTTTTCCGTCAGGATGGCTGAGGTGTCACAAGAGGAGAGACTCCAGGCCATCGCTGTAAGTTCTTCCAATACACACACACACACACATTACAGAGTGCACATCAGGGCACACTGATGACTGTAGAAACAAGAAGTCATTGCTGCTTGTCAGGATCTGACCAGCTGTCTTAATGACTCAACCTTTTAGATCCCATCTCCTTCACCCATTAGAGGACACTGAAAGCAAATGCAGCAGCTACAGCTCACTGCCATTCATCTGTTTTCTGTCTCTCTTCCCTTTGCTCTCACCCCGTGTCTCTCAGGACAAACAATATCTAGGTTTCTACCCGGTATAATTATGTGTTTTGTGATATACATTTTTAATTCTTGTAACTGAAACACATTTGGTTCGTGTGATTTTACAACCTGATGACTCGAAATCATTACACGGCAATTCAAGATTTAATCTGAACAATGTTGTCATAATAATGTTGTCTGATAAGTAGCCAGTTTAATCGCCTTGTCATTGAATACGTTATAAGTTTTATTGTCAATATTAGGATTGCAACACTAACCTCCATGTCAAACATTTTCTTGACATTAACTTGACATATTGAGGGAATAATTGTACCTATAAATATTATAGTGCATTCAGTAACTCTGCACCAGTTTTCTCTTACTGCTTTTCAGACACACTGAGCAATTACACCGACTTACACATAATGTACTCAGACGTCAAAGGTTACCATTAAATCATCAGCGCTGCCATTAAAGTCCACGGCTGGGTATTCAAAATGTTTTGATATCGATCGAGATAAAATACCTGAGTTCCTGAGCACTAATGTCTAATGAATTCGGTAGCCAGAACTATTAAAAACACAGCGTAGTGTTCTTTTAAAAAACATCTGTTTAGTAATGCACTCGCAGAGTAATCATAATGTGTTGCAACAGGAGAAAAGGAAGAGGCAGACAGAGATTGAAAACAAGAGGAGGCAGCTGGATGATGACCGACGGCAACTCCAGCATCTCAAGGTACGCACACACACACACACACACACAGATACACATTCTGCCCTATTTGCACTACTGCACTTGTGGGAATACTTTTGGCGTAATTGGGTTATTTAAAAAAGTAAATAAATAATGCAAAATATACAGGTGGAGTACTTGTTTGCTAATGTTTAGAAGTCATTAGTTGATAAAAGTTTGTGGGGTTAGGATGCTCTTCTTTATTGCACCCTCACTTTGTAGTCTTAAGTAGGCAGTTAACAGCAAAAAAATCAAACAGTGGCGAGTTCTCACAGGCAGTTTTGCAGATTTGAGGCCAAAAAGTAGCACCATACTGAGCTTTAATCACCACAGTGTGCACAGGACACAAGCTTATCCAGAGACTCTGCAAAGATTTTCACTTGCTTAACATTTTTATGTGATTAGCAGTAGGCTTAGGACACATGTTTCCAGTTTACCTGTTATTTGCACCAGGTAGGCAGATGCTGACACCATCATGAATCAGTTCCAGGAAGGAAATCCATCCTCGCGCCCCTGAATCGAGTCTTTGAATGAACAAAGAACTAGCAATTGTTGTTTTCTGCTTTGCAGAGCTTCAGTTTCATTCAGGGCATCTCAAGAACTTTATAACAATGCATTTGGTAACCGGAGTACCTGTATTCATTGTGGCTGTCCTTCAATACACACTGAAAGTTTTTTAAATGGTATCATGTCACCGCTCACATAGCATTTTAACCCACATTTGAGTGTGGCTTTTTGGCACATCCATAAGCTTTTTATACATCAGTGTGGTTGGACTACACCTTGTACAAACCAGACCCTTAGCCTCCTCATCCATACTCCTCATCTCACCTCAGCTCAAGTCTGTTCGTAAGGTTTGGTTTAGGGACAAACATACTAAACTCTTTGCCTGTTTGCTGGCATGGCTGCTCATGTTGTCTGCTTTTTATCACCCTCACCTTGGCTCACAAATTCCACCATCTTGCATGGACAAAAAGACTTCAAGTAGCAGTTCACTCACTGCGTGATTTGCAACCAACGCTGTATTCAACATCTTCTGAGAACACTTTGTTTGAAATCTGCTGGAGCCCTCACACTGATAAGATTGACGTATTTATGAATCAAAGCGTAACCTGAAACCCTTACATGTCTCTCTCTGTCTTACCCTTTCCAGAGCTCGATCATGCTGACATACTGCCGGTCAGTTCTATGTGTTCGGGAATTATGCCCACCCAAAAAGCCAAATTAAACTGTGCAGTTCCTTTCAAATCCATCAGTCCCACACAGTGAGATACTCCCCAACTACTTCTGTCACGGAATGTTCAGAATGGGCAACAGATAACACCAGCAGCTCCTCCACATGGTGTTTAGACACACTCATACACACTCCCTAAAAAACACACACAGTCAAATCTGCATGCACGCACACACACACACTTGTTATATCAGAGCCCAGGCTTTTGTCAGTGTATGTGTCAGCACTATCAAAGCTATTTCAGCCCCGAACAATCCAGCAGGTCACCGATATGAGCAAAGGTTGTGGTGTGTAGACGTATTTGCGTTAGTGGCTAAAGTTCGTGTGACCTGTGCTACTGCCCTTGCATGCTCCCACTTTTTCTATTTTCAGAGCAAACCTTTGTAAGTGTATATCTGTACGTGTGTGTGTGTGTGTGTGTGTGTGTGTGTGTGTGTTCGTTTTTGTGTGCGTTGCTTCATAAAAGAACACAGAAGCTTCAGACAATGCAGAGGGCTTTGGCAGAGGAAACAGATTTTTGTCCCACTCCCACCAACAGGAAATGGCTCTTACACCCACCGCACCCCGCTTTCGTCTCACACACATAGACACAGCCACGCCGAGGGGAAGTGTAATCACGCTGTACATGAGCATTAGAAGGCTCTTTGTGCAAACCGCAGCAAGTGTGGCTTTTCCAGAGGCGGTGTTCATGTGGAAAAGCCAATAAATGTCTCCGTTTACACACCACATTTTTATAAGCATGTACCTGCGCCATCATTAAAATCACACCAATGCAACATCATGCGCACGCGCATAGTCACACTCTCTCAGTGCAGACAAAATGGTGAGATTACGTTATACAATGTTGTTAACACAGAAAGCATTCATAGCAGTTCTGTTTTTAATTAGCAAGCCATAGCCGATATGATTATGAACGCAGCAGCTGGCACTCCCTTTAATTAAAACCTCTAAATGTCATCATTGTCATGTATTAAAATATGTAAACACACAGTTTATATGGGAGTGAAAATTAATCTTCCAAAATGAAATGACCAGTACTTATCATTGATGCATTTTTATATTATATAATTATATAACACACATGTGCATACATGTGTACAAGTGGCACTATATATATATATATATACAGTGTGATACATGTATACACTACATGCCACAGAGGCAAGACAAGAGACATGGCAGTGGTATTCTCATGCTCTAACTGAGCATCATAATAGTTAGGACAATAGTTGACAAATAGTAAGAATTACATAGGCTGGATGAACTTACCTTATTTTGGAGAAACTGAATTTAATTTTCAGGTTCAGTATACATTTTAAACGAATAAAACGTTTTGGGATGTCACTTTGCAGCAGGAAAGATGTTAAATGAATTGTGAAATAAAGTTCTTTCCTCCACAGCTGTTCAGTACATTTGGGTGTGTGTGTGTGTGTGTGTGTGTGTGTGTGTGTGTGTGTGTGTGTGTGTGTGTGTGCCTGTATCACAATTCCGCCCTTTGTCTGCTACGTTAGCAGCTTTTACTCCAAAGAACAATGGAGTGAGACGTAACTTCAGCACTCCAGCTTTATGACTGCTCGTGCAGACTGGTGTGTGTGTATGTGCATGTGCTTGCATACGCAACGCATGAGTGAGTACATTAAGTGATGTCAGGCATTGGGGTAGTAGGGTGTGGCTAGAGAGCGAGCAAGATTTAGAGAGTAGAGAGAGACAGAGAGAGAGAGAGAGACAGAGGGAAACAGGGTTAGATTCAGTGCCCAAGAGACTATGCAGGGCTGGGGTATGAAGAGTGTTGAATTACACCGTGTGAGTGTGCTGTAAAGCTGTGTGCAGCTGGGTGTCTGGAGCTGAATTACTCAATGGGGAAAAGCAAGAATTGAAACAGAACAACAGGCACTTTGACAGATTCAGACAGATAAACACGGATTGAAGTCGAGGGAAATCCATCCTGACATTTACAACTTTATTCCATATAACGTACACAAATCAAAAAGTTCATGAACTTTATGATGGATAGAGATGCATACAAGCGAGAGGAAGGGGTGGTGGTCGAGTTAGAGGAGGGAGAAGAAGAAAAAAAAAGAACGGGGAGTTTTTTTCTGTAGAAATTCTTGTTGCATCACTGGAGAGGAATTCACATCAAGCACAGGTCCAGATTTTCAGTCCAACTCGTGAAAACAAGAGCTTTTTTCTAGCACTTTTCCATACGGCCGAGCAGAGTTGCCTTTCACTGCACAGGCTAACAGCTGAGAGTAAGTCACTGTTATATTTACCTCAAAGCATGCCAAGCATTTGCTTTGATATTAGCTTATCTACAGGGGGGGATGTGGATGGGGAGTCAAGATAAGGATACGGCGCTGTTTGGAAATAACCATAAATTGGAAAATAAAGTGAAAAACCACCTTGGAACTTTACATCTTCATTCACATGTTGATGTTTGTTCGATTGATACGAAAGTATTTCATATCTTGCCCCAGAATTAACTTTGTCTGCAGTAATTATAACAAGACTAAGAGTGAATTAAGTCAGAGTTGGTGCTCTCAACTTGTCCAAAAAGATATTCTTCTAATCATTATCAACCTCCAGGATACGTCTGATGCACTTTAAGATTAGGAATATTTTGTTTTTATCTCTCTGTGACTTATCTAAATGTCCAATCTCATGCTCAATTTAGTACATTAGGAGTATTATACCTCGCTTTGGATTTCTCTGTTTGATGCCAGTGGCCTTGATGCTCTGGCTGGGTGCCATAGTCCACTTGGCAACAACAAGTTGGCAGCAGTTGAAGTATGTGACAGAATCACTGAGTGGCAGCAGTCGACTGGACGCGCTCACTGGTAGATTTTTTTTTTTTTAGATTAGCTAAAGGGCCTGTCGTTCTCAGTGAAAGTGCCACTAATCTCCTCTGAAAGAAATTGCGCTGATGTCAAAGTGAGAAAGGGTGATAACTTGTGGCGTGTGGGGAGATTGAAGTTCTTCTAATGAATTAATCAGCCGCTCCTGATGAAAGAAGCATGATCAAAAAGTCTACTCTACCTGCTTATGTTCTTTTCATTACACTCTCACGCACACAAAAAGCACACACAGGGGTGTCGGGGGCAATTTCTTTTTACGGCTGTTACATTAAGAATTTATAGAAGGATGAAATAAATTCTCTGCCTTTCCTAATGCCTTCTCTCCATGTTCTTTCTTAACAACATTTATATGTTTTTTATGTCCTCTTGCAGTCGAAGGCACTGAGGGAGCGCTGGTTGTTAGATGGAGCTCCTGCAGAGGAGGAGACCCAGAAGCGTCTGCAGGAGGATGAGGTGAAGACCAAACTCCTGGAGCAGGTCATCCTCAGGTCAGCATCTAAAAACCTCCTGCATATCAGATCTTTGAAATCTGTGATATTATTTATATTTTGTGTTTCCAGTGGTTAAGAATTAAGGTGCATCCCCTCATTCTTCAAGCCTAACTATATTAATCATGGAATATTATGTTGCACCAGACGGAGGTGGATGTTTTGACATGCAACCACAGTCAGCTAATAGGGATGAATAAGCTTTCATGTGAGGATTATGTGTTGCACTGGTGGAGTGCAATTTTACAATAAACAACAAATAATTGTGATTATGTGGAAGTTTAACTTGATAAAAGAAATCAGATTCCAGTCTGTATATGGCTGACTACTGTGTCCAAGCATATGAACAACAAGGTTGGTATTTTAGTATGTTTTATCATGTCATTAATTAGAAATGGTTTAAGAGCACTGTGCCAACACAACTTGGTCATCATTTTTTGTGGAACTGGTTATGTTCAATGTTTGCCTATATATATATATATATATATATATATATATATATATATATATATATATATATATATATATATATATATATATATATATATATATATATTATAGTTTCTTTGGTGTAACAGCTTCGTTTTAATTAATTTACATCTGTGTGTGTGTTTCTGAGCCAGGCTGGAGCAAGAGATTGAAGAGCTGGAGACAGACGAGCCAGCCAATAAGGGTGTGGCCAAAGAAAATGGAGGTAAGTTCAGTACCCATGGCAACGTATGATCACACAAGAAACCATGGCAACACAGCCTGAACACCTGTGTCAGACAGAGAGAGCAAGCTAATAATGGCCTCTTCATTTGCTCTATTAAATTGTTCCTTTCCGCCGGAGGTCATTAAAACAATATTTCCTTTCTTTCTTTGTCTCTCTGACTTACCCTGACCACCCTCTTTCCTCTTTGCACTCTCCTAACCTCTCAATGATACTCTGGTGCTCCCTATAGGTGAAAATGGAGTAGTGCAGACCTCTGGTCAGACCCCCAAGAGAGAGGTGACAGGGATTGAGGCCAAGTTGCTGGGTCCCAGTCCTGACCAAGCTAGCGCAGACAACCCCGTCACCCTCGTGTTTATGGGTTACAAGACCGTTGAGGAGGAGCAGGAGACCCGCACTGCCTTGGGAATGGAAGGGGTGGATGGCAACGTCAAGGCTGAGTTTGTTGTGATTGAGGATGGGGAGGGGAAAGCAGGAGGAGAGGCAGCCACGGCAGAGCAGGCTCCACCCAACGGGAGCATGGCGGAGAAAGAAAAGGCTAACGGAGGTGGAGAGGAAGGAGAGAAGGAAAATGAGAAGAAACAGACCTGCAAATGCTGCACGGTCATGTGAGCTGTGTGTGTGTGTGTGTGTGTGTGTGTGTGTGTGTGTGTGTGTGTGTGTGTGTAGTGAGTGTGTGTGCACGTATGTAGTATATGTGGGTGTGTGTGTGTGTGGGTGAGTGCACACCTGCTCCTATGCAGGCATGTGTGCCATTGCATGTGGCAGATGTGTGTAGCTTTGTGTTTGCGTGTGTGTGTGTGTGTGTGTGTGTGTGTGTGCGTGTGTTTGTCTGTGTGTCAGAACTGGAAAAAAAACAAAAAACCGAAGTACAGTACCACAGCCAATATACCAACAATGAGAGCCAATACAAGCTCCAGCTACAACAACAACAAGAACCACAAAGACTCATAAGTACACTTTACTCTGTATACTTTCTCTGATATGTATTTGACTTTTGATTTCTATTGATATTTTTCTATTTTTCTGTCTTGACATTTATATTGTATTCAGTATGTATATCTTTATTATGGGACTGTGTACTGTAAGTTCATTGTTATTATTGTTGGAAAAAAAATAAAATGTATTAGCTCTCTGGATTGTACTGCGACCCACCGGGAGGAAATCTGGAAAATCATCTAAGTCAAAACAGCAAACTATGAAGGACACAGATACTTAAATATATATATTTCTCTGTGTAGGCCTACCAATTATTTATCGGTCAATTTCATATTGCAATATTGTCTAAGATATTATTTTAAATAGTATTTTAATATATTGATATGAAATTATGTTTTATACAATGTATTTATTGTTTTGGTTCTCTATATCATCTCCAACCATTAACTGCATGTAAGCTTGTAAGCACTACCAGATTCGCGTTACAATCATAACAAGTGTCTGTGCTTTCTTAGACTCATATGTGCTCATATCTTTAGTCACACAAGTCGCTCTATCAGTAACAGTTCACATAATTGGCAGTGTTAGAGATGCGCATTAAGTTTAAAAAAAAAAAAAGAAATCCACTGCACGGAGACAAAGAGGCTGATTAGAAACAGTGGCCATATCGCAAAAAAACGCATTAGCTTCTCATAGATACTATATGTGACACATGTACATGAAGATCACAGCTTTTGTATTTTTTAAATAAGACGGCTACACTCACTTTATGATCAAAAGAGTCACGGCGAAAACCATTGCGCAATGATTAGAAATCGCTTAAATAATTTTGTTCTCTCAACAGTAGAGTCAATGTAAATCTTATGAGGTAGCACTGCATGAAGCCTTGCAACTGTTTTGACTGTCTTGCCACTTGTTAGGTCTTTATTATATGCTATCACGTTCACTTGAATGTAAATCCAGGGGTTAAATTGGGATTCGTTCTACCATAATGAGAAGAGGCGGGCTTGCTCAGCTCACCATTCAAAAAAAAAATAAAAAGAAGCATTTTGTCTCTTTATGAACCAAATAAAATCTGATGATACTGTAATTTCACTGTGTGTTGGTCGGCTGCTGGTTTCTGTCTTGTTCGCTCCCAGTTTAACCCCTGACTCTTTGTCTGTAGACCTGGGCCCAATAGTACTTTAATAGATTTACAGAAAAAAGATTTGGGGCTTTTGAATAGACGTTTCTCACAAATACAGATACTCTCTCTCTCTCTCTTCAGCCTAAGAACACAATATGAAAATGTAGTTGTGCCCAGATATCCAAGCTTTTTAGTAATTGCTGTTTTAGAAACGGGCCACATTCTATAAAAAATAACAGTCTAACCATTTTAAACTGTGCAGGTTGTTAGCAAGACAAATCATGCATATGCACTATAGCAATTTAAAGCCCTAAAAAGCCTATTGAAATACAGTTTGGCCCAGTAGAGGCCATTGGACAGTCCTGGTCAGTGATTCTATGCCATCAGTTCTTCTACTCCCCGTCTCCATCCACCACCCATGTCTCTGATTCACCAACACAACATCACCATTATCTCATCATCACACTGTTTCATCCTCATCATCACACAACCTCACCCTCTACGCTCGTAGACACGCAGTTCAAAAACCTCTGAAGTTGGTGCTAATCCCGAGTCGCGTCTCAAAAAAAAAAAACACTCTCCATCCACCAACTGTTTATTTTTTTTTCTTCTTGTTCACGCTCTTACTCAAACCGCTGGTGAGGGGGGATTGTGGGAATCTACTGCCTCCTGCATACACTTATTGAATAAGAGAGTCTTTCGCAACCTTCAGTGCCAGATGCATTCTCTCAAGTCCTGCCTACATTTACCACCAGAGAAATCATCCCTTCTAACATTCCATAGGGAGGTCAACAGGCATGGACGGATGAAATATAGTCTATGCTTTCCATATGTACAGTTCCACGGTAATTGTACGACTTGCAACTTTGTTTCTTATATTGACTCATGTTTATTTTTCTTTCCTATGGCCTCTTTGCAAGGCGGTATATTGTATTTGATGTGTGTATTTTTTAAAAAAAGATGACTACATCTGTGTATTGTTGGTGCCTTTGTCAGGTTCAGTTGGTTGGACTTGTCTGTCTGCTGCCATTTTTAGACCGGGGTTTTTACTTGCTTCTGCTCCTGGTCATGATGACCCAAACACTGCCTTCTAGTCTAGAGGGTCACTTCACAACTATGATTGAATATTATACTCATTTTTCATGTGATAAATAAATGCAGCTCAGACTAGACTATAGGTAATTTGCAGACTACTGTTGGTGTCTTTAAAAAAAACTCTACACATACAAGAAACTATACCCAAAGTTTAACATTTCACCAACTTTATGCAGGAGACTAACTGACAGTCTATGTATTTATGTACAGCATATACACATGTATATATGTGTGCATATTAATAGACATACATACATCTGTGTACATAGAAATACATGTAAATTTGTTGAGCTAAAGCTTTGCTTAATAGTGGGTCTCTGGGACAGCAGCAGAAAAAGCAACCTTGTGTTAGACCAATGCCTGTTCATCTATTCTGTGGTCGTCTAAATGTTTAATCTTGAATAAAACTACTGTTTGTTTACGGCAAGTCAGATAAGTGTGTATGTAATTAAACAAATGTACACATGCTGTAAGATGTGTGCGAACACACAAGCCATGGTTAATGATGTGTGTGGTTTTGGCATATTAGCTGATGGAGTCACAGATGGGAACAGGACACCCTTCTCGGGAGAAGGACACGCAGTCATACACATGTAAACCATCCATTTATTATGGGAGTAATGGAATTAGTGGAACTCTGTAAAGTGCACTTCCCAAAACATGCCACTAGAGAGCATATGTCTACTGTTTTGGAAGTTAGTCTCTGTGAGGTATGTGTGTGAAAGAGAGAGAGAGGGGGCTGTGGGGGTAATTAAGGAGACAAACAGAGGGGCATTTAAACAAGGCATTCATCAGATGCAGGTCAGGTATGCACTATTCAACAAAGCAGCTATAATTATATTGCTTTATGTTGATAAATAACAATTTTTAAAATCTTTTAAGCCCAGTATGAATGTGGCATATTCCGTTTGTAGACACATTCTCTGTGATGAGGCAGATTTGACTATTTAATAGAAGTGACAGAAGTGTTCCACATGACGGCACACAGAATATATTGTGTGATGTTTTTAGGTCACACACATGACAATGCTTTTCCACACTCACATGCGGGCACAGAAGAAAAACATAACTGTCCTGGATTTGAACAGTGGAATATTTTTATAAAAAGTCATTGGAAATAAAAAAGGAGTTTTCATTTTAAATGAATTTGAAAGGTAAAAGAGAAAACTCTAAAACTTTCTGGCATAAGAAGTCCAAACAGAGAAATAATGGGCATTGAAACATAAATGAATGAAACAATAAAACTCTCTATCCTTTAAAATCCACAACAAAAAAAAACAGTTTTGTCCCCAATACATGTGGGTAAGCGGGAAAAAAAGCATGTAGCCTTGAGTAGTACTGCAGTGTTTCAGCACCAGCTGCTATGCATGGCTCATATTTTCCAGGAACAAATTACTGTGCACACATCTTATTCACAAACATCACCATATGACAGTTTGTCACTTTGTGACCCATCATGAGCAACTTTATGTGGGTTTCTCTTACTTCTCAACTTTATATTTTAAAACACCATTCATTCAGCTCTTTGTCCTCAATTCCCAAAACTATAATAACTCATGTGGATTAAAGAATTGTATGTTTCTTGACATGAACGTCTTCACTACTTCTTCGTCTACCCCTGTTGGGTGATTAGTTGTGTGTGAGCTGAAACTAACTTTTAACGTGGCCTCCTTTCAAGCCCCTACACTGCTAGGACTCCTTGTTTCATTGTCACCCCAGAACTCCCTCCTTTTGTAATTTTAAACTATTGTCAACAGGATCTTTTCCTGACTTGATACTTTCTCAGAAGCCACAGTATCGGGGCAATTACCACCTTGATTGTGTTGTAGCCTACCAAAACCAGTACGGTCTTTCACTGATAACACTGAGTGGTGAACTCTGCTTCACGTGTGCCTTCAATCTGAAACCATATGTAAGCTAGAGTAGAGTTCCCTTTCCGCCAAAGACAGCTAAAACTGGATTCTCCCCACACTTGATGACATGTGGAATGAAGGTTTACCCAGTATATAAACATTATAGCTTGACTCCCTTAATCTTTAGTGAATTCTTTCATGTTTATTTATATATTTATGAGGGTGAACTCAATTAAAATAAGTACATTTACACAAGCATTGTACATTGGTACAATTTTACAGCACTTACGTACTTTATGAAACATTAACTCCAGAGGCAAATATTATACTTTTTTACTCCAATGTAGGCCTACCACTTACCTTACAGATTAAGATTTTATATACAAAATATATGATTATCTTATTAATATATGATCCATTCTTGATTTATCTACACAGTAGTGTATAAAGTATTGGTATCAGCTCAAAAATGTTACTCAGATACAACTCACTGACAAAATACCATAATATAAAGGTTAATACTCCCATGGGCCACCTTTCGGTGTAAGTACTTTTACTTTTGATACTTCAAGTACCTGATTCTGTACTCTTATTTAAGTTTAAGTACATTATAAGTACTTATAATGGAGTATTATTACACTATATTATTGCTACTTGTATTCAAGGAGCTTAATACATCTTCCACCACTGTTCTTTTTCCACCACTGTACATTACATTCTTCTTTAAATGTTTAGTTTTTTCTGCTGACATGTAGCCTACTGTATATTTATAAGATATTATTATATATTTAACTGTGAGTCACTTATTTCCACCCTTCAGCAAGCTGACCTTCTTTCTTCTTTTACTTTTTTCAACGTGATGACTCAAAGTAACGCTTTTTCATCACGTAAAACTTCATCAAAAACCTTTAACCACTTTATATATACAGTATGTGTGATGATGTACTGGAAATTTGCCGCGGCCTTCTTTTTTCCCACAAAATGATAGTCGTCTTGTCCAATCGCGGCTCAAGTAGAGGCTTGTCCCCGCCTGTTTTTTGGCTCTTGAAAGTGGCTGGACTAATCAGCGCTCGCCTCGGTGTGTTCAGCCATTTTGTAAGAAAATCAAGCAAGTCTGCCGCCCTACCTTCGCTTCAGACCTGCAGTTTTTTTCTTGTGCAATGGACGGGTAAGTGAAAAAGAACGACACTTAAGACTACATTTTATAATTATACACCTCTTTGGTAATTTCTTTTCATAGTTCGGTTGCTTATTAAGCTGTTTTGAGTCCGGTGGTTGTCTCACTTAGCCGTTAAACCGGGAAAGTTTTGAAACAGTTTTTTTTTTTTTCATCAAAACATGCAACAGTTAGCAGAGGAGCGTAGGCTAACTAGCAACGGCTAGCCGTCGCTACTGCTAGTTACGTGAACGTTTTAACGGACATATTTGACGGTTAACGAGATTAAGCACACGTAACTTAAAGAGAGTTAAGATGTGTGCAGACTTTATTTAATATTTTTTATTTTGCTCCGCTACTGGCAATACACCGTCGTCTGCCAAACGCAGCCGTTAACGTTAGTCAACAACTGGCTAACCGTACCTTGGTAACGTTAACTTAGGTTTCACGGCAGCTCGAGCAGCTAAGCTAAAGCAACGTGTCTCATTTCCGCATTCATTTGTCTGTGGAGTGCCAGGGCCATGTTGAAGATGTCTGGCCTGAACATTTCACGTTGATTGAATCAGAGAGACTTCTCTATCTAAACAGGATAGGATACAACAATAGCGTATTGTTTTCAATCAAGCGTATTCTCTTCTTTTTTTCTTTTTTTTGCGGATCACCTGAATTCGGAGTTTCGGTGCGGTGGGTATGTTTGCGTTGAACTCGCCCAGCAAAGCAAACGCTTAACGTAAAATTGTAAACCTCAATTGGAGACTTGTATCATTAATACTTGCAAAGTATCCACTCTGAAGTTTTTTCTTATGTTTTGCCAACCAACTACAGCCGCCTAGACGCTGACTTGTATCCTCTGGGATCCGGCTACGTCCCTGAAATTGAGTAAGTATTTTGTATATTTTGTATTTTTTGCATGATCGCTTCGGTGCTTTCTGAATTTTTAAGCTTCGTACTCGTATCTGAATGAGGAAGTCCAGTTTGCTTCTGGTTGAACATTCATTTTTGTAAAGGGTTTGTGTGTGTTTTTTTTTTTTTGCAGTGTGTGTGTGATGTTGTGGTGAATTGTTCAACAGGATCTCGTGGTCGATTATGGTTAATGTTATTATTGTCTTTCTTTCTCTTTCACAGCAGTGTCCATGACATATCAGTTGGCACAAAGGTAAGCACATGTTTTTTTTATCTTCTTTGAAGCTCTTTCACTTTCTCTTATTTCACTGCTGAGACTTGGCTTGAATACCAAGAGTAAAAGTGTGTGTAGTTTTGTAAGACTAATAATGTGGTCTCTGCAAATTTATGAGTGTTGATCATCCTACATGTCAAATCAATTGTCGGTTTAAAGGTCCAGTGGGATTTGTAGTTTAAGAATGGCTCCTATTTTTGGGTATTTATAGCCTTATTAAACATGCACGTTTGTGCTGTAACGTGAATTACCATTTTCATCAAAGCAGCTTTGAGATCAGATAATGAGTTTTCATTGTATTTACATTTTTTCTAGCTGTGGTATGAGTTTTTTGTGTCTCATTGCGGCCAAATTAATTTTTAAGAAACCGTGGGTTTTGGATTATTTTTTTTTTTAACAAGTCAGGGTGGAAATGGAAAAGAACTGTGCCGTCATTGGGGACTTGAATAACATAGTTTGTCAGTTTCCAAGAGCTTCCTCTATAATTACAGAACTGCTGTCCAAAGCCATTTCTCATGTGTAATGAGTTTGCAGTTGCAGGCAGGCTCTCCTTTTAAAGATTTATGATATACAACCAAATGGTCAGCACATAAAGGTTGCAGCAACTCTCCCAAGACTGTGGACATGGAATATTTGATAATTCAATTACAATAGATTATCTGAGGTGGGGCTCTATGTTTTCCTGTCCTGTTTCTGCTGGGCTGTGTGGCTGTTGGGGAAATGAAACTTCCTGTTGTGTATTTTGTGTGTTCCTTAATGGCCCGCTGGCCTTACTGGAATGTTAAGAAAGCAGCCGAATCCCATCCCACCGCATGATATTTGTTCTCATTTCACAAGTCATCTCACAAGAGTACTCGATCAGCATCAGTAAAACAAATCAGCAAAGTATCGTCCAGAGTTTTTTTTTTTTCTTTGCATAAGTCTGCTCTCAAGATTTTAGTGATGGGAGAGCTGTTTTTGTGTTTATGGAACTGAATCCGCAGCTCCTCTCCATGTTTGGGTTTGCAAGCGATATGTGTGCCAACTTGTTGAAGCGGGAAAACATTTGTTTTTGGCAAACTGCTGGTTGTTAGCTTGCATACCCAATAAAAATGCCTGCTTAAGTAGTGATCCTTGGTAACAGGGCCTGGAGCAGCTATGTGTAGGTGGAGTAATTGAACCCGACTTAGGGCTGTAACCATCCTCCCGCAACAGTCCTCATCCTCCTGGGCAAAGGTCTTTGCACTGTTTAAACAAGCGCTCCGATACACACGCCCATAACGGGGACACACCCCACCCCCTCTATTCATTTCACTAATGCCTGTTGTTTTCCAACATGTTAACAATGCACGAATTAATGTGCGCTGATCAGTGCCGGAGATCTGACTCCTGGGCGACTCTTTCTTTCTTTACTTTCCTGTTTTCGGGATCTGATGTGCTGTGGTAATGATGATGCTGAGTTATGGAGTGCTGCCTTGCTGGAATCTGTAATTATTCCGTCTGGGCAGAGTGTCTGGCATTCCGCGGTCCGCATTCCAATCTCCCCCCTTCAGCCCCCTGGTGAGGCACAGCTCCCTGCCCCCTCCACTGGCAAAGGCTGATCAGAGTGAACTAACATGTCCGTACCTGTGCTCCTCTCCTTTGTGCTTTTCCTGAAAGATTACCATCCCCCCTCCCCCGCAGCAGAATCCAAAATAAGGTTGCTTGCAGACGCCAATGAATGGTCTTAGCTTTAGTTTCCTTTAAAAGATCTTAATGGAGTGTGTTTGTATTTTAACAAGGCTTTAAAAAACGAGATGTTCATTTTCCTCCTTTGATGCAATGCAAACCAGGTGTGGTGTGGTGTATGGAGCAGGGAAATGGCCCCCGGTCTATTTTCTCTTTTTACTTAAGTTCAAGGTAGGCCATTGTCAGTAAGAGGAAGCTGCTCACCATTTTCAGCATGTGAGCCAGTAATGTGTCATCGTCTCCTGAAGGTTACTATTATACTGTCAGCGTCCTGAGCAAACAAAGGATGTGAACAAGTCGATACACATTTAGTGGGATTGTGTTGGAAAAAAGGGTTTGGCACTGTGTTGGAATCAACTAACAAACCGTTTTTAACTCATTTTTCTTCTGTTGGCTTTGTAACTTTTCCTTTTGTGCTGCTCTGCACTCCCTACCACACGAAAGCTATAGATGTAGCCTATTCTTCAGTCAATTGTTACACAATCTGCTGTTTTGTATGTGACTGGATGTTCCTGCTCTGCACTGTGGACTGCCTTAGCTCCGCGGTTATTATTAGAATGAGGAAGTCGGGGGAGAGAGAGCGAGAAAGCCATGGAACAGTAACCATCAGTCCCCAAGAGGAAGTTTAGCAAAGCCCTGGAAGCAGGCCTGATCTTTCTGCTCTTCCTGTTTGGAGTTGGTCTGCTGACTGATAATGTGACGCTGCCTGCCCACGACCACCGAGTCATGCTGGAGCCACTTCCTTCATTTCTCATGGCTCGCATCTGCCCATGGCACACTTATCAAGCGAAAATATTATTTTTACATTTTCTTCCCACCAACTAGAACACACCATTTTACTCAGTATTATCTGTACTGCAAGGCTCTTATTATTTTTTACTATCAGATGTTAGTTCTTGACACCAATATGAGTAAACTGCCCACTCCCTTTTTTTAAAAAATGCACGTGTCACATGTTTAATAAACTGTACATCGTATAATTCTGATCTCTTTTGTCAGAGACGGTCTTGTATGCATTCCATTTATGTAGAGATTTGAACATTGGCCAAAGTAGGGCCCCCCTGATCCCTACGCCTCAATGAAAAGGCGTAGGAATGTCTCTTGTTGCTTTAAGTTCATGAATTGCGATAGCAGACCCTGTTTGTGTGGGCCTCAGAGTGAGAGTGACCGACTCAGCCAAGCCATCTGGAAGTCAAAGGGTAGTTTATGCTACTACTTACAGTGTTGTGTTCTCAGAGCAACTCACTCAGTACCCACACCGCCCCTTTCTAATCTTTTAGAAGCAACACCAAATGTTTTCTCACATCACCTCATTCTTGCTGTTATGAGCAGACTTTGCAGTCTGTTTGGAAACCACCCCCAACACCTTGCATATGTAAAGGCCAAGATACACAAGGTGGAGAAGAATGCTAGTAAACCTGTAAGACTGGTTGTTATTAAAGGCCTCCAGGGCTCTTCAACTCCCAGAGTGTCCTTGGGGCTCCATATGTGTGTGTGCTGCTGTGTAACAATGCCCCTAGTCTCAGCCTGAACAGGACCTTCATTGTAGAGTGTTGTAGAGCTTAGGCTGCTGAGCCACTTCTTGTGACTGCTATACTTCATCTCCCACAACCACAAACAGACGCACAGCCCTGAAGCAGCACTTTATATCTACTAAAGAGAGAGTGAGAGAGGACCGGCGAAGCTGTTCCAGCCAACAGTAAACTAGTGTAGGCCGGGAGTATCATCTTGTCTTCCAGTCCAGGGGGCTTCAGCTTGTTATCCTTCCTCCTAATAAGAATTGTGAGAAGATGAGTTGTACTGACTGACAGCTGCTGTTAAGATGAGCTTTTACTGCTGTGTAGTAGCTGTTCCTCCTCGAGTGTAATTGGCAGTAAAACAAGATAATTTGGCACTTTGCCCCTGGCTCATCATGAGTCTTAAAGATTTTGAACTCTGCAGTACTGTTAGGGAAGCGTACGGAAAAACACGATTTAAGATGAAAAGTCAAATATGCCTGCTGACAATCTAGGTCACTTAATTCTTCCTGGTAAGGAAGGTGGAGTTCTTCTCAGGCGTGTATGCTGAATCCTCTTTTGGTTATCAGATTACTTCCTGCTTTATCACACAATGGCTCTGTAATATGAGAGCCGTGCTTTCCACCTGCCATGCTGTGCCCTCATTGGTGAATGCACTGAAGTGAACCATTGTTTTCTCTCCTTCTGCAGAGGGGATCCGACGAACTCTTTTCTTCCTGCATATCCAACGGGCCCTATATCATGAACTCAGGTAGGGGGGTTGCCATGGAGGGGTGAATCCTTTTTTTATTGAAGTGCTTGTCGTGTCTGGTTTGTTTGTGTTGCCATGACGATCAATCCATTATTCAAGAAGAACCAGAGCCTTCTGTTCCCTCCCTGATTGTATCTGCTTCTGTTTTTCCCCCCCCTCTCTCTCCCTTGCAGCCAATGGCAACGACACAAAAAAATTCAAAGGTGACGTCCGCAGTCCTGGTGTTCCATCACGTGTGGTCCACGTACGCAAACTGCCCAATGACATAAACGAGGCTGAGGTTATTGGACTGGGACTGCCCTTTGGGAAGGTCACTAATCTGCTGATGCTGAAAGGGAAAAACCAGGTAAGGAAAGATATATGCAGGTCTGCTCACCAAACCTGTATGTCTTGCACTCCTGGGTGAAATGTCTCTTTCGGCCTGGGACAAGGGATCAGCTTTCTAGCTTCTCTGTCCTGACCTGAAAATTCTGACAATGACCCTTTTGTGGCATCCTCGTGGTTTAGTGGGTAGGATGAGAATTCTACATGCTGAGATTTCCTGGAGGAAGACATCGAATCCCTCTTGAATGTGTTCATTATCTCCTGTTTTCTATCACCTGCAGTTCTGTGTCAAAACCTTTTTAAGGTGTCAAATGAGATTTGGCTAAAAAAAATTAGATCGTGATGGGCAACAAAAATGCTCATAATTAGAAAGGTGTACAGCATACCTAGAAAATTATTAGAAATGCTCTAGAAATATAGCCGCAGAGTGACAACTTATTATGTGTGATGGGAGAAACCAATTGATTATGTTTCCGTGGTCCTCGTCTGCAGGCGTTCTTGGAGCTCAACAGTGAGGAGTGTGCACAGACGATGGTGAGCTACTACTCCTCTGTCACCCCGGTCATCAGAAACCACCCCATTTACATGCAATACTCAACCCACAAGGAGCTCAAGACAGACAACTCCCCCAACCAAGTGGTAAGGGCTTGCACTCACACACACACAGTTTTTCATGTCAACTGTAGTTTTTAGGCTTAAATTAGCGTCACTGTCGGATGTTATAGTGTTAACTAAATGCAGAAAATAAAGGATTTCTCGCTTCCGCCTCCTTTTTAAATACTATAAACAGCGCAGTGTAATGTTTGTGTCTAGTAGGTTTACTGCCTTGAACAAAGAATTCTCACCCACATTCGTTCATTCATTACTGTATCATTTCCTCTGTTATTTCCCTATAGCGTGCCCAGGCAGCACTGCAGGCAGTCAATGCACTGCATGGAGGTGGGATGGGAAGCATGGCCATTCCTGCAGATGCAAGTAGCATCGGAGGAGGAGGAGCCCAAAGCCCTGTCCTCAGAGTCATAGTGGAAAACCTCTTCTACCCCGTCACCCTGGATGTGCTACATCAGGTACAGGCAGATTTTGTCATTTAGCTGAGCCAGATTTTAGTTTTATATATTATAGGCTTGCCAGTTTTAATCTTTAACCTGGCCTTGTACTTTGGATGGTGGGAATTAAAGTGACACCCACTATTTATTACATAATAATAATTTTGTTTAAGTTTGTCCTTGGCTGACATTTACTCCATTCACTGCAAACTAGTTGCAAAACTGGTAGTGCTATATAAACAAAATGTTGGGAACAATGGGTATAGTTAAAAAATATAATCTATGCAAATATACCCAAGTACAGTTGTAATGAGTTGTCATCACTAATCGTGCTGTCTCCTCTCTCCAGATTTTCTCAAAGTTCGGCACCGTGCTGAAGATCATCACTTTCACTAAGAACAACCAGTTCCAGGCTCTGATCCAGTATGCCGATGGCATGACCGCTCAGCACGCCAAACTGGTAAGACTGGTATAACCAATACTCTTTGTCATGAATGTTTCAGTCTGAGCGTGTTTCTGTTGGGAAAGTGGGTGGTGTTTTTGTCACCGTTGCATTATCGTTTTGATAGCACACAACCAACAAACCAAATTAAAACAAACCACTGCAGCTACAGTACAGTATTGTTTAGTACGTGCGTTGTCTTAAACCGAATGCTCCAAATCTGTTTCAGTCTCTGGAAGGACAGAACATCTACAATGCCTGCTGTACCCTGAGAATCAGCTTCTCCAAGCTCACCAGCCTCAATGTCAAGTACAACAACGACAAGAGCAGAGATTACACCCGACCAGACCTCCCCACTGCAGACTCACAGCCCTCCATTGACCACCAGACCATGGCAGCTGCTGCATTTGGTAAGATTGGGACATGATTTAAAGGACAAATAACATCTGTAAACACTCACATCTCTATGTGTGTCTTCTAGGTTTGTGTTCTTATCTTGTTTGTTGCCTCTTGTTCCAGCTGCACCAGGCATAATCTCAGCCTCTCCCTATGGTGGAGCCCATGCCTTCCCCCCAACTTTTGCCATCCAACAGACAGGTCAGTACAAACCTTCTCTCACGCTGCTGTTTTATTTATAATGACATGTGGATCCCTTATGCAAACATGTGCCTGCTATGTACAGTATTTAATTGGCTTAGACACGAACACTTCATGTATTTCCCAGTTTTGAGATTCCTCTTACCAGATCTGTTCAGTATGAGGAGAGCAATAAGTTAAAAGTAATTAATGTTTTCTTCCTCATAGGTCTGTCGGTGCCTGGCATTCCCAGTGCCCTGGCATCCCTGGGTGTGGGCCACGGTGGCATGGCGGCTGCAGCAGCGGCCGCTAGCCGGCTCGGCCTGTCAGGGCTCGCTACCTCTGGGGGACACAATGTCTTGTTGGTCAGCAATCTGAACCCAGAGGTCAGTACAGTTGAACATTTCTACACCCTGCATCTATCAGTGCAATGCTAAAAAAAAACAAAACATCAAAATATTACAGTGCCATTTGTTTACACTATGGTTCATGAAGCTGGATCCAGTATTTTGCCCCCCACACCTCCCCAGTTCCCATCACCTCATGTGATCAGACTAGTCGGAGTACCCTTACCACAGTTTTTAATTAGATGGGGGGTCATCGAGTCAAAACCTCTTCTCTTTCAGGACCTCTCTGTGTTTGACCAAACCTGCTGCATTTCTGACCTGCCACTTTGCTCACTGTGAATTTTAAGTTTATTCAAAACACTAACTTCTTTTTTTAAAAACTTACCATTTCATATCTTCATTTTTTGTCCATTAGTTGAAATCATTCTTGAGTTGTTGGAGAGACAATATTACTTTTTTTGTACTTTTGTATTTTTTAAGAAACACATCATGTCTGTTATTTAGGTTTTTATATTTATATAGTTTGTAGTATGTATAAGTAGTCTGTCACACTCATTACATTTACTGTAGTAATGTAGTTATTGCATTAAACATGTTAATTTTTAAGATCAGCTTAAGTTGGAACAGGATTATAAAAATTGATATTCACATTTGACTGTTTTATTTTAATGTAATTTTAAATAATTATAAACAAACAGAGAATGTAATTTAAAAGTACATATTGTCTCTGCCTTTTTCTGTATTTCATTGTTAATCTTTTTTTCTCTTCTTTTTCTCCTAGTGTTCCCATAGTGACAGTGCATTTTAATTTAGCCAGTTCTACTGTCTGAAGCACTACATTTCTTTGTGTATACTGACCTTGTTTTTTACTTCCTTTTTCTCTCTCTTCTTTCTCTGTCCCCTCTCCCTCTTTTTTTGTTGTTTTCAAATCCCCTCACCTCAACTCTTGCCAACTGACTGCACGCCCCATGACCAATTGTTCCTTCTGTCCACCTCTCCCCTCTGCCACTCCTCTGTCACTACCACAACCACTCCTCCTCTTCCTACCCACCCAACCCCTCTTTGTCCCCAATTTGGACATCACCCACAAATTGAAAACACAACAAAAACGCAACATTGGCACCTCTTTGGTCCCCCCTCCCCCAATCCTCATCTGTCCTTCCACTATCTTCTTTTCATCCACCTCATCTTCATCTGTTCCCTTCTCCCTCCTCTCCCACGCTGTTCGAATCCTCTTCTTGTCCTCTCTTCATTCTCTTCGTCCCTCATCTCCTCTCCTTCCTCCATGGTACTGTGGCCTTCCTGTGGACCTCGCTGCCTGTGGCCTGCGGACATGTCCCGACTCCACTCCACTGTCCTCCACTCCGCTCCGTCTCTTTTCCCCTGTCCCCTGTTCCCTATCCCCCTTTGGCCCCCTGCCCCGCTGCTCCCCCTGCTGTCTCTAAAGAGCGTTACGCCACACTGCCTCTTTATTCTTTTCGGTACGTTATCATCCTTTCATCTCCTTTTTTATTACTACTGTTACCTCGCAAGGTGGGCATGTCTTGTCTCATGTTGTTGGCTTTGTTTTTTAACCACTGATGGCTCATCATCAGGCAACAGGGCTATGAAGGGTGGGGGTGTCGGTTGTTTTGGGGTTTGTATGACCTGTTTTGGTTGTTGTGGGTTTGTGTGAGGAAAGTAAGGTGAGAACACCACACAAAGCTGCAGCATTTCATTTCATTTTTAACAGCAGCAGTTGGCTGTCCATGGGCAAAAAAAAAAAACTTGCAGTTTTTCATCTTCAAAGAGCATAGCCCCTGAACGGAAATATTGCCACACTAAATCGAAATGCAGGGATCATTTTGTTTGGGAACGAGGCGAGAAGCTGATCTAAATTCTAAAGCATCACCCTCAGGAACAGGATAAAAGTAAACACATTATTTGGTTCCACACAGTTCAATTTTTAAGCCATGAAAATTCATCAAATTTCATTTTTGTCAGGTTGATTTTCCCCGTGGTTGCCTTGAGACACTCTGCACCACAACATATAAAGATGAAATGCTGCCGCTTTTCTAGTGATTGTGAGTTGACATATCCCTCGGATTATGTCACCATATTATTCTTTTGCAGTCTGTCTCAGTTACTCTAATGTGGGTATGTGCATGTTTAGTTTATTCCTGCATGTCTCTCTATTAGGCCCTCAAGTTGGTCAAGAAATCAACCTTTTCTTCACTGTAGAGCGATCAAACTGATCAGAACAACTCATTTTACTACTCTTTTGATTTTTGCCCCTTCAAATCACTATCTCCCGCCTTTTAAGCATAACCATATTAGCAGTCGGCCTCTGTGCTATTGTTATCCAAGGGGGCTCATGTAGGATTGTTCTAGAGATGCAGAATTAAACAGAAATCTTGTAGAATAGCCTGCAAATGACTTATTAATCAGCCAGTGTTCATTTAGTAGCAGTATAAACATTAATGTCCCCGATTTGATGGTTTAAGTAGTTTTTCGTTGCTGTGATTGGCTGTGTGGCTCCTGTCAAGGCTGCGACGTGTGTTGCTCTTGTGTTGTGACACCCTCCTCTTCCCTCCTTAGGCGTGTATGGCGACGTGATGAGAGTGAAGATCCTATTCAATAAAAAGGAGAATGCTCTGATCCAGATGTCTGATGGCACACAGGCTCAGCTAGGTAGATACACTCCAGCCCTGCAAAATCACGATTTTTCTATCTTTGATCTATCGTTTTCTTTCATCATGTTTTCATGCCTCATACGTTCTCAGCTGAGCTAACAGAACAGTTGATTGTTTGATAACTGTTTCATAACTGCACATCCAGAGTATCAGATTATATATATTTTTTAATTAAATTGTCCCCAATGGACCTTTTTTGTTAAATTAATAGATATAAAACAGTTTTATTGAAGTATGAATGTACAGTTAAAATTGAACTGTGCATCTGTGCAAGAGTTGTATATGTGCGGTGTTATTAAAAACAAGCACTGACTATCTTATTAATGTTTCTCAGCTATGAGCCACCTGAACGGTCAGCGTCTTCATGGCAGGGACATGCGCGTGGCGTTTTCGAAACACACCACAGTGCAGCTGCCCAGAGAAGGCCACGAGGACCAAGGCCTCACAAAGGACTACAGCAACTCACCGCTGCACCGCTTCAAGAAGCCCGGCTCCAAAAATTACTCCAACATCTTCCCACCCTCCGCAACGCTCCACCTCTCCAACATACCGTGAGTGCTGCTGCAAGAGCCTCATTTTCATTTTCACTCTTTTTCTTCCCAGCAGCTTTTGTGCTGTAAGCTTTTTCTTTTGTAGTTCTGACTCTGTTTTTTTCTATATTTAGTGCTCAGGATTAAGTAGTTGTGACTGTATTTTCTAAACACTCCACTCTAGAGGTGCATTTTTAGATTTAATGATCCCTCTTGTGTCCTCTTTCACCACACCAATAAATAAATGCAGAAATGCAAAAATAAGTAAAGGAATGTAAACCTACATAAATACTTTGTGATGATTCTTTGTTTTCCGTCTTTGCTTTCAGGCCGTCTGTGGTGGAGGATGACCTCAGGAGGCTTTTTGCCAGCTCAGGAGCCACAGTCAAAGCTTTCAAATTCTTTCAGTAAGTCTCGATCCAATTTTCTTGAATTGTTATGTCCTGAGTGTTGGTTGAATTCTTGTCTTTCTTCAGAAAACTCTCCAACCTTGTAGAGTTGCTATGAATTGTTATACCTTAATCTTCCAAGTACAACAAATGGCAAGCAGCTCTGCCAGAAATGGGCAACATGGCGACAATTTAAGAACACACTGTTCTTTCTTTGTTTAACAGAAAGGACCGCAAGATGGCCCTGATCCAAATGGGCTCAGTCGAGGAGGCAATCGAGTCACTCATCGAGTTCCACAACCACGATCTGGGAGAGAACCACCACCTTCGAGTGTCCTTCTCAAAGTCCACCATCTGAGTGCCTTTCCTTCCTCCCTCCAACTCTACTGGCATCCGAATGCTACTTTAGTCAAGGTTGCCTTTAGTGGAAATGGCCACCATTACATATTTATGGCTGTGGTTCTTTGTAGAACGTTGCGCCCTTCACCCACATTCTTAATTATTCCCCGTCATTAAAAGGTCAGGGTACAGGATTTAATCAGTCCTACTTGTTGATTCTGGTTCCGATTCCTGGTTTAGATTTTTGTCATCAGACACCAAAATATGTTAAACAGACACCATGATCTTCTTTTGAATACAAGGGCCTCAAGTCCAAGGTGTTTTAAATCAAAATTTGGAAACAAAATGTTTTTCATGCACAAATTTACTGTTGGCTGTTTTACACTTTCTGTATTTGAGCTAGACCTGCTAACATTAGCTGATTCTTGGGCATTATGACTTTAGCCTGCCTTCCCTGTAATGATGTAAACACAGTTCACATGCATCGGCACAAGTTTAACAAGCGATGTAAACCAGTAGGCCCAAACATAACTCAGGAATCAGTACGTGGAATCAATGCATGCTTCTGATCAAATCCCTTGTTTTGAAAATTGGAACTGGTTCCATTTCAGGACATGTTCTCCGTACCCAAACCTAATTGTTCATTTGTTCCATCATAAAATATTAAGTGGGGTCCTGAGACACGGGCAACATTCTGCAATGAACCCTGATATATTGGAGGTAAAGTAGGGGCAGCTGAACTGTCACTTTAGACCAAATCGCTAAAAAAAAAAAAAGAAAAAAAAAAAAAAACACCCTCCACCGTGGATGTATGCTTGTATGTGGATTAATCGTATCCACACCAGACACACTTCAGCATTCCTTTTACATGATAGTTGTGTGGATATATCTGTGTGTGTGTGTGTGCCTTTTTTGAAATGCCACTTTGAACCTGTTTGGCCAGTCAGAAACGGTTTGAGACAAAGGATTTTGTTTTTAGCTCACAGTCCACCCAGCAATTTATTCCCCTACTATCCAGTTTTATTTTTGTCCTCTTGTAACTTACCCACCTTTTTTTTTTTTTTTGCTTCGGGGGATCCATACCACTAGCTAAAGTTATTCAATAAGGACACGTCTTTCTTTCAATATCTCTCATCTACAGCCCTGTGCCTTACTTTGCCCCTACCACATGGCCTAAAGCGTCGCGCTGGCTTCATTTGGACAAGACGTGGCTCTCAGAAAGCCTTTTTCTTTCATGCCTTTTGATATGTACCAGCATTGTTAAAATGGGGAGGGGGGGTGGAAGTGGCTCATTCAATCTTCTGTTTCCTCTTTAAAAACACAAATGTTTATCTAAGGATTTGTATGCATATATCCCCATTACATGTATGTAGAAACTATGAATGTAAGTCAGTTAGATGCCTAATATTTTTGCTAGGTGATGTTAGCTCTGTTAGGTGTGTTGTGGCAGGAGTAGAGCTGTATCCAGCCTTCCTGTCTTACAGTCCCCGCTCACCTCCATTTGAGTCCTTTCTCAGGAGGGACAGCGGTGTTTGGGGCCTCATTTAACCATATTATGTTCATCTATATGTGGACACATATATATTCATTTATCTTTTCTTTTAATGTTAGCATTTACATGTGTATCACTTCTACGCTTAACTGATACCTATATGTAGTGGCTGGGTTTGATCATTATCACAGTGCCTTGACTCCTTGAGTTTTTAAATCCGAGGCTGAAACACGTTCTGGCCTGGTCAGTTGACTTTGTTTACCTCTCATTCAGGTGTTTTATCTTAACCTGTCTGCAAAGATGCCTTTATTCCATTATATTCAGGTAACTCTACCTGTGAGAGGGCAGCTTGGAGGCATTTGTCAATTGAAAGTAACAACAGTTTTGGACTGTCTTAACAAAAACAAAAAAAAAATAACCCAGTGCATATATTTTTTTTCTTACAATCAGAATTCAGGATAACAGGATTACAGGGTGGGACAGCCCCCACCCCATTCCCTGTCTGTGTCCACTTACACCACAGTCAGGTTCTTTAGTGCACTTTTCCTCAACGATAGGTCCAAGTTGGCACCATCACGCTGAAGTCTTAAAACGTCGTCACATTCCTGCGTGCCTCAAAGCACCAGTTTCCACAGCCTCGACCACTGTAGTTTTGGACCAGATACAGATGCGCTCTGTCTCTATTTTTGTAAAAGATTATTATGCATGGTTTAACAAAGCTTCATGTAGCTGCAGACGGTTATTGCTGTTATGGACCAAAGTATCTTCTTTCTACCCCCCTGCTGTTTTGTAGTGTTGTGATTTCTTAAAGGTTGTTTTTTTCTGCTATTCCAGTATACAAGGCTTCAGTTCCCCTTTCCTCTGTTCCTCAGATGCCTTGGACAAAACGTCACATGAAGTTGAAATATCTCTTTGGGTTTCAACCTTTACTGTACATTGTATCCCTTTTTGTTTGACTATACAAAGAGCCTACTTTGGTAGAGATTGCTTTAGAATGGATACATAATTGAACACAGTCTTAGCTGTGATGTTGACAGTGTAGAAGATTATATGCCTTTCTTTTTTTTTTTTGTTAAAAGCTTTTATTTTTCTCTTCTTTTTTTTTTATATATGGGGGCGGGGTGGGGTTATTATATGAAGCGGGGGTTGATGGTTGTATATATTCATGTTTTTGTACCACAAAATCATTTGGATTATATCCACTTTACGTTCAAAACATGTATATTTTGATAAAACAATACAGACCTATTGAGCTCTCCGGAGCTGTAAAAACAAAAAAAACTTTTGTAACACAAAGACATTAAACCTATCTGAACACAGAAGTGTCTCTGTATGTGCCCCGCTCGCCCCCTCCCTCCCCCACTTTTGCCATTCTGTTCTTGTCTCTTGCATCTTCTGCTGCCTTCAATAAATCTTTAGTTTGTTCCTTCTTTCATCTGGCCTCATTTGGTTTCCGTCTCTTCTTTCTCTGTCCTGTGGAACTACTGCTGCTCTGTAACGGTTAACATCTCGTAACATTTTCCACATTTCCCCATCTTGTTTACTACTGGTGGGTTTTTATTTTTGTTCTTTTTTTTACTATATTTCCAACTTTTGTACTCATCCCATCTTGAAACTTGACTGACCGCTCATCTGGACTCAATCCTGTTGCAATCCCATTCGAAAAACAGCCGCAACAATGACGGAGTTGATTTGAGACGCGACGTGGGATACTTGCTGCTCTCAGTGATTCTGAATAAGCTTCCATCCTCCTGTGCTCTGCTTTGACCTTTTCCAGTGTAGCAGGTCTGTCCAGCTCTGAGGAGACGTAGCCAAGTTGCTGTGGAAACCAAGTGTCTGTCTCATAAGATGAATAATTAAGATAAAACACGAGTATATCTGGCATCCGTGTTTATCACCAGGTTCCTCAGGGATGTGAGAGGAAAACCTCAATGACACACTAGCTCTACACCTCTTGAACCACTAGGGGGAGGTCTTGCTCTCTGCTGGTAATGAAAGACTGTTGAGCAGGGGTGACTTTACCTGCCACTCACACAATGTCAATAGTTAGTGGCTTAATCTCAAGTGCCTCCATGGGCTTTTCTGGCATTATACCGTCTCTTTTTTCCACCCCCTTACAGAGTGGTAGAGCGGATTAACCTCAGATCTTCCCTGCTATTTGAGAGAGGAACAAATGAGATGAAAAGAATTGAGTCCAGAGGTGTCTGTATTCGTGGCGAGAGATGAGCTGGATTTTGTTGTATAATCCCGGCAGTTTGTGGAGTGTGGTTTTAAATATGGTGAGCTCCAACTTGGTGAGAATTCCACAGCGAAAAAAGCCCCCCTTGTTTCTCCTCTGGCATTACTTTGCATAAGAAAGCATGCTTGAAGGTCACAGTAAAGACAGATAGCAGTCTCACACTTGCTAGACAACATGACAGAAATCTTAACAGCATGTTTAAGGATGCTAAAAGGAAAAAATCGTACTCTGGAGCAGATCATATATTTTAATGTTACCCAAAAGGTGTTGAAACAGTCGGCTTTGCCAAGATGTATTCTGGTACATCTTCAGCATATCCCTGCTAGTCAGAAAAAACTGCACGGCACCAACTTGAAGCTTTGATGCTGCTTTGATACCTCAGACCCTTGTTTACTCGCAGCATCTTTAGTATTTCGCTCTGCACCAGGAGTAATTTGGAGCAGAGAGCAGTCTACACAGAATCCTCTTTGGAATATATTGAAATGCAAAGAGATTGCATAATTGGGTAGAACTCAAAGTAAGATGATCCAAACATAGATTTGTGGTGTTTTTTTTGGAGGAGTTATCAAATTCCAGAAGTCACTGGCGCACAAAATATGCTACTTCATATAATTTTAATCTGTTCAGGCACTTTTTAAAAAAAACAAACTGGCAGGCACTATATGTACAAACATTAAAAAATGTGCTCTGGAAGCTACGACACTGAAGAAAAGCCAAACTGTACCTACAACATCAAAACTTGACTTCAACGTGCCACCTTTTTTCCATTTGTTTGCCAAATCCAGACCCCTTGAGGTGATCCAGGCCTCATCCAGCAGCCTCGTGCACAGGGGGGGACTAAATGGAAACCATGTGGTGGTTAGTAGTCCTTCCACATCTGGCAACATTTATTTACATTAGTGCTGCAGCCTCTAATCAAGCAAATACTGGCAAACACCAAGGCCACACACAAATGCAGGCCTGATGGTGAGTGAACCGGGAAGGGGAGAGGGGTGGTCAAGTGGTTAGACTGTCCTGTATTTCACTTGTGACATGTTCAGTCCCCCCACTAAAGCCGGTTAGTCACAGAGAGCAAAAACACTGGATGTCTGATGTGTGAAACCTGAAAGAAAGGCTGCTTTGTTAGTCAACAGCTTGACACACATGCATCTGTTGAGTGTCTTAAAGATCTGGAGCTGGGAGATATTTCATGTGTGTATAATTTATGTCTCTTGAGCGGGAGTTAAACTGCATAGCAATCACAGACTTAACCAGCTATAAATTCAAGGACTTAACGCCCTTTTAAGGAGACATGCCTCCACTCACTGACTCCCCTGACCCACATTCATTTAGATTTAGGATCACTTAGGAGGCCATCACGTCTGAATACACCCAATACTGTGTAGTCTGCACAGCTTACATGAGATTTAGACTCCCTTTCAGAGTGACACGGCAGAGGAGGAAAAGCTTGAAGTGGAGGTGAAGGATGTCTTTTGGTCTATAGTGGCTCCCTTTAAAAAAAAAAAAAAAGAGACTATCCACCTGTTTACATATGCACGCCTCAGACAGATGTTGAATAATTCATCCACGGAGGCGGACAACATGCAGCTGTATTTGGGTTATGGGGGTGCATGGGTTCTCTCTCCCTGCCTGAATTCATGCAGCCCAAATTATAGGCATTACTTTGCAGGCAGAGCAGGGCAAAGCAAAAAAAAAAAAAAAAAAAAAAAACTAGGACACTTTGCATAAAGGATCCAACAGAGAGGCACAATAAGATGTGAAAGATGGAGCTGCAGAAAGGTTTACAAAACGGACGCTGTTAGGATTTGGGAACGGTCGGTTTGATTTAGAAAAAAAAAACTGTCTTTTGTAGGAACCTGAAAGAGTGTGTACTCTGCACAGTCATTTTTTCTATCCAGTCTATGGATAATGTTTCTCTGGAGTCACTCTGCTAGCTGCGTGACGCCCTTTTTTTTCTCCCCCAAATCCAAATGAACTTGTTGCAAAAATTTCTTGGATCGATTCCCATCTTGTGCCAGAATGAGCTCAAGTGAAGATCAATCCACTCCCAACTTTATCGACACATGTTAGAAAAATCACGGAGCACTTTGTGGAAATAATGTAGTTAGCATCTCCCTCCATTGGAGACTAAATGCATGAGATGGATATGTTTTTGCGCACACGCACACACACACACACACACACACACACACACACACACACACACACACACACACACACACACACACACACACACACACACACACACAGAGCAGCAGGGGTGGCAGCGCACTGTCAGACAGAGCTATCTGGAGGTTTATGGCTCACAGGTTTTGGACTCGGTGCTGCCTTCGCTTGCCCTTTGGGCCTTAATGGACACTGATGGAAAATGACTCCGCTGTTCCAGGGATCCATCAGACGCCCTCTTCCTCTCCCTCTCTGAGCTCATCCATCAGGCCGCAGCTTTCAAACAAGAGAGGGGAACTTTATGGGGCGCTTTAACGTGTCCAGCTGCGAAATAAACTGCCTTCAGTCAAACAGATGGCTGCAGAGGTGATTAATAACAAGTAAACAGTCGCAAACAAAGCTAATGTAAGCTCCGGTTCCTCTCTGCTGAACTACAATACATCATCTCAATTCTTCATCTGTTTGCGCCAAAAATCACAACTCACGTCACTCTAAAGAGGGTCAAGTAACTTTTTTATCCCCCAAGAAAAATGTGTTGATGTGAGTTAGAGCTCTCCTCCACACATTCCCGGTTGTGTATCACCGGGGACGCAGTGAGTCAGCCAGCCCCGAGTCCCCAGAGAGAGAGCGCGGCACGGCTACAAGCCCCGCCCGCGCAGAACGAAAACGCGAGCGCGAGGTGGAGAGAGAGAGAGAGAGAGAGAGAAAGGAAGGGGGGTGGGTTACTTAGACCGAATCAGGGTGCCAGTGCCGGTGAGTGTGTTGCCGCCATAGGTGGATGGTTTTCATGTGAGCACGTTCGGATTTAAGCTGTGATCATCGACGGCTCCCTGGCTGCGCCGGTCAGCGTGACGCACAGAATAGTGAAGGCGCACCGCTACTGGAGTCACGTTTGGATTAGAGCCAGTGACAGCGGAGGGATCACCACCAAGTTGAGATGCTGTAAGAGCTTGTGATGTGAGAGAGTGTGTGTGTGTGAGAGAGAGAGAGAAAGAGAGAGAGAGGGAGAGGAGAGGATGCTCTCGTCTCGCAGTTGTTATTGTGCGCTAAGTTTGGACTGAAGGAGCGCGCTCGTCCGTCTGGGATGTATTTCTTTGAACTGCAATAAGAGGAAAGGTCAAGTGGACGCAGTTTTAGGCTGAGGAGAGATTCACGGTGTGAGAGGAGCGGGACAAAAACGTGCGCCAGGTTGAATACCCGACACAAATCTGCGTAAACAAATATGACGTCTGGTTTCAGCTTCGTCTTGCGTTTTCTGCTGAGCAACGACACCACGGACAGAATCACAAACCTCGGATGAAATCTGGAGTCTAATTCTTTTTTTTCATTTTTTATTTTATCTTCCTGAAAAAAGACTGGGATCTAATCCAGGTGGCGCATCTATCTCCAGCGGCTGCGCGTAATGGGAGAAAAGTTTCGGAGCTTGCAGAGGAGACGCACTCTCAGCATCCCGCTGACGACGCGCTTCTAAATAACATGTGTATCCTCCCGCTCCGTCCGCGGCTCACCAAGTTTGAAAGTGAATTTCAACCGTTCGGTATGACTTGAAACAACCTTTGCTGTTATCGCATCAAGCCAGTTAACGATCCATGAACCTCCGACCCGATTTGTCCAAAGACGCGCAGACGGACATTAATGATCTAGAGAGGATTTCTGCAGCAGCAGCAGCAGCAGCAGTGCAAGCCTGATCCCAGAGAGAGAGAGAGAGAGAGAGAGAGAGATTCCACCTGGATGTCTATGATGTTGTGCCAGCTCGGGCAGAAGTGTGTGATGGAGGTGGTGGTGCTGACCATCCTGTCCTGGGTGTCCGTGTGGGCAGAGGAGAAGATCATATTTGACAGACACGCTGTCTACTGGAACAGCTCCAACCCCAAGTGAGTTTTTAGTTCGAGTTAGGCCAAAAACAAGTGTGTGCATGTGTGTGTTTGAAACATATCTAACATGTATGGCTCTCAAAATAGTGATAAACCTCCCACACACACACACACACACACACACACACACACACACACACACACACTACACACTTCATTTTTTAGCTCCAAGCTGTCTGACCACATCACTCCTTGTTCCCCAATTTTATCTTTCTTCCTGTTTCAGCGGTATTTTTGGCCAAACATTACAATATTGATGTATTTTACAACGAGAGACACAGACAAATACGCACACACACACACACACACACACACACGCACACACAGGCATAGGTGAAAGTGTGTGTCTGTGTGCATGTGAACACACATTGGATATTTTGTTCTGTGGCATAGGGAGCTCCTTTTGTTTTTGACAATGTGGGCTTCCTGCCTCCTCCTCTTATCAATGTCTAGAGATTTACTCTCTCTTTCTCTCTCTCTCACACACACACACACACACACACACACTCTCTCTCTCTCTCTCTCTCTCTCTCTCTCTCTCTCTCTCTCTCTCTCTCTCTCTCTCTCTCTCTCTCTCTTTTACACTCATGCACACACACACCTTCCTTTCGGCTAATTTCGTCCACTTGTGCCAGTAAACACAACACACTTTATTCCTCTATCAGTTGCAAGCACTTGTGCAAAAACAGACACACACACACACACATAAATAAACAAACACCAAGGGAGGCATAAACACGCATGAGGCTGCATGCACACGCAAAATGCACACAACAACACACATGCATCTTTATCCGGGCCTCTCTCATTGACATGGGGCAGAGCAAGCACACTGGGCTCGTCTGTCTAATGGTTTGTGACAACCTGGTCTCTCTCTCTCTCTCTCTCTCTCTCTCTCTCTCTCTCTTTCTCTCTATCTCTCTCTATCTCCCCCCCTCCCTCACCACTTCCTCTTCTTCTCACCCTCCTCCCCCCTTTTTCTCTCTTTTTTTTTTTAAACCTCCCTCTCCTCTCTCCCAGGTAGATACATAAACAGTGAAAGTGCTCCCTCTCGCTCACTCACGGCTGAATTAGTCCAAACTAACAGGCCTGTCTCTCTCTCTGCATCAACCAAACACACACACACACACACACACACACACACAGGCGCACGCACACATGCGTACACAGACACACACACACGCTGAGCTAACAGGGCTGTCTCTGACTGCATCACTTTTGCACAGAAGGCTTCTCAAATATTTAACAGGCAAGGGGGAACATTTTCTCCCTTTCTCGCTGTCTCTCTCTCTCTTTCTGTCTTTCTTTTAGTCTCCCTGTTCTTTTTCTTTCTCACCACACACACACACACACATACACAAACACACACTCTCTCTCGCACACACCTACACATTGCAAACGTCATTGGATAAATTTAAGCTATATGGACGTTTGCTGGGGGCGCTGTTATTCCGTCAGGGTCGTACGGAGAAGTTGAAGCAGAAAGGGGGGCACATCAAAAATGCATTGGTACTAAAGCAATGAATCCAGACTCTGGAGCCTTGGCGAGGTTGGTTCCCCCTGTTAGACCCTGGCACTGTCATTGCTCATGCTGCGCCTTTTTTCTGCGCATACACACAACTCTGTCCCGCTGCACTTGTGAGGACCTCGCACAGGCAACATTCACCCCCCCCACCCCCCAACTTGAATCTAAATCTAATTCTCTCTCTAAACTTTGAGGATTATGGAAAGTTTACGTTTTTTTTGTTGTTGTTTGTTTGTGAGAAACCAGCTCTCTGGCAAAAAAAAAAGAGATGAGAAGACACCAAATCATCCTCCCAGCTCCAAATCCACAGGACAATTCTGGACAACTTGGGTTTTTATTGACAAAGTTTGGGTCATAATAGTAAGATTGTATTCATCAAATCACTTGCTGTGATTTGTGAATGCTGTGAAATTGCTATAAAAGAAGTCCAACGGCTCCAGAAATAGAGCAGTCAGACAGAAAATCATGCTGGTAAACAAACTCCAAGGTTTACTGGGAAAGAAATGACAGTTGCGATCATCAGAGGTACTCAGAAAAATGGCCCATGTGTCATACATATATACATCTTTGGTAATGCTGCTCCATCAGCCTGTGTTGTAGCCAATCGCGGTGGAGGTAGTTACTTTATTACACAGTTAGGTTGTTTAGTCCAGTGGTTCCCAAACTTGGGGTTGGACCCCCTCCAAAGGGGTCACAAGATGAATCTGAGTGTCCCTGAAAAGATTAATGAGGTAGGAAAGAGCAAGAAACAAATATCTGCAGCACAACTTTGTGCTCATTTTTTTTTTTTTGGACCGTTCTCTAATCTTTTCCTTTTTGTGAAATAATGGATAACTTGACCACTGTGGACCTCCAACAGTTATTTAAATGAAAGTATTTGCGAATTTTTATGTGGAACTGCTAGCAGTTTATAGTAGTGACAAGGGGCCAAAAAAAGTTTTAAAAGTTTGGGAACAACTGTTTTAAGTTAGATTTATTTGTAGTTTATTTGAGTTTATCTGATGATTCTATGTTAAATCTTTCTAAATCTAAATCTGTCAAACTGTCCAGCATGAAAATCCATCAAAGTTTAAAGGCTGACTAGTTGCATAAACTTTGACCTACTTTATATTTAGTGTATGTTGACAATTTTGTTTTGCAATCAGGGATTTTTAAACAACATTTTATTTTTTGGTGTTAACCTCCAAATACAGTGGTTTAAATCATTTTCTGCCACTTGTTTTATCATTTGATCGTGGTTTTCTTGCTCCTTCTGATTGTGCAACGTAGCAATCTTGTTGCCTCATTCCCACATTTCAACAGTTTTGCTTTGCTAAATAAAATGTCTTAAATTATACCAACAGCAGCCACAGCTGCAAAAATAAGAGATGAGAATAAAGTATAATTACTTTTTTTTAAAATAAAAATAACACATACTGTATATATCTGAGATTTTAATTTAAAACTATCCCAAAAACCTGAATTTATCTGTGTTTCCCTCACATTTACCTTTCTGCTCTCCTAACTCCTGATTGGATTACTTAATCACATGCCCCGAGAGAAACCAGGAAGTGTTGTGATGGAGGTGTGGGGATCAGTAAAATGCTGCTGGAAAGATATCCATCTGCATCTAGCCTGTTTTTCAAGGTAGGAGTGACACGTGCAGACCAGAGTCCAGACCTCACACTAACGCTATAACATGATCTATGATCTGCTGAGTGGTGTCATACAAAAGAGAATATCAAATGAATTTCTCAGTGTACTTTTCTTGTGTCAGGTCCTCCCTGACACATTTGATGTGGGCGAATATCTCACAGATGAAGTTCCCGCGCAGATATATCTGAAAGGTCGCCTATTAATACACTACACGGGGCTTTAGGCACTGATGAGAAGCAGGGAGAATGTGCGAGAATAATGCATCACATCCAAGCAGCGGCAGCTATTGTCTGAGGCGGTGATGTGACACAAAACAGCTGGGGAGATGAACAGCTGTGTGTCTTAATTGATCACACAACATCAAGCACACAGCTTGTATTGAGCCATCAGGATGTGTTGTCTCTCCTCATGTGCATCAAAAGTTTGCTCCCGACAAAACAGCTCGAGAAGGACGTTCTGTACAAGGTCACAAGCGCTGACTTCATATTTATAGTAGTGATAATCACACACTGTTTTGTACCTTCTGGTCAGCACAAAGTGGAAGGGATATGTGGAAACTCGCCTGAAATGGTGCCATCAATAACACGTGTGACGGTCCACCTGGGTTACATGGATGATTTGGATGCATTGGTTTGGTTTTTTTACGGCCCGCAACTTTACACAGTCTCCTCAGTGTAGTTTGAACCTGCAACAGGCAGCTGTGTTCATCTAAAAAGCTCTAAAAATCATACTGTACACTGCCTGCCAAGCACCGTAACAACGTTATTGACTACCCGGTGAACATATTGCAGCGTTAAGCAGCTAAAGAGGCAGATATTTCCCTCGGGAGTGGTGGAGACTCAAAACAGGAGAGCCAATATTGGACTTCATCAGGTGGCCTGAAAATCACATGTAAATAGGCTTAATGTTTGCTAACGAATTAGCTGCGTCAGTTTCTGTTTTTCCAGGTGTATCCAGCCGTGAAGATAGTTTTGGTGTTCTGTGCTTGAAAAAGTTTCTTAGCAACTTCTCTTGGATGTTCCTGTTCCTCAGGAAAAGAAATCTATAGTTCCTCTAACTGAGAATGCTGAGCACCTCGGAGTGACAGAAGAAGTTTCTCAAGCAGGTATCTGAAAATCTTGGCATAAAAAGCTGAAAGTGTTTTCATGTAATTTAGCTGAACTGGCTCTTTGAGAAGCGGCATTTCCCTGTGGACAGGGACGGGACGCGGTGTGCCCCATATTTCCCACTAAAGGTGATGTTTTAATTTAATTGCTTCAATTAATATTTGTCTACTGCTTCTCTGTCTGCCTTATTCTTGCTTGCTCTACTTTTCTCCTATGTTCTTTTCTGGGATTAATCCCCATCCACGCTGACATGTTTGAAGATTTTACCCTGCTAATTAATTGTGCTGCCGGTACGTTAAGCCAAGTCTGTTTAGAGGTGCCTTCATATCAGCGAGACTAACCTGGATAAGTCCTGATGAATAAAACGAGTTAAACAAATGGTTCCAACTTGAGAGAGGAGCCATATTACAAATTGGCCAAACCTTTTTATGTGAAGGGCTCCGGCTCTCAGCAGGCCTATCTCTTTCAAGGTCTTGCTGGATAATAGAAAATGTATGAGATAATCCAATTCAAACAGCTCCGGCCACTTTCGGTCACGGCGGGGGAGCAGCCCGCTCGCACACACTCGGAGTGTTGTCCATCCTCCTGTTGTGATGAGATACGTGGTGCCGCACAGTAACAAAGTACCGTAACGCACATTATCGCAACACAATGCTGCAACACAAGAACGGGATCTGGAAATCTCCCAGACCCACATAAAGGGATTTATGACACATGCATGAAGGAATATAAGAGGAACACACACACACACACACACACATGCATGGACATACACACCAGTGGTTGCTAGATTTAGGTCACAAACTCACGCACACACACAATCACATACAAACCAGAATGGCTGTCTATTGAATACAAGGTTAGGCAGCCTCCATTTTTCTATTTACTCGCTGTCGTGTGCACACACAGACACACACACACACACACACACACACACACACACACACACACACACACACACACGAGTCCATAGCTAGATATGGGACACATGCACACACTCATATGCACATGCACTCAGACTGGTTTTCTATTGAGTAAAAAAACATCCTTCTTTCTCTTGTGGGCTGCCACACAAGCATGCACACACACACACACACACACACACACACACACACACACTGAGCCCTCTTCTGGCTGCCAGGACCATATTATAAAGCTCGCAGGTGAGGGGCTTTGTTCCCCCCGAGCAGCTAATGTGCTCAGAGCAATGGGCTCTCCTCTTCACACACACACACACACACACACACACCCTTAGACACACACACACATACACTGGCTCAATGGTCCAGAAGGAGCACCTTATCTAATCCCATGGTTTATCCTTCAAAAGACTTTCTTTTCCTTTTCGTCTTTGTTCCTACTCTCTCCTCTCTCTTCATCTCTGTGTCTTTGAGGAACTCCATGTCAGTGAGAAGCGCTGATGGTTGACGACATTCTCATTCTATGGGACAGAATCTATCTCCTTGGAGACACGCACACGCACACGCACACATGCACCCACACAGCCTTTGAGGAAGACGTGTCTTATGCACCGAGCACCCACACACTCATACATGTACCGCACACAGAAAGTTTCCTATGCACGCACACGTACTTGCACACACACACATACACATTTGGCACGCTCCTTGCACATAAACCCACACACACACACACGCGCACACACACACTACTGTCTGTCCGTCGTGTCCCCTGTGGCGTCCGGTGATATGTGTTGTCACTAGCACTTCCTCAGCCCTACCACACACATACAGACACACACATACAGACAGATTTGCATCCAATTTACATGTAGACTTGTAGTCACCCCCGCTCAGTTACTGACAGTTTGTCAGACTCAAACCTGCCCCTGGGTTCAATCCATCTTCTGCTGCCACCATCACTACCACCACCCACTCCACCTCTCTATCTCTTTCTCTTTCCCATCCTCCGTCTGAAGCTCTCATCTTTCACTCTCTCTTATCTCTGCCTTGTTTCACAACTTGTCCTCTCTCCCTCTCTCTCTCTCTCATCCCTTTGGGATGCGGTTAGCATGTTTTTCTTGTACAGGACCCTGCCTCAGGCAACCTCTTTACAGAACATAAAGCTGCAGTACATCAGGTTACGTGTTCTTGCCATGACCTACATGATTGGCCACTGTTATGTGTTTAAACGTCAGCGGCGCTGTGGATAACAAGAGTTATCTGTGGGAATCCAGAGGCTCTCACATCGAGCTAAAAACGATACTTTGAGTAATTAAAGTCAAGGCTCCTAACATCGGAAATGATTTCACCCAGCTCAGCAGGAGAGATGGTTACATAACGAGGAGATCTAGTGTAGCTGATCTTAGTCATCAGCACATTCAATGCGGTGATTGGCAGGAGGAGGTCATCTAAATATTCAGGGTCATTAGATGGAACAGTGTGTCTGCTGATGTTAAATGTACTGCCAGTTCCTTTTGTTCAAGTCAAAAAGTCAAAAAGGAAAAAAAAGTGGTTGTTTGACAGAACGTTTCTGTGATTCTTGACCACAGAGATGTTCTTTTAGTTCGACTGTTGAATAAAGAAATCTGTGAACACTGCCAAGAGAGAGGAGACATACGGCATAATGATATGGATCTGAAGAAGAGCGAAGACACATCACATTCAACAACAACAAGGCACACTGGCTCGCGTTAGGCGGAAGGAAGTTATGCACAAAAAGTTTTTAATATTGGCACGTTCTCTAAAGCAAAACTGGCAAAAAAAAACCAAACATATTTATCATGTTGCAAAATAAATCCAAATGATGATAGGTCATTGCAAACTGCTACCACAGTTTCATGTTGTAAGCTGTACGCTGTGTGCTGTGTCTTCATATAATGCTGGAAAGATTAATTAGTCAACTCGATGGACAGAAAATGAATCAACAGTTTTGATAATTTACTAATTGTTGTCATTTAACAAGCAAAAATGCCAACTTGCCTGCTTATCATCATTATAAATGTAATATATTTATTATCTCCGACAGGCATAATCCTGAAGGGGATTATTGAGTTTGGTCGTGTGTGAGTCTGTCCATGTTTTCTGTCTGCGGCTAATCTCTCGTACTTACTGAACTAATCAGCCTAATCATTTTGGTGCACATTCATGACCACATGCCCGACGACCTCTCGTGGTTACGGTGATTCAGAATATTTGAAAAAAAACCTCCTAAAATATATTTTCATTGACCAAATCCAAGGGGCCACATGTGATCAACAACTGCTCGGCTCTGTTGTAGCCACATTTTGACCTTTGTCATCGCTCCAGAACTGAACAATTTGTATTGAAACTGCAAAATCAACTGTAACTCACTTGATTCTGAACCAATTTTTATTAAATTTGGTTGATAGATGTGAGAAATTGAACATTATACTGGTTACTACTGGTTGGAATTAAAGTCAGTCACCGGGGGTTGATCTAATCCGCTCTCATCGCCAGCTCGCCTTCCACTGTGACATGCAGGCTCCAAAATATGAAACAGCAAGTGTAAATTATTTAGAAATTTAGGCTTTGTGTGAGTGTCACCAAAAATGTAGATGTTTATATCTTTATATATTGTTCTAAAGCTACCTGGTTGCTTGTAGTATTTTAAATAAACAACAAAATGTTCTAAAAAAGTTGCATTATCATTACACTTTTAAAGAAAACTGAGTCTATACTATACAAACACATGTTATTAAAAAGTTTTTAATGAACTTGCTATACAATACATGCATACTATACAAAAAAAACTTTGCAACGTTTGCATCCGGCGGTTGCGTGGTGTGTTTTACCATCTGTTGCCTGGCGGTGATCTGCGCTCTACCGTATGCTCTCTTGTAGTGTTTGGACTGTTTCTACAGCAAACATGTTGCTGTTGTTGTTGTTGTTATTATTTTTTTCAAACACAGGTGTAGCTGATTACATTAATGCATTCCATGCAGGTGTTCCAGAGGTGCGCTCACTGTGCATGCTGGCTCACCGACACAGCATCACTAATGTGATTAATTACACCTGTGACAACGTGCTGCGACGAGCCCAAGATATTTTCTATGGAAAAGAAACGTTTAAAAAGTAACTAATGTCGAGTCAATGGAGAAAAATATAATCAGTATTTTATTGTGGAAAAAAAAGCATTAGTTGCGCTCGTATCGACTTATCCTGAAATTAAAATCTCTTTTATTGCCGACCACCCTAAAATAAACCAAACCAAATGGTAGTTTGCTAATAAAATAGCAGTACGCAGTTTTCTGTGTTCTACTTTTATCTCTTATTCATTGTGCCTGACTTCAGTATTTTCATATCACTGCTGCGTTAGTTGTTCTTCTGCTCACTGTCAGCCTGATGTCCGCAGGGAGGGAGGAAGTCTGTGCGAGGAAATAACCCTTCATGAACAGTCAGACTTAAAAACTTTGTCACATCCATGCTTCTTATTGAGAGTCTTCATTGTTCTACACTCTTAAATGAATATTTTAAAAGCGCATGAATTCTAAAGTGAGTTTTATCTAATGCACGCACGGCGTACATGTATGAAAATGAAGTCATGCAGAAGAAAGTGTTGAACTCCTGCACACTGTCAATATATATATAAATGTGTAAGACCAGGATCTTTTGTTAGGCACGGGAAAAAATAGTATTTTTGGTTCACGAAAAAACTCCAAATGTTGTATCTTTAATGAGCAAAGTGCAGGAAAAGCTTGTAGATTTAAAAGAAAAATCTAATTTTATATGCAAAATGATTGAAGACTGTCAACTGGTTATGTATACTCTAACAATTGGTTGGTAACAATAGCTGGATTTTTCTTCTATTTCTGCCACATATGACACATCCAATGGCAACCGGAGCCCCCTGTGCTAATTTGCACTGCCAGTCATGTGTCATACGCTGAGTACATGTAACAATTAGCAGCGAAAATCCATGTCAGATTGAAAAATATCTCCATTCCCATGACTTTATTTCTCTGCAGTGGAGATATCTTTCGCTTCACTTTAGGATTAAGGATTTTATTCTTTCTGTTATTAAGGTTGTGGCTTAGAATCACAATCCCTGTCTTAGAAATGATTTCTTTTTCAAAGTAGGTTTCCCGAAAAAAAAAAATCTTTTCACAGAACGAATGAAACCGCACCTCTCCCATGCATGAGGCACAGAAAAGTGCCCTTTTTCGATTTCTAATCCTGCCCCGGGAGTGTCTGCGCATGCTGCAAAACATCATCATCATCCGATCTGCCCATACGAGTGAAATGAGGTGTTTAGCATGTCAGCAGCTCGGCACTGAATCTGTAATTCGATATGAAATGTTTACTTAGCATCCCCCCCCCCCCCCCCACCACCACACTTTTGATTGTTCACGTGGCGGCGCAGGTTTAAAGAATGAGCGAAGAGATTACGCCGCTGCAGCGCCGCTGCTTCTGTTGCTACCTTCCACTAATGAGGTTTGTTGATGGTAATGACTATGGCAGAGATGGTGGTGATGATGTAAGTGCTCCGAAACAACCTGGGGAGATCCCAGGAGTTGTTGTTTTAATGAAGAGAGGGAGAGAGAGAGAGAGAGAGAAACTGTTTGAGCCAGGAGATGGAGAAAGTCAGCGAGCCGGTGGGGGTTTGAAAGGAGACAGAGGCCAACAGACAGGATGAAAGAATGAAAGCATGAATAAGAGCGGACAAAATACGGAGATACTAGCCCAGAATATGAAAGATGTCAGACATAGCCAACAATGGGCATTGTCATTCCTGCTCCATCCTTGTTTCTGCTCCCCTCTAATACTTTTTCTCAGGTCCCGGCTGGTTGTGCTGATTGTGTTAGCCGAGCGAAAGAATAGGACTCTTTCAGTTCTGTCTGCCTGATACTCTGATGGGACTCCAGCCCGCTCAGTCTTCATATAGACCAGCTGGAGACTGATAATAACACATACACTACTGTCTGGCTACGCCTCTGACTGGCCCTGAGAGACAGAAGAAGACAAAAATGTGAGGAGGGGGGAAATAGAAAGATCTACTTGATGGATTAGGGACACTCAGAGCATGAATATGAAGAAGGACAAAAAGTTGAGTGTATAACAAAGACAAGGCCAAAAAGAAACAAGCTGAGAGTTTGTTGTGGAGGAGAATGGAAGTAGAGGAAGGCAAAGTTTGGTGGAAAAGGTATGAAGGCAGATATTCAGCAGCAGCTATCAGGACATGGTTGGATGGCCCCAGCAGGTGAATGTCGAGGGGCTTGTATTACAGGGGGAAACACTGGCCTTTACATGGAACCTTGTCCCAATGTTAAAGATGCCCCACGGTGCATGTACAGCTTTTTAGAATGGGGGAAAAAATTGCCATTTAAAATACAGAAACGCGGAGGGACGAGGTGAAGGATGGATGTGTTGCTCATGCGGATGCTTCCCCTCTTTCTGTTTTTCCACTTGGCATCATTGCAGGTGAGACTAAACTCGGATGAAGAGCTGACCCCGGTAACTTTCACGCTGATAATCGCCTAGATGGGGATTTTTTAAAAGAAAGAAAGAAAGAAAGAAAAAAAAAACAATTTGGCAACCGAGTTAACCCTAAAAAATGTTTGGATCGCGTATTTTACGAACAACGGGGTTATTTTCTCCTTGTCGGACTCCACAATAGCATCACGAGAGTCTTGGCTTGCATTTTTATGTGAGTGTGTATGTACATACGATGTGTGCATGTGTTTGGAGCGGTAATGAAAACCAGTTTTTCATCTTCATCCAAAAAAAAAAAGAAGAAAAAAAAACAAAATCCCCAGAAGATTTCCGAACAGTGGGAGTGGAAAGTCAAACAAAAGAAGAAGCGGGTGAATAATTTGCATTGTAATCCATCAGAGGAAGCAGGGAGAAATCGTCTAATTCCCAGCCAGCTACGGATACCCCACTACCTTGGTTTCATCCAGAATGGGGGCACTGTAAACAAACCCCTCATTTTACACTATGCTAATGGGGCATAATAAGGCAGAACCAACAGATGTTGCAGCACTCTCATGATTTTGTCACTACTTAATTCTGCTTGGTGCTGATGCTGCTAACTAACTCAGCCCTCTGATTCCTATACGACTCTCAGAGGTGTCCATATGCGTGCCACCTTCTGGCACAGGGTGTGTGTAATTTTGTCTGAGCTACAATATTCCCTCTGACCTGCACGATAATCCTCACCTCGGGTCTAATCTTGAGCTAATTCTAAGCAAGACTCCGAGGGCTTTATTTGAGGAAAATACCGACCTCTAATCTGATGCGCCTCCAGACAGAGACGATGAGAGGAGACGATATTGATCGTCCTAATATGATGGAGGCGATACCGATGGCGCTAGTGATGACGGACATATGGATGAGGATGACAGCGGAGGTTTTAATGCCAACGATGGTGGTTGAATCTGTCATCGTTGCCCACAGTCCAGGCCCGTAAACGTGTCTTCAATCTTAGCGCAGACAGTAAACACATAAATTAAACACCTCGTACATTACAGATTCAGAGCAGGTGCAGATCCATTCAATGCAATGCAGTTGTAATAGTTCATCTGGTGTTGCTGAGGATGCTGACAGCCTCGGGGACAAAAGACCTTTTTACAAAGGTTGTTTTTGGCCATCTGCATTTTAAAAGCGGCAGGCTGAGGGGAGCGTCTCGAACCCGTGTTGGGCTCAACTATTTTCAGAGCTTCTCTGCTCTTTAGCTGCTGATTTATTTCTACTTTTAGATTTCAAGTTTCCAAACCAGCCAGTTTTCTCTCCACCAGGCTGTTAATCCTCTCTTAGCTGGACTAGCTAGACCTCCCTCAGCATCTGAGCTAAAAAAAAGAAGAAGTGATATTTGGCATTTATTTACACAAATAAAATCAGCGTTGATCATGATCATGACGATGACGCTAATGATGTTTATGAAGATGTTGATGAGGAGGATAATGAAAACAGTGGGGAACATAACCATAGTGATTAAAATGTTGATGAGGAAAATGAGGCTGGTGACAGTGGTGATGATGATGATGATAGGGACGATGACGGCCGTGTCAATGTTTTCATGTGATGCTGATTATTTTAATGGTAATGATGATGATGTAATGATGGTGGCGGTGGCAGTGGAGTGTTTTTTTTTTCCCAACCAGGGCAGGAAATGACTTTGACTCACCTATGAAGACAAAAACAATAAACATAACACAGTTAAAGCAAAATATGAAATTCTAATCATTTTATATATCATGTATTATTCATAATCAATTTTATTTAATATAAAAAATATAAAACAATGTGTCAGAAGTCTTTTTATCTACCAGAGGTGTTTATAACGTCACCTAGAAGACATAAACTCAAAGGATGATGATGATGACCTTGATGCTCGTGGGATCAGTGGTGGAAGAAGTACTGAGATCATTTACTACAAAACAGTGTAGAAATACTCTAAAATCCCTCCATTCAAAACTAAAAGTATCAAAAGTAAAAGTACTCATTATGCAGGACAACCCATTTTACAATATAGTATATAGGATTTTAGTATACATAATTGTATACATTAATGCAGCTGGTAAAAGTGGGGTTTATTTTGATTGCCTTATCTACTGCTGTGTATATGTCATATCTTATTTGTTGAAAATATTTTGTATTAATAGTATGAATCTGTGAAGTAACTAGTTACTCTATCAAATGCATGTAGTGGAGCAAAAAGAACAATATAATATAGATTTGACCGCTTGTCATAGTGTTGCTCTATGATAGAATGAACAGACACTTTATTCCCTCAAGGGGAAATAGTAGAATCTTACCCAAGGAATGATGGGCAGGGGTTTGATACCTTGCCCAGGAGGTGAACTGGCATCTCTCCAACTACCAGTCTACCCTCCATATTTTAGTCCATGCGGCCACCCTCTGGTTCCCAAGCCAGGTCCCTACAGACTGAGCTACTGCTGATAATGATGAGGAGGATAATTGTTAAAAAAAAAAATGATGACGTTGTTGAATTTGTATCAGTCCAAAATTGAATTTGTATCGGTTTATGTTTTATTCTGCGGTCCAACTTTTTTGGATCCAGGGTTGTAATAGCCTCCGGGTTTCTGAGAATGCTCAGAAACCTGCATCAGGTGCGTATATCAATCAATTTGAAGTGTAAAGAATAAATAATATGTGCAACAGATGACGAGAAGGAGAGGGAGGGGAAAAGAAAACAAAACCCTGTCAGTGATTTCCAACGGATGCTGGTGTCTGTGCTGCTCACAATAACAAACATAATGCCGCTGATGCTAATAGAGGATATTGTTGATAACAATGAGTGTACTGGTACGATAACGGTGGTGATGTCAAAGACAGTGTGATTAGTAATGGGTTTGAAGATACTCACTATGATGAAAGGACCATGATGAGTCACCTCCGCTTTGCTTTGCTGTTCTCTCCCCTCCTGCAGCCCCAAAAAGAACCCCCTAAACTCCCCCATAACCTCCCCCACTGTCGCCTCTGTCGCTCCCCCTCCCTCTCTCTCTCTCATAAGGAGGTTTGTGAGAAGAGAATCAGAGCACTCCATTAAGATTCTTCTTCACTCCCCTCCTCTGTTGGCTCTCTATGGAAAATAAAGAAATGGAGAGGAGATGTGAGAACATTATTAGTTTTTTTTTTTTTTCTGTCTTTTCTTCGAATGGAAATAGAAAATGAGGAGATTCTCCGCTGATGAGATTGCTCCATTCTTTTGAGGCGTCACCTCTAACTCACTCACACAGCTGCAGAGAGGTGTTATGTCATAAATGAAGCAGAGGATCATTTCTTCTATTGTGTCCAACCTTTTTTTTTTTTAAAAAAAATATATTTTTTGTGTGTATGTATGTGTGGGCCTGTCTGCCAACTGTGTATTTCTGTGCCCGTTCTGTGTGGGTGTTTAGGTGTGGCTCAGGAGTGTGTTAGTGTGCTGGCTTCAGTGTAGAAAAAAAAAAAAGATCCTTACACCGGTTTGAAGAGTCTAATCAAAGGCTGGCAAATTTTCCTCGCCTCTTGTGTAGTTCTGAGGCAAACTGCTGGGCTTCTCTTCTCTCTGCCTCCCCCGTTTTTTTTTTCTCCCTCCCTCCTCACCCACCTTCTCTCATCCCTGATTACTGAAGGGGCTGCAGGAGGGCTCTGTTCTTCACCGGTCTTTGTGTTGACGTCCTTCATAGCTGTTGCACCAGAAGAACCCACTTCCTTATAGGAGGTATCGGCTCCTGAATAAACAGAGCTCCCTGCAGAAAAGCGCGACTGTCTGCATTTCTTATTTCCCCACTGTGGGTGCATGGACACAAGTGGGTGACATGAAGCACACCGTGGTACCAATCATCCAAAAGCCTGAGGTGAAGCCAGAGACAGGAGGGAAGCAAGGAAGGAAGAGATAGTAACGGATATATTTATAGTTTATGCAAGGTGGTGAATTATATTTGCCTAACAAGGAATATGGCTCTGAGGAGTTCTCCATTTTATTTTATTTTTTTTGGAGATAAGGATGTGTTATGAAATAGGAGGAGAAAAGAATTGGTCTAAATGAAATAAAGTTTTTTTTTTTTTTTAAAGAAAAGCTGTCAGCCACGTCTCTTAATGAGATTAGTGTCTGAAGCAATTACTATGAGATTTGTAAAGGCAACAAACACAAAAAATGTTAAACTAATCCCAAATTAAAAAAAGGAGGGGAGGAGGGAGAAAGAGGGATGGGATGGACACAGAAGCTAAAAGAAGTGAGATGAGGATGAAGAGGCGAGCGTGAGAGACGTAGAGAAAGAGAGAAAATTGACAGGAGGCGTGTATCGCTGTCTCTGGGTGCAGTGAGGAGTATAGGCTGTGGCATCCGCTAGTGGTGCTGCATACTCTCTGTTTGATCAAACACACTTCAAACACCCTCTCTGACTTCCTCTCGCACAGAGTTGGAAGACGAGCGCGTGAGCGTTTTTTCGCCTCTGCTCGCATGTGTGTGTGTGTGTGTGTGTGTGTGCGTGCACGGCGGCGTGTTTGCTGAGGAAAGCGTTATTGATGTTTTGTTTATCTAAAATGGGTCAACCCTAAACAAAACAAGCGCGGCGCCTACAGTGGCCTCGCGATGTCGACTGCTGTAAACTTGCAGTTTCCTCGCTGCTCCCCAAATCGGCGGATAATGTTGATGAATGACCCTGTGTGTGTTTTTGTGCAGCTCTGTGTGTGTGTGTGTGTGGGCCTCGGTGAGCTTATGTATGTACATTACTCCTCCCATTATCACTCCCCTGCCACTCTTTTTCACCTCTATTAAGTTATTCGCCATTAATCACTCCCTACATCTATTTCATTTCATGTCTTCATTCTCTTAGTTTGCCCCCATTGTGGATCTCCTCTGCATTCCTGTGTCTTAAAGAGCTGCGACTCCAGAGAGCTCATTAAAGCCATTAGCAGAGAGGAGTCACAGAATAGTTAGTCTATCTCTCTCTCTCTCTCTCTTAGCTGTCTGCTCTCATATCTCTAACCCGCTCCGTGCAGAAAAAACAATCTTTGACTCATCCGGTTACATTCGGCGTGCCCTTCACCTCCTATAGGTCGCCCCGTCATGCATGTTGCATTGTGTGCATGCTGCGACTCGCTCCCTTCTTTAATTTTCCTCCATTAAAATCACTCTTAACACAGTCATCCTGCCACATGAATGTTTGATTAAGAACATTATTGAAGATTAGATTGATGAATTATTGATCAGCAAGGTGGGATGTCTGTGGGGAGTAGATTAGACACGGGTCAGGGAGCGTGTTTGTGCGACTGTATCTGTTCGTGTGTGTGATCAAGCATGCGTCGTGTGAGTTGACAGTGTGCTTGCGTGTGTGTTTTTATGAGTTTATGATGAAGAGCGCGCGCGTGTGTGTTTTGTCGTTGAGCGTACAGTGGAAAAGATGATAACTCACCAACCCGGAGCTGCTGGTTAAGTCAGCCAGTCATGATTCTGTTTTATGAAATCATTTCGAATGCTCTCTGATGTTGCAGCAGACGCTTTAACCTTACATCAACATGTCAACAGCTCAGCGTAGGCAAAATTAAACCGCTGACCCTTTTTTTTCTTCTTCCATCTCCTGAACTAAACAGCAGTGTGTAGGTGTGTGTGTGAGAGGTGCCGGGTTCAAATCCTTGTGAAGCCTCCAGTTTGTCACAAGGAAATCGATGTAACAGATTTATTTACAGCAGTTGTGTAATTGTTGGTCAGTTTAGTCTGCTGTGGGCGGAGGTGTGAATAATGTGGTGTTGGATAGGTGTTGGTGGTGAACATGAGCGAGAATGCATCTGTGATTTCCTGCAGTGCCAGACTGTAGAGAAGCATCGGTGTACTGTAGTGTATGTGATGCCACACTTGGCTCTCTCTCTGATGGGACATCTCGAAGCCAGGAGCTCAGATTGGACACCATCTTATTCGGGAAACAGCGCAGAGCAGCTGAGCATCATGACCAACTGATATAGCCCGCAACACTGATTAAGTTAAACAAAGATTAGATCACCTGAAATTATTTTTTATTCCTGCAAGAGCACCAACACATCACAGCTGCCATTTCTCTAACGAGGACCACACCATCAACGAGATGAATGACTTAGTAACAAAACAAAAAGATTGTCAGTGAAGCTTGAACTCTTGTACTTCTTCGGTCTGTTGCTGCGTCGTAGGGGAAGCTTCGGTGGGAATCCGTCATAGCAGCCGGGCACGACGGATCCCCTCAGGACCTTTATGGAGAGTAGGAAGGAGAGGAAGAAATAGGAGAAAGAAATGGGGTGAGCGGGAGGGAAAGAGGAGGAGAGGGTTAGGAGTGTATTTATAGGAATGTCGGAAGTGGCACAGTTGAGGTGTGGTCCTGCTCCTGAAACTCGGCTAATGTCTTCATATAAAGATGCAATGAAATTACCAGTATATTAAAGGGAAATCGCAGCTTATTTCAACCTGGTGCATCGGATTTATGGCAATAAATATGGCTGTTGTGGCTTCACCACTGCCACCTCCACTGTAGATATTCAAGGAAACTACAGCTTTCATAATAAACATGCTTTTTACCTGAATGATTTCAAATTCTTATCTTGAGTTTGACTGAAAGAAACTTAGAAAATTAGCCCCTGGAATAGTCATTAAGGCTATGAACTAATTAAGTTTTTATACCATACATCTTCTTAATCTTCTTAATGGAGTAATAACTCAAACAATACTTACCATCAGGACACACATTAAAAGAAGTGTAGCAATGAAAAATGTAATTACTTGTGTAAGAATATATATTTATATTGAGATACTATATGTTGAGGGAGGATTTCAGCCAGCCAGCGTCTAATGGTTTGTACTTTTTATTCATAACTGTATTTTTTGTTCTGTAATGATGCTGATGATTAGGAGCTCAGAGACAGGAGCTCGTTTTCGAGCTAAGCTGTGACTTTCATTATGTCTCACTCTGCATGCACACTGTGTGAGACTTGCTTGATGGGTCCTGGTGCATGGTGCGCGTCAATCACAAAAATGACCGTTTTACACCTGGCTGTAAAATGCTCCTTGGGTGGTCATCTAGCAATCAAATTGCACTTATCCTCACACAAAAAATCCACGTGTAAATTCGTCCATAATTGTGCCTTTTCTGATGTTTTTTTTCATAACGCTGCACTAATAGCCAACTAGGCAGTAAAAGTAAAAGGAAAAAAATGTTTTATTTTGGCAGCAAACATCTGGTAAATTAAGTGTAAGTAGGTTTTTGTGGTGACAGGATAATAAATCCAAAGACACTCTCTGTTTCCCTCATCCCTGTGAAGAGGAAACAAATAGGCCATGAGTGTCAGTTACTGGTCTTTCATTTAGAAGCCCCCTTTGTCGCCTTGCCCTAAACACGCTCTTACTAAAGCATCTTGGGAGCTACTTAACAAACAAACTCCGAGTCGGTAATGAGGAAGGTGGTTTTCACTCTCAGCAGAGCGTCTCTCTCTCGTCTTTTTCCTCAAAGCCAACCTCCTGTTTGCTGATGGCCTTGTTGTGCCTTTGCTGTGTCTCTCGGCTGTGACACCAAATGCCACCGTCTGCATCCAAATCATTTGTCCCCCTCCTCTTGCGTCGGAAATGTCGGAAAATCTCACATTCTGAGGAGAATATGAATTCGAATGCCTACCAGGAAAATTCTGGGATAATCAAATTCAAATAGCTCTGGGCAACCACTGCAGATCAAATCCTTCCAGGCTAGGTCTTGCTTGCCCGGCGCGCACCCTGCGGCCACACTCATGGTTGATTTTTAAGGTGTCGTCAGAAGACAGATGCAGTGAGAAGGAAGCACATATAAATGTAAAGTTATTGTTTGTCATTACAGGCAGGTGCAGAGGAGGCGACGTGTTTGTACCCTTGGTTAAGCACAAATCGACTCCATTACATGTGAGCTATATGCTTGTCTGTTTCAATGATGTGAATTTTCTGCCCCTTTTGTCCCTGTTTTTTTCTAACGATGACGACTTTTTCAACTGTCATTGTTCAGAGGTGTTTCTGTGATTCCCTCTTCACTTCCATTATATGAGTGTGATAGAGTGAGCACATCCCTCCTGTCCTCAACAGTGGCACACTCGCTCCTCTGTGAAAACGTGGAAATTATTCACCGCATGGATTTGCTGTGGTTGTGTATTTGCCTGTGTGCACACTGATGAGTGTGTGGAACTGCAGGGAGCACTCGATAAACCCATGACGATTCCATTATAGCTGCCGATTCATAACTAAATTCACTGCATAATCCAAAAACTCTCCCCTCTTTACCAAACAGATGCACCATGCAGATGCAGTGCAGGGCGCAGCTGCATTAGCATCGTGAAGAAAGTGTGGTAAACTTAATGTTAGGATATTTTATAGCAGCATAAGACCTTCAGAATAAAAGCCTACAGTGACTACACTCTCTTTTGTTTTGGTACTCCTCCCTGCCTCCCACTGATTTATTCATCTATTGACTCTTTTTTTACTCAATTCCCACGAAACCCATTCAAGTTTTATCTGTTCTCTTATCATGGCAGTGATAACAGCAATAAAACAAACAAGACAGAGCTGCAGATTAAAGATTAATTTTGTGAAGGTGCTCCTCAAATGAGGACGCAAAAAAAACAAACAAACAGACAGACATGACTGAACTGGATATCAGACGGAGGAAAATGTCAGAGCAACACGAAGGAATAAACAGATTAAATTAAAACCCTCGTAAAGAGACTGAGTCACTGGGACTTTCAAATGGGCTGGTAGTGTTTAGTAAAACTTACTTAATATTATCCATATTGTACTTTGTGTAGGGAGTGAATTTTAAGGCCCTGATGAACCGGAGACGTGATAAGAGAAAATAACCAATTTTAAATAACAAGAAGCTGATGAAACAATCTAATAAAGCAAATATGGAACAAAAAACTAGAAAAGAATCTAAACTGTAAATCCAGCCTGTATCACAGTGACTGCCAACAGAACCTGGACAGCTCTCAATTTGAAAAAAAAATATATGTGAATTTATTTATATTCCCAAGAAGCTGACTCTTCAAAACTGAAGAATTTCTCTTGACAGCAGTGACAGGCAAGAGGTCCTCCTTGCATTTTCACCACAGTCGATTTGGTCGGCGTATCCAACAAAAACACAGGTTTTCCTCTCACATCCCTGAAGCACTTTAGCTCCGAACTCTTGACGTTTTTTTTCCACCAAACGGACAAATCTGAACCGAGGCTGGTGCTTTTGGGGAAGTGAAAAAAAAAAATCAAAAATCCTCCCAAATCGGTTGACACCACGAGTGTGTTGAGTGTGTGTGTGTGTGTGTGTGTGTGTGTGTGTGTGTGTTGAGTGTGTGTGCGTGCATGTGTGCATTTCCCTTCTCCCTGCATCCCCCCCCCGCCCCCCCATCTGCAGAGGAAAGAACTCTTTGAACTGTGAACCAATGAGCATCACAGCAGCAGAAAGATGTTGCTAGGAGCAATTCCTACATCCAGCTGTGGACCTGTGCATCGCACACACACACACACACACACATAAAACACACACACACTCGGTACACACCCAAAACAAGCGCAAAGTGTTTGTCTTAAGGCCATACTGTCAAGGTGATAGTTTATGGATGCGAGCTCCTTCTCCTCCGCCTCCTCCTCCACCTCTTTTCTCGTCTTCGTCACAGGATAACATGTTATGTATCTGGAACACGTTATCTCCTACTTACATTGCTGCCATTTCTATCCCTCCATCTCTCTTTCCCTCCCTCCATCTCTCCTTTTTTTCTATCTAATGCATAGAGACAGGGTGGATGTATAATTCATACCCCCTCTGCCAGCCGTGCTCCTCTTGGTGTGTGTGTGTGTGTGTGTGAGAAATAGAGTGTGCATGCTGCCACCATTACTCGTCAGGCCGAAGAGAGAGACCTCAACCAAGGAAGCAAAGCGGAAAGAACAGGTCATCTGAGTGCATGTATGTGTGTGTCAATGTGCACATGTGTGTTTACCTCTTTACATTGTTATAAATCATGTATAGGCGTGGGAACGCTCGCCTGCTGACTTTTCTATATGTTTCATTACGTGGCTCAGAGTTAAAAGAAGCAAGCGTGGGCTCAGAACATTTGACGTCTGTTTTCCTTTGGCGTGTTTATTGGTTTCGGGCTTCGTATTTATCTCCGCGTGGCGTGCGCTCCTGCGCCCGCTTATGAAACTGTAAAAGCAGGCCAGCGTTTGCTCTCTGAAGGCAGACATGCTTCTCTGAGCTCGAGTTTCTCTGAAATAGAATTTGGGAGGGCAAGACCCACCTCTCTTCTCCACTCAACCATACACTTACTCATTCCCTCTGGGGAGGAGAGAAGGAGAGAGAACGAGGTACAGGAGTGGGTGGAGAGAGAGAGAGAGAGAGAGGGAGAGAAGGGATGAAAGGGGGGCGTGAGGTGCAAAGAAGGGAAGAGGAGAAAAGAGGGAAATGGCCAAAGAAAGACGAAAGTTAAGGAGAGGAAGGTGAGGAAAAAGGAGAGGACGGCTTGGAAAGGTTGACTGCTGCACCGTGATGGAATGTATATCAAGTAGTGACTTTAAATACCATTTGGAGGTTGTTGTACTTTAGTATTTCAAGAAATGCTACTTTACGTGCGCGTTCAGAGAGAAATATTATACTATAAATTGCATTTATTTCAACGTTCTAGTGAGTGGTTTCTTTGCAGATTAAAGGTTAAGTCTCTCGCCCAAAAACTATTAAAACCACATCAGCGAGCCACACTGTTGCACTGGGTGATGGGTTCATTCATTACCATGAGCATGGGCACTGTAGTTTATTTTGGAATACCAAATGTGTATTAATACGTGGCAGAAAATAGTTCCCCAATAAATGCATTATTTACTCCAGATTTGAGCAACCTTTCCTTAAAAACTGCAGCGGCCAGCTGTTTTTTTTTTTTTTTTGGAAGCCAGTTAGCATTTATTAAAAATGAAACTGTATATTTGTGACTTGTCTTTAAAAATGTATGTCATCATTAGGAAACAATGGACTCGGGGCTGAGAGCCACAGGGTAGGGAAGTCAAAGGACTGATGGACGATTTGTTGACAGCAGGAAAAATGTAGCATAACAAGACTATTATCCTTTAATCTTTGTAAATATGAAACATTACTATGGATTTAACCACCGAATACTTTATGAATTAGATGAAACAAAATAAATAATAATATGAATTATTAACCACCTTGTGCAGCTGCACCATTAAAATATTTACATGTTAATGCATCAGTAAAGCGAATCCAGTGATATAATAGATGCTATAAACTCCATTCTGCAAGCACTTCTTTACTTAACTTAAGTAAAGGATGTGTGTACTTTTTCTAACAGCTGCTGATGCAGATATAGAAAGAGAAGAAATAAATGGAGGGAGAGGGAGAGAACACGGGGGACGTATAGGTGCAGAGAGCAAAGTAATGGAGGGGACATGTAGAGCAACAGACAAAAAAAAAAGGTGGAGATGGAAAAGAGAAGAGCTATAAGCCACCAAAAGCATGTAGAGGAAACAAGATAAGAGCAAGAGAGAGTGAGACCGAAAGCGCAGGAATACATGTACTGGTGGAGGGGTGGAGGGGTGGCGGAGGGGTGGCAAAGAGCAAAAGGGAAGCATTATAGGCACAAGCCCAGATGAGAACATGCAGAGACAAAAAGAGAAACAAGGAGAGGGTGAGGGAAGGGAGGGAGAATCAACCCTTCTCCCTCTAATGGGTGAGTGAGCATTGGGAACAGTCAGCTGAGTCAATGTCAGGAGGCAAATTAAACGGGAGCGGAGCTTTGCATGCACAGTTTAGGCCGCTGCCACCGCCACGGCTGTAGACAGAAGGCGCGCTAATGGACAGCAAGCAGAGCGGTGAGGAAAGATAGAGGAGGTAGAGAAGAGACTTAGAGAGATGGTTCAATTGAAATGGAGGAGAGAGTTAAAAAAAAAAAAAAAGTGCCTTCATGCTCTTTACTGTATGTCTCAGTGTAGCTGGATTCGGCGATGGAGTCGGGCGGGCTCGCTATGTGATAAATTGCAAACAGAGCAGGAAGAAGAAATACACATGGGAGATGCTTTGATTAAAAAAAGTCTCAAAACTCATTTAGGGTAACTTACTGCTGCCGCTGTAGCTCTGTTTAATAGATGGCAGGCGGGGAGGAGAGGAGAGAAGAGGAGAGGAGAGGGAAAGTTACATCAAAGTACTGTTGGTGATAGAAATGCATTAGATATAAGCACTGCCCTGATGTTTGGAATTTCAAAGCTTCGACTTTTTTTTTGCGCTTCCTATCCTGGGATCCTCGGTGTTTTTATTACTTTGAGGGTGTTTTCCACTAAGGAGGGTGACCGAGGCTGATTCTACTCAATACAGCAAACGACACGTGCTACTACAAGCGCCTAGCCTCTCTGTTTAATGGACAGCAAAGCGAGGAGAGACGGAAGCGGGAGGAAAGTGTCTCCGGGCTAATTTATTGTTTTGCACTGGCTGCGGCGCTCACTTCAATGGACAGGAAGCAGAGGGGAAGAGAAAGGGGAAAAACTACACAACATATTACTGAGTCCTGCAATAAGAAGTTTATTAAAAGTAGCAGTTAGATGACTTGATTTTCACCTTAGCAGATGTCATCTTGATTATTTTGCAGAAAAGTGTGTCCGTCTAAAGATATTGAAGTAAGATGAACGACATAGTGGATTTAACTCTTGGCTTGGAGGCTGGTAATGAGATTAAGTGGCTATTATTGCTGTTAACATTTGGAAACAAGCGCAAAGTATATGTAGAAACAGAAAGTCAGTGTTAGGATTCAAGCTTTTGCTCTCAGAGTGCAAGTCAGAGCGACTGAGCGATGTCAAGTTTCAAAAAAAGTCCAACTCGAGTGTTCAGAAGCAGAACTGAACTCATCTTTCCGCTCTCGGAGTAATTCCATATTACCGAGGCGATGGTTGTTATGCAGATTTTTTTTTTTTTTCCTTGCAAAAGGGACGAACAGGTGTTCATACTCATGCAAATTCGAAACACATTACTCAAACATTAATGGTGCGGTCCTCACAGACATTACTAGCGCCACGTGACCATGTTTTTGAGAGCTGATAGCACAACAACAGCTGCTATTAACCCCTGTTTATCCCGCTCTGTGTATTGTGTACAGTATTCCTATGGTGAAGCACACTACCTGGCTCAATGTTTTTCTGTGCAGTCATTTGAATAAACATATTAATTTAGGAATTTGCATCACATAAGCAGAATATTAGCGGATAATAGTGAATGTCTTATTTTAATGGAGGGACCCCTCTTTTCATGGCGGAGCCTCAAGATTAGATAATAAAAGTGGAGCCCCCCTGATCATGTCAGTTGATAATGTGCTTCAGTGATGCATATTCTCATCATCCTCAAATAAAGTTACAATAAATCAAAGTGCCACAAACCAATTTCCACATAGTGACCTTTTTCGGAGCCCCCAGGGGCTTTGGGGCACTTGCCCACTTCGCCTAATTGGTAATCCAGCCCCAGGGCTAGCAGATGTGTGTTACCAGTGCACAAATTCAGGACCGTCATACATTTTATCACAGTCACTGACACACAATGACAAATGTACATCATTTACAATGGCAGCGAAATCTTTACAAGAATGCCGAACAAATTTCCACCGTGAATGGCAGCTTGATCAGTTAGGCAGCTGCAGCTTTTGTTGCTAAAATTTTACTGGTTCAAGTCTTTAGCTAATCTCAAGCAATTCAAGTTTCAAGTCTTAATTTTTGTCTCCTCCTCCAGCCAACCAGTGTAACACGAAAGAGACTTTGCTGCTAACTACACCTTGTCGCAGAATAAAGCCAAACATTTTCCCTAACAATTCCTCTCGGAATAAGGGAGCCCCACGCCGCGAAAAAAACCCACAATATCAACAACAACAAACATCTGTACACTTATCTCAGCTCTCTGTGTACCTGGCAAGATGCAGGTGAGGATAAAAGGGAGAAATATCCATGGAGAGATGCATCAAAGAGCCAAAAAAAAAAAAAAGTGTCCCCCCGCCAGTTTAGAGTTTCCTTGTCAATGTAACTAAATAGCTCTCTATTTAATGGACAGCAAACAGAGGGAAGAGGGAAGAAAAGTTACATCGAAATAGGGATGGATATTGAAAAATGATACCTTGTACTGTGCCGCTCGCTCTACAGCAGCTCTCTCTGTCAGGGAAAGTAAGCAGACGGTGTGAGAGGGAGATACACAGCAGATGCTTTAAAAGTGTCTCCAAGTCAATTTAGTGTTCCCATGCCACTGTAACTAAATAGCTCTCTATTTTATTGACAAAAAGTGTAGGAGAGAGGAGAGAGCGAGAGAGAACGATGCGAAGAGTGATAAGTCGAATGAAAAACGAGTTGCTGGAGACGTAGGGATCCTCTCAACCTCATTTGTGAGCTCTGGTATTTACTGCTGCTATCAGATGAGGATTAGAGGCAGATCACAGAGGCAAGACGTTTTATCTCATTCACTCGCTGAGTATTATTAAATCATCACTGTGTGGAGAAAGCTTCTATCTTTCCAGTTTGACATTTTCCGACGACTAATTAGGTTGTTTAAAGCAGCACGTCATGTCCAATACATCTTCATGTCTAGTTTGAAGCAGGAACAGGAGTTGTTTTTTAAACATATTATCTGTATATTTCAGTTTAATGTCAGTATGTGGGCAGCTGTGTGATGACAGTGTTGGAAATGTGTGTGTGTGGATGTTCAATTAGTGATCTGAGCAGAAACATGTGGGAGTTTCAACACAGTTGTCGCCCGTTGAAAACAGAAATGTGCAATTTTCTACTGCATTGAACACACATTAATCATTTCGGCATACATTGAAATAATTGTATGACTGTGGAGACGTATTCGCGTCAAGGTAACAGTGGGAAAGAGAGAGCTGACAGGTCTTTTACAGCTTTATTTTACAGGTCTGTTAGTTGTAAATACATCTTCGGGACGGATCTATGCAATGTGTCAAATGAAAGAAGTAAGTGTTCATTCACTGTTCATTTATTGACCTGCTGTTTTAGGTGTCACAAGCAGTTAATGTGAATTAAATTGTTGGAGTAGTAGCAGTTAAATACTGTCTACTTTCTCTACAATTCTACTGTGTACTATATCTGTACTATGTAGTTCTTTCCAGGAAAGATACCCTGAAATTGCTGGAAAATTATGAACGCCACGTTACCGATTACAGAGCTGGTTGTTTGAGGGTTAACATTGTTGTGCATATAGAACTGCATCCGTTAAATTATGCATATAATTACCTGGCAGTTGACTGATGTGAAGCAATTATGTTTGCTTTTTCAGGCGCTATCAACGCTCTCTTGGAAATAACATAATGCACTGACGCCATAGATCAGAAATCACGTTCCCATATGGTTATTTTTAGGCAACAAAACTCAAGTCAAAGATCAACATTTGCATAAACATAACCACAAAACAATTATCATTTCATCAACCATTTCCTCGTTATGATATAGAATGTAGTTCAGGTGGCGCTGCACTCTCATCAAAACATATTTTTATATTTACTTCACATATGTCTTGGAGGTGTACTCCACCACTCCCTCAGTCTCCCTTGTACTATTATATAGTTCTTTTCAGGATATTATTATATTGGACAATAAACATAACCAACCTGACAGCTGTATGACTCCAGAGTCGGCTGTGTGAGAGTAAAAAATATAGTGCATGGTCCACGTGGCACCCATACTATTACTATATGGTATATTTATTATATTGAACAAAGGCTGACGTAAGACATCTTGTGTTTTAGAAAAATGTGAGGGATGCCAAAGCCAGAACAGAATTTAGGAGTTGGAAACAGCTACAGTAACTCCCACATGACGTGAACTTGACATTAGTAGTCATGGTAATGTGGATACGCCGGGATAGGAGTTGACAGAGAATTGGTCTGTTCTTCTAAAAATTCAGTTGGTGTTTTTTTTATTTTTTTTAGAAGGACTCTGCAGGGCTGTTTGATGTATTTACTCGGCTATGGAATCAATAAAACAAAACAAACATACACTCTATAGCTGTGATTATATTAGAAACCACCAGAGCACATCTGCAGTGCAGCAAGGTTACCAAGTTCAAACCAGCCTGATCCTGTCAGTCGTTTGCTCCTCTCTAACGCACACATAAGGAGGAGGGGAGGAAAATTAGTCAATGGAAGTAGTCACAGGAGAACACAACATGTTGGTTTGGGAGCGATGTGGTGTGAGATAAATGGAGGAGGTGTGAGGAAAGGGGGCAGGAAGGGGAGAGGAAGGGGGGAAGACAACAGAGGAAGAAGGGAATCCATGCATCGCTCCGCTGGGAGGCACAGCTCCAGTCTTCCTCCAGACCTTCAAGTCAGAGCCGTCTACAACTACAGAGAAAACACTGCCTCACCCCTCCGACACTCACCCTTCACATCTCTGCCCCCACCTCTGTCTCTCAGCACCCCCAGAACAGCTGTCAGCTACCTCTGGACCCCTCTGGAGGGGTGTGTGTACTTGTAACTACATGTCATGCATCTGCAGTGTGTGTATGCATGCATGGGCATCTGTGAGTGTGAGTGTGTGTGCTCGTATGTGTGGGAAGTTAGATTAATAAGGGAATAAGGGCTCATTATTTTTGTTTTTTAACATTCATTTAAATCCCAGAATATTCAGTGTTTATGTTGAATTTTAAAAAACCGACAGGAAATCACTCAATAAAAACTCAAATCTGGGTGAAAATTGGATTTTAAAAATACTTTTTGCAGCCCAAACATTTAACCATTTCAAATTTGTCCCTCATTTTGAGTGACGATCGTGCATAATCAGCAGCTCATTTGCATTTGCTTACCATTTTTCTCGTCACTTAAGAAGCATTTTCTGAGCTGTGCCTGTCAACAGAGGGCCTCAGTTTAAAAACCTTCTACTCCGAGATGCATAGAGACACAAAAACTGTGTGAAAACCATAAAAATGCACTCCTACATTTTAAAAATGTGTATTTTTATGGTGAAATTTGTCAAAACACAAAAATATGCGTCTTATGTGTCTAAAAATGCAAATGAGAGTCTATGTGTCAGTGTGTGTTACATTATCTTCCCACTGAAGACGATGCAACTGTGTGTGTGTGCGTGTGTGTGTGTGTGTGTGTACAACGTATGCATCATATAAGTGGTTAACAAGGTATTAGTGGTCTTACCGTGCTTTCTGTCACTTAGTGTCTTGTTAGAGGCCGTTGTAACTCTGCTAAACTAAATCAATACACAATAGCGTTTTGCCTAACAACATATGCATGCACACCAACACACACACACACGCTGTGAGAGAAATCGCCCAGTCAGCGACAACGTCCAATCAAGAGCTGTTTAAGAAGATCGAGAGAGCTGTTTAGGAGATGTGTGTGTGTGTGTGTGTGCTGCTTCAGAGAACAAGAAAAGCATTTAAAGAGGTGTTGCTCCTGTTAACGAATGGCACTGCTTGAATTCACATGCTGCTAATTCATCAATAACCTCTTAGTTTAGCTGCCAATATGCGCATGTGTGTGTACACGTGTGTGTGTGTGTATATATATATATATAGATGTTCTAGATGTTCAGTAGCTTCAAACTAGAGTCCAAGTGTTTTTGCATTCCAAAGACATACATAAGCATCATTTAAGTAAGGACTACAGATATATTTAGCCTAGTTAAAAGTTCTTACACCCCGCACGGCTTCACTTTGATATACTTTGAACTTCTCCGAGTCATATTTTACCCCAAAACCTGCAATTTGTGCAATAAATCCTCCCTTCATGAAGGTCAGTTTAGCTGAAACTGGTTTAGAAGAGGTGTTGATTCAACTGCATGGTTAATTCTAGTTTCTATTATTCTGTTTACCCTATTTATATCAATGAGGTTAGGCCCAACAACAGAAACGCCTCTCTGAGCGTATCTCACGTAATGTTTCCAATGATTAGAAAACTGTAAAAAAAAAAAAAAAAAAAAAGCGAGGACTGTTTCACCAGTGTTGACAGGTAGCGTTCGTAGGGCGCCGGTGCAGAGAGCAATTAAAAATGCATACCCTGCTATTTATGGAGCTGAAATTTCAGTGTTATGCAAGGGGTGGACCACATGGTACTTTATAACCCGTCCCACCATAATACCCAAGTGTGTTTCTCTGAGTGTGTGTGTGTGTGTGTGTGTGTGTGTAGGAAGAAGTGCAGCAGAATGTGTGTGTGTGTGTGTGTGTGTGTGTGATGAGCATTTGACTGCTAAAGACCTAAAAAGCCAAGAATCAATACTGCTAATGAGAGTCTTAGAGCCGAGAGAGGAGGGATAGAAAACCTCTCACCCTGTTCTTTCAATTTGTCTTTCCCTCCTCCTTTCCCACCTTCTTACCTCCCCTCTTTCCCTCCTCCTCTTCCCTCCTCTTCCTCTCTGTATAGCTCAGTCCATATATTTCTTTGCTGTTGTTCCACCTTGCACCATTTTGTTGCCTTCACTCCTCCCTCCCTCTTCTCTCTCCATTCCCTCCATTTCTTGGGCCTACAAGTAGGCGTCAGGTGGCAGTAAACCATGCCATCATCTCCTCCTTTCAGATGCACTTTGCTCCGCTCCTTCACTCTGACAAATTGAATATTCCCTCTAAACACTTTTTCCAGGAGCGGAGGCATCTCATGTTCTGGTTCTACGGATCCGCAAACTTAACGTCAGACTCACAAACAGCCTTTTATGTGCACAGGACGTATCCCGCAGCGTCAAAATCCACACGCCTTAAAGTGGGTTTGCAAGTTTTAGCTCCTTATCCCTCCCTAAGACTTTACATATTTGCAGGCAGATTATTATATATTTAGATTATTTTGTGTTTTGACAACAGTTCTAGATTGCCATTGATTTCCATTCATTTCCGTGCATCATAACAGATCAATTAACTCTGGGAACTCGCTCGTGTGTTCACGATCCATCGCAGTGAACGTCGAGTTTGCCTGAATTTCTGTCCATGTTACATTAACAGTGCATGTTAATGTAGTTTTTAAGCGCCAGCTGAGTCCAAAAAGTCTCCAAAGCGTCACGACAACAGTGGTGGAACAAGTATTTATAGGCCCCCCCATTTCACCAAAATTGCAACATCCAAGCTGCGATTGGCAACATGGTGAGATCATTTCCTCTTGCTCACTTTGACAAGTTTGGACTAATCAAAACAAATGGCGTACTCGCGACACATGCACAAGCATCGGGGTGTAGTTCTCACAAATTTGATGGTGACACTGCCACAATTTGTGGTGTGAACACGAACACAAAGATTTACTAGTAGCTACACAAATCTGGGCGTTTGACATACTTAAAAAACATTTTCAAAATTGGTGCAGCAGAGGAGCCCTGTGATGAACTGGGGACTCGTCCAGGGTGTACCCCGCCTCTTGCCCAATGCCAGCTGGGATTGGCTCCAGCCCCCCGCGACACTGATAAGGATGAGCGGATGGTTTTGCAGAGGCCAAGATACTTTGACTTTCTAGTCCCTGTTTTGGATCAAACTCCAAAAACAGTGCCTCCTACATTTCCCACAATGCATCTTGATATCTTTAGTTAGACTCCTCTTGCCTTGTGCAAAAGTTTGTAGTCTCCAGGACAAAACTGACATTATTCAAGTGATGTCACTTGAAATCGGTGCCTCCTAAATAATTTTATATACAGTTTGGTAGATTCATCTATATATTCAATCATATATTATGAGCTGATCGAATGTTTTCTATGTAAAATCAAAGTTCTGAGTAACTACAGCTGTAGTGAAGTGATTTATATTGTTGTAAATAGGCAAAAACATCCACATCAGTCAGTATGGTCCTTTAAGAAAAAACACTACCAATCTAATAAAGAAGTTACAGAGTTGCTGATTAACACAGTCAGATGAAAAAGGAGGCGGGGGTGGAGAAATGATAGTTTAGAGACTGGGATGCACAGAGGTGAGGTGCGTATGATAAATGGCTGACTAGGCACAGCATCGTTTAGAGTTATTAATAAAACACAGACGCTGTATCGATCTGTGACACAGGCGGGGGCTCAGCGCCGGCAGATATGCTCTCTCCGATATAGATTTACATATGGCCCCTGTTCTCCCGTATGGATTTAGTGGCAAAGCTCAGAGTGTTTCTAAGCTTTTGACTGATTACGCCTGTCCAAGCTGCTAAAGGTGGGAGAAGAGATAGAAAAGAAAAAGGGAGGATGAGAGAAATATGTATTTACTTTACATGAAGGGAGGGAGGGAGAGGGCAGAAGGGAGATGCCCTCCCATTCCCAAATCAACTCTGTGCATGTGGAGAGCTAAGCGGACCAGACAGGTGTCAGCAGCACGGTGAAGTCTCTCTCCCAGTGAAGCTATCAAGGGGTAGAGCTGTCGGCATTCAGTTAAAACTTCTAATCATTTCCTCTGACTCCCCCAACTTACAGCCCGTCGTCGCTATTCATCATCCTCCACGAGACGTCTCGGAAAGAAGTTCTTAATTTACTGTGATTATGACACTGTTTGCATATAGATTGCTGGTAACGATTGAAGCCATAATTTGGAGGGAGGAGAAAACGAGAAGGGGGAGGGTTGCTTTTTTTTTTTTTTTTTGCCTTTGTCTTGAGGAAGAAGAAGAAGAAGAAGAAGATCCCACGGCTTAAGTTCTTCACTACTTTCACACACACCAACATAAGCACACATGCACGGCCCATCTTCTTTCTCTCATGAAGGCACGTGCAGGGGTCCAGGGATCACCCAGAATGCTTTGCCCTGCATTGTTTAGCAGTTCCTTTCAGTGCATTAGAGGGGGGTGAGAGGCTCTTCTTTGCCAAGAGATGGGTCAGGCCCTTTCACTGCCAGCATCCTTCTTTCACCCAGGCCTCTGTCTCCCAGGGCAACTCTCTTTCTTGTCCTCTGCATGTGTGTGTATCTCTGAATATGTGTGTGTACATGTGTGTGTGTGAGGAAGAGCGCAAGTGAAAGAGGAACATGAAAGGGAAAAAGCAGGCTCGATGACTCGCTGCCAAACCTTCTCCAATTTCCCCTCCACGACTAATCTGATTGGCTCCTCTGATGCTCCGACGGTGAAAGGAGAGCAGGATTGGATGATGCCGGCAGGAATTGAGCAGACACTGGGCCGGACTTGGCTGGGAATGTTTGGGATGAGGCAGGAATTTGCGCAAATATACCCCTATAGGACTCTTTCGGGGAATCATTATGTGTATGTTGATGCGTCTGTATGGTGTGTATGCTTCGAGCATCCCTTCAAGGGCCTAATTTGTGTTTATGTGGGTCTGCGTTTGCAGTTTCACATGAGCATCCTTCTGGATTGAAGGGCAGAGGATGCTTTGGATTTTGGAGAGGATGGAGGGGGGGGATAAAAGGCAGAGAGGCCAGGGGAGAGAATGAGAAAGCTCTATCTCCGTTCACCCGATTTAGGATTACCAAGAAAAGCAGGGGGGCTGTCGGAAAGAGGGGGAGGTGGAATGACAGTGAGAGAGAGAAAGGGAGAAGCACATGGAATTAGAGATGTGCTGAGAAACAATGAGGCCCGAGTGAATCAGACTGAGCAAACCGAATCCAGGGGGGGTGTTGGGAATGTGAATCAGGTTATTCCACAGGTACATTTACAAGATTGTGACCAGGTAGAAAACCTGGAGAGCTCCATTTACTCTTACTTTGGCCATCCGTACTCTGCAGTGCAACTTTTGTCCCTGTCAAACAAACCACTACAAGAAAAAAGAAAAGAAACAAGATGACTAAGATCAAGTTTAGAGCCACGATAGCAGCAGAGCGGTGCTTTGAGATAAATGCTAACCTAAGCATGCTATTTGATGTTTAGCAGGATTAAGGTTACCCTATTAACATACTTAGTTTGGTATGTTAGCATGGTATTTGTGAAAATAGTATTGGTCAAGTATTGGACAAATAAAACGTTTGACCTGATAGTGGATTACAAGGATCACCAAAGTTATTACAATCCATCCCAAGGGGAACTTAAATGTCATGTCAGTCCATCCAAATGTTGTCAGGACATCGCAGTGAGAACCACAAATGTCAGCCTGATTGCAGCACTAGCACTAAAACCCAGGGGATCACCAAAATCAGTAGGATTAATCCTCTGGGGACCATTTATTGAGCATGCCAGTACATCAATTAGATTTAGAGATGTTGCACTGAATAATTAAAAAATGTGGATCTTCTACTGGTGCTAGATGAAAAGTCAGACAGGATCACATCGCCGTCCCTACATCGCTGTAGCGTTGCTAAAATATATGTGGGAACCTGCACGTCATCGTTGAACATCTCATCCTTAAACCCTTACCACTATTGAGTTGCTCAAACAGCCTCCGCTCTTCTGTGGAGTCTTTCCACAACGAGATTCAGCTACAAGAGTGTTAGTGAGGTTGAGCAGTGATGTTGAGAAATAAGCCCTGGATCTCAGTCAGCTTTCCAGTGTATCGCAAAGGTTTAATGGCAGGCCAGTGCAGTACTTAGTTCGTGGACCTGGTTTTGTCGAGGGGCGCATTATCATGTTGAAGCAGGAAAGAGCCTTCCCCAAACTGTTGTAACAAAGTTGGAAGCGCACCATTGTCTAATATATCATCACACGCTGTTATCTTAATGGGAACTGCTAGCCCATACTGTGAAAAACAGCTCCTGTACACAAGAGGCGTCCACATACTTTTGACCATACAGTGTAAAAGCTTCCATTAGAGGGCCCACGTTTCTACATTAGGAATTTACCTTAGTGATTTGGTGTACATGAATAATTGCAGCAAAGTAAACAGTCATTAACGCTGACACGCTGCACTACACAGAATGAGCAACTAAACGTTTCACACAGCAAACAGTCCAAATCCGAACAAGCAATACAAAGCAAGACACGGATAAACTGAATGAGAGAGTAAATGAGTGGGAGAAAGAGAGAAAAAAGGGGGGGGAGGGGGATAAAACGGCAGAAAGGTGAGAAGGAAAAAAAGAGAGGAAAAAAGGAGGTGAGAAGCAAATGAATAAATAAAAGAGACACGCTCGCCAATTCGGCGGAAGAAAGGAGCAAGGATTAGGAGGTGTACAGATGCGGAAAAAGAGAGTGGGAGAGAAAAAGAGAGAGATGGAGGGAGAAGTGGGGGGAAGGAAATGAGAGAAACAAAGACCTCACAGTGTTAGGAGTGCTGCTGGGCATCCTCAGAGGAAAACAGAGCAGACTCCTTTGTAGTTGGAGAGGAAGCTCCAGGTCTTCATGGATGTGAGCATTAGCTGGTCCTTGAATTAGTGGCTCCCAAAGGTCCCTCTTCCTCTCTCTCTCTCTGTAGGCCCTGTATCTATCACTTACTCCATCTTTCCAGCTCTCTAAAGTCTATCTATCTATTTCTATCAGTTTATCTCTCTGGCTCTTCACCTTTCTCTACATAGCTGTCTATCATCACCTCTTTCACTCGGCATTTCTCTTTCTCCATCCTCCACCCAAACTTTATCTCTACCACATTCACGCACGCAGCAGAAATACCAAAATAGAAAACATTTGTGCACACACAGTGATGCACAAGTTACACAAGCATACAGTATGACACACACACACACACACACACACACACACACACACACACAAACACAATAGAGTGTTTTTTTTCTCTCACAGGCTTTCTCTCACACTCAAATAGGTTTTCCAAACCTGGCTTCCTCAGCGGGCTCCCAGGTGCAGAACTCAGCATCAAAACAGACTCCCTCTTCTTCTTCTTCATTTCTTTTACTTCCTCTTCTTTCTTTGTCTGGCAGAAGCTGAAACTCACAAAAATCCACAAACTGAAACTGACAAATTACTCACAGCGAGCTCTGCCTGTTCTCTGTCCTGCTTTTCTTCTTCTTCTTCTCTTTTTCAGTTCTTCATCTTCCTTCCTCTCACTTTTTCTCATTTCTTTGTCTCTTTCCGTCATGCTTATTTTTTTCTCATCTTCCTCTTTCTCTTCCCTTTATATTCGGTACAGGTGAACCTTGAATCGTTTCATGTGCATATCGAGCTTTGCTTTATTAAAAATTGTCTCTTGTTGGTGTTTCATTTGGGGGGGAAAGCTTTAGAAAAGTTCTTAGACATATTTTTTATTTCTTTTCTCAAATATATATAGTATATATTTTTCTAGCTTTGCTGTGAGGGCTCAGTGGTCACGACCAAACTAATTTGACATTTTGGGAAATGCACTTATTCGCATTCTTGCCAAGAGTTAGATGTCTGTGTGCTTCGTGTTGAGCTGGAGCCAGTTAGCTTAGCATAAAGGCCACAAGCAGGGGGAAACACCTAGCTTGGCTCTATGGCTGCTAGCTCCTCTAAAGCTGGCTAATTAACATATTATATCTTGTTCGTTTAACACAAATACAAATGCAAAAATGACAATTTGTTGTTTTAGAGTGGCTTACAAATGTTATTATGTTGTGAACAGTTTATCTATGTCCAGTACTGGTGATAGTTCCAGCATCTAATTATCCATAAAATCACTAATTGTCATTTTTACATTTCTGTTTTTGTACAGATTAAACAAACAAGATAAAACTTGTTCATTAGCGAGCTTTAGCGGTGCTGGTAAGCGTATTTTTCAACTTTGAACAAAGCCAGGCTAGCTGTTTTCCCCAGCTTCCAATCTTTATGCTAAACTAAGCTAATTGCCTCCGGCTTCATACACAAGAGTATCAATCATCTCAACTCACTTCCGACAAGAATAAGTGTATTTGCATGTCTGATGGCCTTCAGTCTCGAGTTCAGGGTTCGGTTAATAGCTTAGCAATGACCTAACTTCAAAAGGGGTTACCGCAGCTTGATTGTTTCTGTGGTTTTTCATGGACTTTTAGTAAGATTTTAATCAAAAACTTGCTGCAAATCAAGGCTGAGCTGGCAATTTTAGTCACCAGAGAGGTGAGCTCTGATGGTGGATTTAATTATTGACACGGATGATTCAGTCCGTTGAACTCAGATGGAGAATTTGGTGTTTGGCTTTGTTCTCATCTGAGCTGAGTCCTTTTTACTACCAATGTATTATGCCATGTGCAAACAATCAGTCCTGTAGGTCAACTGTAGACGGTAATACTCCATTTGTATAGTCCGCCTACACGTAGTTTAGTGTCATTTCAACTGTAACATGAACAAGCCTAACTAAACGTAACCGCAGTGGTGTTGTATCAGAAATCAGCTTCATTTCTAAAACGTTTGAGCTGTTTAATCACATTTAATAATGTGTCGAAATGTTACAAATACTCTAGTAAGTATAGACAGACTGTCCGAATAAAGTGTTACCCTGCAGACGTACACATTTCTGATCGCCATGCATTTTCTGCGAAGCCTGTCGACAGGTAACACTGAGATGGTGGATATCTGAGACACTTGTTCTGGGAGAAAATGTTCCACCAGTCGATGCTGTGTGTATTTTTCTCAGGACAGCTGGCATATTGAATGGAAGCCTCTCCACAAATCTCCAACCCCCTCAACCCTCGCACGCCTCCTCCTGCTCCCTTTCGCTCCTTTGGCTGCATCCTTCGCCCCCCCATCCTCCCCGCCTCCTCCCCTCTGCCATTCAACAGTTGGCACGGAGACAAGAAGCGAGAGGAGATTGGGAGGCAGGGGGAGAGAGTTGGGTTGGCAAGTGTGGAGGAGGGGAAGCTGGTGGAGGAATTGTAGAGAAAGAAAGCATATCGGTTGCACCTACAGAGAGCGTCGAGGGGCAGCGGGGGCAGAAATGGGGTTGTTAGTGAGGGGTTACAGCTGGAAAGTGTGCAGGAGCCACTGAGCCGGAACAGTAGACGATAAGGGCACGCTCGTTCTGATGAAGAGCTCCCTGTTGAGTTATCAGTCCGTGAGGGGTCTGGTTTTGGGGTTTTGTTTGTGTGCGCCTTGGATACTGATGTGTATATGTGTGAAAGTTGTCCCTATCTTCAGTTTGTGAGTGTGTCTGCGTGCGGGCACAGTCGGGGATCTTGTGTGTAGTAGTTCGCTCACACAGTTTGTGCTCATGTGTATTTGTTTGCACGTATTCCTGCATGTGTGTGAGTCTACGTGTCATAAATCTCACGTGCATGTCTGTCAAATGCCTGTGTGTGTGTGTTTGTGTGCATGTGTGTGGCCTCCTCCACATCTGTTTATCTCATTGTATCAGTCCCAACAGTAAGGGCATGTCTTCAGTGAGTCCCAGTCTGCCCATATGTCTGCCGTGATCCGTGAATAACTCTGCCTGCCAGTCTCAGACAGGGCCGGCCCTCTGCTCCACACTGCACTGCTCTCTGACACACACACACACACACACACACACACACACACACACACACACACTCATGCTAATTCTTACCCCCAGTCCAATTTATGCGCACAGGTATTCACACTTCCTCTGATGCGTGCACTCATACACCCACTCACACACACAGGTAGATAATTGAAGCACAAAAGCACACACCTACTACACACACCTGTGCGCATAAAAAAAAAAAAAAATCCAATCGCTCACAGATGGGTAATTGATGCAGGAACAGGCAAATATACACATAAAAGCCTCACATACGCATGGCAGCCTCTCAGCATCACTCTCATTTCCTCCAGGTTAGAGGACACACAGGTTTTTGACATTGAACACAACAGAGGCAGGTAGTTTATACGCTTTAATAAAGTCAGATAATAAGGGGTAGGGTAAATAAAGGTAAGGTTAATAAGCTCTGGGGCGAGAAGCGGTGTTAGAACACAGAGCTGAAAAAGCAAAGAGAGCCAGGTTCAGACAGATCAAAGTCTTACATCAAGATTACTCCTCTTGGAAAATAAACCACAACAAATTGGCGGCAGCCGAGGACTTCTCTCTGATTCTAACTATGATAGCATCAATTAGCACTTCAAAGCGGCATAAGGGTTTTCTCCAGCTATCTTTAGATGCCAGTAGGCGTCTTTCTGCCTTTCTGTCAATAACACTCAAAGTTCCTGTGTTTAGAGGGGGAGTTTGTTGGTGAATCAGCGGGGAGATGTTTCCAGTAGAATATGTAGAGGTCAGCATCACCTTCGTAATTGGCTTCATTATAAAGATGAACAGAGTCGCTCGTCCAAAATATCACGACAGACAGACAGAAAGAAAAAAAAGAAAAAAAAAAAAAGGAAAAAGAAACACAGGCAAAAAGTTGGCAGAATAAATTGGTGCAGAGATGAATGTGCGCGCGTGGGACTGTGTGTTGCTTTTCTGTTGTGTGCTCTGAACGTCAGGCTGTTCTCGGCACAGTTGCGAGGAGGAGATGTTATGATGATGATGATGATGATGATGATGATGTGCACAAATTCATCAAGGATTTACATCATTCTGACAGCACACTCAGCGTTTTAGAATCAGAAAAATCATCATCATCATCATCAAACAGCACCACAAATTATCGCAGTCATCAGCGTTGTTACATTCGACTCCAGACTGGAGCTCTGCGCTCAGGATTGTCGCGTCCCGTGCGGTAGGAGGGCAGCATGACCCTAATATTTCGGCCTAGACGCTCTGATTGCAGCTGATTGAGATGAGATTGCATTAAAGCAGTGCAGGCTATATGGAAGCCTTATGATTTCTTCTTGCGCTTTGTCAGCTGTACAGATTGAGCCGCTGTTCATTATCATGGAGAGGCTGTCGACTGTTTGGGGAATCTGGGGGGAGGCTGGAGGGAGGAGACAAGGAGAGGAAAGGAAGGGGGGGAGGAGGGGGGCAAATCAAAGCAAAGTTTGGTAAACTTTCCTGAAGGTCGTCCGAGAGCGTGGCTGGGACGGGCCCGGGGGAGGGCCAATCAAAGGCGGCTTTGTCAACCAATCAAACGGCAGGCACCCGTATCATCTTCAATCGACAAAATGCGCCTGCGGAATAAAAGAAAGGAAATGCAAGTGAGCGCGCTTCACTCTCTCAGAAGGTGGGTACAGAGAGATCCTAACCTTTGTATCTATATACTTTATCAGCGACTTGAGCGCATTTGACCTCCACGGCTATTAACAGGCATTTCTGACACACACACACACACACACACGATGCAACACACATACAAATGCACTCTGTCCCTGTCTTTGTTTTTCTCTTCACAAGCACACATAGTAGGAAATTTTACGCTCTTTCTCACACACATGTACACACAGAAACACACACACAAACACACACACAAACACACACACACTGCTCGGTGCTATGGGGCTGTTTACATAAGGCCTTGCCCTGGGAAAGCACTGTCATGCTGCCAATGCTGCCAGCAGCGAAAGAGCGAGTGAAAGAGATGGAGAGTGTGGAGGGGAGGGAGATGGCGGGTGATGGAAGATAGAGCTTTGCCAGTCTGATGTGCTCACCGCCTGGGGGACCAGCGGTCACTCAGAATGAGGGATGAGGATGGACGGAGAGAGAGGGATACAGAAAAAAGGAATGGGAGATGAAAGGAGAAGTGTAGTCGAAGAAAATCTAAGCAAGAGGAGGACGGATTTGGATGGATGAGGAGATACACAAGGGGGGGGGGAGTGAGGAGAGAGATAGATTTAAGCGGAGTGAAGCAGGCCAAACTAAGCAGGGCAGAAGAATGGACCGACAAGCAGAGAACAAAGGAGGTTAGGGGGGGAGATTGGCAGGAGGGGAGGATGGAGAGGCAGCAAAAGAGAGGAGAAAAAGATGGAGATGGAGGGGAGGAAGAATCCCTGAGTCCCCTCGGTTTGATGCTGTTTCTCTTTGAGGCTCTTAATCTATATGAACAAACGCATCAGCTGAATGTACACACACACATAGACAGTTCGAACCTTCATGTCCACACTTCAGGCTCGAAATAAAGTTTATTTATTTAGCCGGTAGAAAGGGGTGGCGGGTGGGTGGACTAGTGTGGGAGGGGGGCGAAGATGCACCCAAGGTCAAAACCACTTAAGTGTGTCCCTCTTTCTTCTTATGTAACCCCTCTCTCTCTCTCTCTCTCTCTGTATCTGAGCTGCATACTAAGACACACACTCTCAAACACACACACACTCAAACACACACACACACACACACACATAGGCATACTAAAGCAGGCGGGAGTGTATCGATTTAGCATGGTGTGCAGATTCCCACCACTGCCCCTATACGCAGATTAAAGGGAGAGGAGAGGAACACACACACACACATACACACACACACACACTCACACACTCTTGCTCCCTAATACACACACACATACCTGCCACACACACACACACTCAGTGAGGCAGCTTTTGCTCTCCAAGCTTTTTCCTTTATCAGTGCAAGTGGGGTATAGTCATTATGCATATTCATTTTACGCATATTTATAATTAGTTCTCAGGCGTTAACTGGTTGTGACAGTATTTTCTAAACATGCAAGTTTAGAGGTGCGGTGTTTTATATTTAATTTAACAGGGATGCGCAGGAGTGTGTGTGTGTGTGTGTTTGCGCATAGGTGTGTGTGCAGGCGAGCACGTGTGTTTGCATAATGATCGCTCCCCCTATGCCGTGGCTTCTCGGGGCTCTCAGCGTGCCAGCTGTTATCCCCCGCTGAGGGACTGCACACACACATGCTACACCTACTCACTCACATGTCACACCCTCTCTGTTTCAGCATTATCAGTCAGCAGTGCGCCTCTGTGTCTTCCTGCAGGACTCTCAGTCTCAGAGTGATGCGTGTGTGTGTGTGTGTGTGTGTGTGTGTGTGTGTGGTGACAGAGTGTGAGCCCTGTGTGATCTCTGTGTTCTCTCTGTTCGCTCTCCTCTGATACACTCTGTTCCCAAGCCACACCATTAGTGGCCCACTGGACCCTCAGAGATACTCCGACTGCAAACCCAAAAGGAGCTTTTACTGGCATGCACCAAAGAGATACGGCACGCTCTGCTCCATTAAAAGCATTTAAACTTATTTTTGTGAGCCTGACGGCTTTTTTTTTTTTATCTCTATCCTTTTTTTTATACCACACGCAGTCTTACACACATACACACACACACACACACTCTCACAGTTTGGGCTGTTTCCCACTCTTGCTGTGCATTTCAATGCACTGAAATCATGGATTGTGACAAACTGTTGGGGTTAAGACCCAAACATGGCTCACTGGCCTATTTCTTTCTGCACGACAAGTGCAGCAGTGACATTTTGCGACCTCGAACTGCACTGCGAAAGAGATGTTAGCGTTAACTGATTATGAGAAGAATCTTTGTGTGCATCTAGCCAAAACATGGCTGAAAAATGTAGTATTTCAAAAGTGCATTGACATTTCTGACAGATAACTTGATTTGGCTGCTTTTTTTGTTAACTGCAGGACTTTTGCATTCCTTGCAAAGTTTTACAGATAAAAAAAAAAAAGGAGAGGCTGACGGAAAGAAGAGCACAAGACGATGATGCAGCACTGACACAATTAAGTAACAATAAAACAGCAAATTTGACTAAACTAATTTAGGGCTTTACTGTGGTGGATTATCCAGCTCAGGGAATTTCCAAGCCTGTCTAGTTGTTTTTCATCCTGTATGAGAATGAATGACAGCAAAAACCTTTTCTTTCTTTTTTTGTGAGGTGCAAAAAGAAGCTCTAATATCTCCGGCGTTGTTGACTGACTGTGTGCAGACAGAACAGAAATCATGTAAATGAGTGAGACAACCCTGCCCTTTGGCCAGAAACTTTAAAAAAGCACCCATTAGAGACAGGTTTCTTTCACGTTGTTGAATGAATCATTTATCCGCGTATGAGTAACTACCAACCTTGCCACTGCTGGTGCCCAGTTTCAATACAGTTTTATGACCATGTGGGCACAGTGGTTTTGCAAGAGCATGCATCATCAAGGTAAGATGCTGACCTTGATGGAGCACATAATACCTCGCTAGTTAATTTAGTCAGTTGCTAGCCTTGGTTGCTAAGACGGCTGCTAACCTTTGTTGTGAAGTCTAGGACCGCCTGTAGCTGCTTCTCTATTGAAGCATCCCAGTGGATTGCCCCTTAAGTGTCCAGATTGTAACACAATGCTGTTTGTTAGATGAAGGTACAGCGAAGTGAAATGAAAAACCAACCGGCATCAGTACACAAATGCTGTTGTTTTGATGAGATTTAAGATCTAATCATGCCCAAAAGCTGCTCTGTAGAGAGCGTATATTATGTTCACATTGCTGTCTTCTATACTGTCTTCTGGCATTGTGATGCACAAATAAGCAAACAGGGAAAAAATAATGCAGGCACAGATTTAAATAAATACTGTACATCCACAGGAGATACATAGAAGACATTTTTAGGCCAAATCTGCAATCTCATGAGGTCCGGGCTTTATAAAAAACTGATCTCAGAAACACATCAAAATAACAAGTGTAACCAATAGCAGTGATCTGACAAAGCCTCCACTCACAAAAAATGGCTGGTTGTCATTTTTGTCAGGTTGACAAATGGCTGCAATTGTGGCTCTTTCACACAGATAGCGCGAGGCTGGCGCGACCATTTGGATTGTTACAACCGGCGCAAATGATAAGAGCTCGGCTTACTTGATGCGAACACACACACGCACACGCGCCACTTGTTAGATTAACTGCAGGTAATGGTTGCAGTGGAGCAGCTGCACTTAAAGCTTGGAATAGATGCTGTTTAGTATTCTGCCCTACTTTATGTCTTGCCTTTGTACTTTGTTTTTATATTGTAGACTTAGGCTGTGGAAGAAATGTATAATTCAACCTTTTGTAACTGGTTTTGTGTCTGTTTGATAAATGTGTATCTGACGCTCCAAGAGTGTTTTTGGTTGTGTATCATTTAGAACTCTGCTTCCAAATAGCACAATAGGTGTGGAGGACTTACTAAAATAATGGCCATCAATATACCTTAGACAGCCACATTCAGGGAGTTCATTTGGTTAAGACTATTGTTGAATTCAGCTGCAACATAACAAATTGTTTCCCATGATGCATTCAAGCATGTGCTCTTTGTTAGAAAGGCTCCAGGCACACGATTCAGCTTGGACCGGGCAAAGATTTTCTTTCTTTCTTTCTACCTCCCTTCTTCCTTTCTTTTCTTTTGTCCCCGCACTCATGGGACAATTATTAGCCAAGATAAATGAGACCTTTACCGTGAGACCTTTACTTTTTGGCAAATTCGAAAAAGCAGAGGTAAAAGATAGCTCATTCTCTTCTTTCTTTCTTTTTTTTTTTTAATGCTTTCCTTCTTGCCTCCATCTCCTTATTATAGCGCTGAGCTGTGTAACAGAGATGCTGATGGAATCAGGAAGGCTCACACCATCATGCTAAGATCAATGTAACATGACAGGGGGCTTTTTGGCCAGGTATTTTTAGACTACAGCATTATGGCCTCTCACTCTCTTACAGAGACACTTCATTATCAGGAGCAAATCAAATAGCTCTCATGGTGTGTGTGCGTGTGTGTGTGTGTGTGTGTGTGTGTGTGTGTGTGTGTGTGTGTGTTAAGGGGGCCAGTCAGGGAAAGTGAAAAAGAATGTCAGTGTCTCTCACTTGCTTTTCCAGGCGGTCCCTCGTCACACTGAGCATCCACTAAAGGTATGCGTGTGTGTATATATATGCACATGTGGTCACACATTAACATCTTCCTTTCATTTCCTGAATACTTTCTTAGAACAATTTCCTCTAAATGTTTCACTAAGCCATCTCTGTACAAGAAAGCTTCATTTATAAGCCAACTTGATGGACATCTGGCTTGAGTTTGCTCTTGATTCAACTAGACATAGCCGCTGCTATTAAGTGTCATTTGGGGAGCAAATCTGAGGCGATTGCATGAAGAACAAGTAAGAATCCAGTCAGCTAAACTCTATTTATAAACCTCAGGGTGCTGATTGGACGGCGTACAGTTGCTCTTGTTTTCATTGGTTAAAAACACATGAAAGAGTCAGGGAAGCATGCACACACACTCACTCACACACATATATATGTGCATGCTCACACTCACCCTCGAACATGCACAGATACCACCACCAGCTGCATGTCTTCTAATTAACATCCAACCCCCGAGCTGTACCGTACAGTACAGACTCTAACAATAAATTCATCCTCTCTCTCTCTCTCTCCCTCACACACACACGCACACACACACGCACACACACACACATGCACCACCGCTAATCCGCTATGTGTTTGCTGAGAGGCATTCCCCTTTTCTCCTTCTTCCCCCCTCCTCCCGTCCTCGCTCGCTCACATCTTCCCTTCATCATTTCCCCTTCACACACACACACACACACACAAATACACACATCCTCATCCCAAACTGCCTTAAAAGAAAAGACTTTTAAGACTTACGGATCTTAACACTTTTTTGGGGGTGGCTTAGGGGTTTTAGTGGTTGGGAGTGTGTGTGTGTGTGTGAGTGAGTGCAACACTGTAAAAGTGTTTGTGGTTGGGTGCTTGTGTGTGTGTGTGTATTCTTGTGTATATGCATGAGAGTGTGTTTGAGGGTGGAAGAGAAGGGAAGGGGAGGGGGGGTGTTAAGGCTTTAGGGTTTAGAGGGATAGAGGCGAGGGAGGAGAGGAAAACGAGGGAGAAGCTGCAGAGTGTTTGTCTACGTGCGCGGCGAGGCGTGCGTGCGTGAGAGCAGCGACGGCGAGAGAAACAGCAGCGCTAGCACTGCTTAATTAATCAACATCAAAAGACGGCATTAAAAATGAATGGAACCCGAAGCAACAGTTTGGCTAAAGTGAATTATTCAGGCGTGGAGCTTACCCCGCTGCCCAACATTCTATTAAGAACTAAAATCTAGATTTCTTTTTTTTTTTTCACTCTCCTCGTGCCCCCATTTAGTCTCTGTTTGTACCAGGGCTGCAAAGTTTGCTGCTGAGGATCAATGCCCACTTTGCCCAGGGAATTTTAGGCAAACAACTCTCCAGTCCACTTTTCAGGCTCTTCTGTTCAAGCAGAATGCCATTAGTCTCACCGCTGACCACAGTTACGGGCCCTTAGTTCCAAATTAAGGCTCTATTCCTTTTTCAATTAATTGTATTCGAGGAAGTGGTTTTCAATTAAATGAAAAAGTCGCTGAACTCTGAGATGAGGAGATCTTTAACCTAAGTGAAAAATCCATTCTCTTTTCCATTCTTTAACTGTAATTTGAATATCTGCCTCGATCAGTGAATTAAAACTGTGATAATACACATTTTAATCGTTTATTAAGCGCTGTCCATCACGAGTGGTGATTGTTAAAGCTGATTGCCATCCAGCTTCTCTGTTAATTTGTACCTAAGCTCTGCAGTATCCTACATTTATTATTTAACAATGTCATAAGAAAGAATTCAACAGGTCAGCTGCAGCTGAAAATGTTTATTTACTTGTTACAATATCACACTGTATGCTGTCAGACAGCTAGTAGAAATTTAAATTTTACTTCCACGTCCTCTTGGGGGGGCAAAACAAGAGCAGTATTTCACTGTAGCATGAAATGAAGGCAGTAAAAAAATAAAGTTCAGACCTCTATGAAGGCTACATCTTTGTGTTGCTGGTAAACACAGATGTCACGGCTTCCCACCGTGGAGCTGTTCATACATCTACAGCCACACACGCAGGAGCCGTAAACACCGTTGACCAGCCAGAGGCAGTCTGTCACGTTCTGGACTCAACTTCCTGTAGCCTGAGTCCGTGTGGTGCCAAGGTGATCACAAAGGAGAAGAAGGCAAGATGGAGAAGCGAGGAGATTTGGGGGGGAGATGAAGGGAAGGAAAATGAGGAGAGAGTTGGGAGCTAAAGCAGCAGGACTATGTTTGCATACATTTCGAAGTCTGTGCGCCATTCTCATCAAAACCAGATTGTTGCAGGAACCATGTTTTTATAGCAGCGGCTCTCTGCCTGCAGCTGAAGCAGTATTTGTGTTTCATTTTCGAGTCGAAGACACAACCAAAACATCTCTGCTCTGCATTTCACTTGTTAATGTTTTATCAACCCAATCCTCAGCGTTGAGTAGCTGCAGGAGAGAGGCTACATCGATGGACGACATTGCAGCCAAACTGAGAGAGTTTTTAGAAACCCGTTACAGCTTCTGCAGAGTTTTTTATGTTGTTTATCTTCATGTATGTGTTGATTTTATAACACTGGAACACTGAAAAAGTCCCAGTTTGCTTATTTTAATCTTGTTTTCTACAGTTTGGTGATCCAGTCTCATCTGAAAATAGACTCAAAGTAAAACACACTGTACTATAAGACACAGAAATACACAGTGTAGACGTATAGCCAGCTGGCGAGTAAAAGACAGTTAGGTACACACTCATGCGTCCACACAAAAGTGCAATTTCTTTTGGAAATCTTTGCCCACCGTGAGCCAATCTCCTGGGACACATTTTTTTTTTAGAGACATCTGGAACAACAGTCTGGGTCTGCGTCTACAGGGTCTGTGTGTGTGTGTGTGTGTGTGTGTGTGTGTGTGTGTGTGTGTATGTGTGTGTGTGCATGTATGTGCTCATGCATGAGTGTGTGTGTGTGTTTTCTGCTCTGTTTTGCTCAGCAGTCGACAATATGAGTTCACCTTCTCCCCAGAGTGAAAAAGTGGAAAACCATTTGTGTGTGTGTGTGTGTGTGTGTGTGTGTGTGTGTGTGTGTGTCCGTGCACTATACGCATCTACGCTCAGGCAAGTGGGAAGTGCATGTGTGTGGTGAAAGGAAAGGCTGGAGGCTTTATGTGTGTGAGTGTGTTTCTTTCTTTTCCTCCCTTAGCGAATGCCTATTTCTAGATCGGTTTGAGGGTCAAGGTTTGGCCACCGGTGGAGAAAAGCTGTGTTCCCATTTAAAAGGGGAAAAAAAAAAAGCTCTCACTCTCTCTTCACAATGAAAAGAAGACTGAACACACATCATCCTCTTAAAGCTTTAACCCTTGCTCTGCCATATACCTTCTCGTTGCACGGACCAAAGTACTGCAACGCTTGCACATCCGGTATAAAATAACAAGCATCAAATTCTGCGATTCTGACATCTTTCTGACCAATAAGTCAAACTGTTACAATTTCCATTCAAATGCGTCATTTTTGTGTGTTTTGTTTGCATAAGCCAGAGGCTACTGAGGAAATGTAATTGGTGTTGCAGTGATTTCATCTGGAGCTTTAACCCTTGACCTGCCTCGCAGCTCCTTACAGGAGAAAAAAAAGCTTCTCACGGCTCGTTCATTTGTCGAGTACCATTAAACACAAACTGTTCTGGAGGCACTTCGATGCGAGCAATTTGAATAAACTTTCAAAAAAAAAAATACCCAATTTGTGTAATTAAATTCAGCAAATGGATAATTTATAATCAGCGTTCTTATTTCAAAGTCGTAATGATGCCCTGGATGAGGAGTTAATTTGAGCTCTTAAGTGAGAGTCGTGATCGCGGAGACTCACGGGTTCACAAAAGGCCTAACATCCATCAAGCTGGAGGAAAAATACAGATGTAGCATCAGTGACCTCACTTGTAGATCTCTCAAGGGAACTCTTAACCCTGACTCTTCTAGGAATTACACTTCTTAAGTATTCTTAAGGAGAATACTTAGATTGAAGAGGTTATTTGCTGTGTGCGAAGAATATGACACATTCGTCAAGTTATTTATACCTACTTAGAGTGAAGTGTAGGGATAACCACGCAGTAGTAGCCAATCAGAGACAAGGATTTATCCCATATATGAGTGGTGAAATTACCAGCAATTTAAAATGTTTATAACACATAAATATAAAATACAACAGAGAGGAAGCTCTGCTGCAGGCAGATGAGTTGCATCAGATAAATAATGAGAAAACTTTAGCTCCGTGTGCAGGCAGTGAAAATGCATGGAAAGTGATTGTGAATTAATATTGTTGATTATTCATTAATAATGCCAGCTGTAACTGTGTTGTTCGCACCCCTGATTAATGCAAAAACAAAAGGAAAATTTGTGTAACATCCTGTACTTGCCTCTGTTTCCGTACCGCTGTCATCTGTGATGCACTCTCAGCTAACTGAAGAGACTTCTGGAGCATTTTTTTAAGTGCGAGTTTGAGAGGAGGAGTAAAAGTTGAGGATTTTCACCACTATCTTTAACTTTAGTCAAACTGTTCAGGTTTGGCAGTTCGATAAACACGGGCCCTGGAGTCTGATTAACTTCTCACACTCAACTTGTCATCTGTTTGGCACCAGATAAACCTAAAACCAATTTGGAAACATGGTGCAGTGTGGTTGCAGTGGAGTGCTGATGGGCTGAGATACAAGCCTCTTTAAGCCATGATATCTGTTTTAGATAAGTTAGGGTTAGAAAATCAGACTCTTTAATAACTTCTGCATTGGCTTTGATTTCCAGCCACTTGTTTTTTTTTTTGTTTGCGTTTTTAAGACAATGAGAATAAATTCTACAGAGCACCAAAACCTATGAGCTGAAATAAATGTGCCGTTCCATCTTCAATGCAGTGCGAATACGAACCCACGGCAATTCATCTACGAGTTTGACAGAAAACTGTTTTGTCTGAAGTGGGAAAGGACCTCAAATTATAGCTGTTAAAATGCTAAACAAATGACAAACTAAGCAGGATTTAGATGACGGATAGTGACAACTTTCCAACCCTGTTTGTGACGCCGTGTAGAGTATGCAAAGTATAGTAATTGCCCCCATCCCTCTCACTGGCATCTCCTGGCAGATATTTTCAACAAAAATAATTGTGGGTGGCATGTTGAAAAAAAAAAAAAGGGCTTAAATTCCTGAAAATTGAAAAGTCAGTCTCCTGCAGCTTAATGCTGCATAAAACCGAGCTGTGCTGGTTTGTACTGGTTTTAATGGGATGTATTTCCAGATACCACACAGACAGATAGACAGATAGACAGATGGATTGACAGATGGATAGACAGATAGTCCCACACTAGTTCATATATAGCACAGAACAGGTGATGCATGCAGAATTTTTGTGTCATTATGTAATATTTGATGATAAGACTGCAATTTGAATGGTTATTTCACGAATCTGTATGTTTTATTGATCTGTCCTTTGTATTTTAATGATAATAATCGTACATTTTATTTGAAATCCCTCTTCTAGATACTCAAAGACACTTTACAGTGTAAAAACATTAAAACAACACACAAAAACACTTGAAATTTGTCAAGGATTTGAAGGTCAGTAGGTCGGTGCAGTCACGGATGTGTTTGCGGAGAGAGTTCCAGAGGGAGGGGGCGGCTCTGTCGCCTCTGGTTCAGTGCTTGGTCCTGTGTGGTGGAGTCAGGAGGTTTGCAGCAGAGGATGCGGGATGGAGTGTGCCCGTGGAGCGAGTCTGTGAGTTAGGAGGCAGCCTGGGTGTGGAGGACTTTGTCTGTGAGGAGGAGGATTTTAAACTGGTTGTGCTGTGGGACCAGGAGCCAGTCAGGTTCTGAAGGACGGGGGTGATGTGGTCAACGAGCAGCAGAGTTTTGGATGTATTTTAATTTATTCTAAAACTTTTTATGAGTTGATTATAATTTAATTTATTGCAGTAATAATGATATCTAAAGAGTGTGTGTCTAAACTACAAAGAATGAAGAAAAAGCCTCCTCCATGCTGATGTGTTGCTTTGTTTACAATTGATTGAAACAGGAAACAAAATGAATATAATTACGGGATAATATGCAAAGCATTATGTAGTCCTCATCTAAACCCAAAAATATGAACATTTCAAATATGCAATACATAAATAATATATGCAGTATATTATCTACAAGAGACGTGTATTTTCAAAATAAATCTCCACAAAATGAATCTCATCTTACATACCGTTAAATATAATCAATTAATATACAAGAAATATATCTTATATTTGAACATCACTTCAAGCTGCTGCTGTCTTCTCTACAGGATGAAAGAAAAGTGGAAGAAACTTTTTCCAGTGACTCAACTTGAAAAAATGGCAATAAACACTTATCTGCAACCATATCGTGTTGCTCTCATTGCGACACACTGTGTGTGTGTGTGTGTGTGTGTGTCCTCCGCGCCATACTATATTGATCACAGCCATGTCTCCCAGAATGGCAACGTCCTCATCAACAAGCCGTGAGTCATCGCTGAAAGAGCACAACCATGTTTGCAGAATGTCAAGGGATTCGCAGCGTCCAGATGTGCGTCGCAACTGTGAATTTTTTTTTTGCAATAGCTGATTCAAGCTGTGCAGCCTCCATCATGGCCACGCCTGCTGCCACTGGAAAAAAAAAAAAAAAGATTGAGAGCTCGTTTGATAGCGTAAATTTATAACTCGGTCAGTGATTTGCATTGACTCGGCTGTGATGTATGGTCCCCCGAAACAAGTGCATGAAAAAACATTACTGCAGGACATCTTTGCACAATTTGTCCCCCCCCTCCTCCGTAGTTTGAACGTATTCTGTGAGAATCAGCTCTCAGCACACAACAGTAAGTTTTGAGATGGATGAAAGACTTCTACCATCACAACCAAAGTAGCTTCAGGCTAGGTTGAAATCATAACCAAGATTGACTAATGTTTATGGATTTCTTAGTGTGTGTGTGTGTGTGTGCATGTCGTGGGTGGAGGCTATCTGTGTCTATTTGAGAAAAAAAAAAAGAAAAGGAGTGAGACTGAGTAAGAGAGACTCAGAGAGAGAGAGAGAGAGAGAAGCAGCCAGTCTCTGTGGAGTTGTTTTGGTCATGGTGCTTGAGCACTCTGATTAATGCTCATAGAGAGAACCCAGATGGAAAGAGGGAGAAAGAGAGAATGAACGGGTAGAGAAGGAAATTTGGGGAGAAGAGTACCGTGGAAGAAGATGATCAGAGGGAGAGAGAAAAAAAAGATTAGACTTAACACATGGAGATGATGAGAAAGAAACTGAAACTACACACCAAAAAAAGAGGATTCGTTTCTGGTTTTTGGTCAGGGCAGTGGTTCTACTGACTAATAATTACTCTGATTTGTTGAAGTTGAACTAAAATTAAAATCAGTCACCTCTTTTTGTAATCAACATCATGTCAAGTTGTTGTCCTAGTGATGTATATTTTATTTTTCAAAGGAAGAAAATCTAGTATGAGGGACACGTTTAAAAATCCTCGTTTAGCCTTTAAACGTCTGAGTGGGCCACATTTAAAAGAAACCAGGTCACTCGGAGAACTCAGGTTAAGCAGGCAATCGCATTTACATGCACCGTAGTAACCTGGTTACCTTAAGTGCGGCAGATGTCTCCCCCCAGCACGGCCTTGACAAATGTCCGGCTGTGAAAATGGACTACGATTTTTTACGGGCTACTTTGCGGGAGTTTCAGTTTCAGTTACTTGACATGGAATTATTCTGAATATGAAGTTTCACTGCTACGTGTAATGAACTCTTTCTTTCATGCAGCAGCTCTGCTGTCACAGCGACTTTTTCTGTCTTTGTTGTGCGCGTGCATACTTGTAAAAAGCAAATCAGAAACCCGGCTACATCTATACGAAGACATAGGCGATCTCCAGGGGAATCTAGCCAGCGAAATCAGGTTTCTGTGATCCCCTACCTCATATAGTTTCTCACATACATGATGTTTAAAAATTCAGATTACTGCATGCATCCGACGAGTTTTCTTGTTTTATTTCAATTTGATGTTGCTGGCCAAAACACATTGTGTGTATCAAAATTTGACAAACATGTTGTCCAAAAATCTATCCTCTTTTTTTAGAATGTGCTAAATTATGTATTGTTTAAGTCACTATTTGCCTGCTTCCTCACGGCTGGCTCGGGACGTCCTAGATTATCCAGGATTGCCCCAGTCTAAAGCTGGTTGTTGCAAGTCCTGAAATATCTGTAAAACACTAAATAATCATAATAATGTATGTCAATAATAATGTTATACTTGTTTTCAGCATTTACATAGACGTTTATCTTGTTCTGTCCGACTAACTCATTATAAAAACATCAACAATCCATCACACATTTGAATTCAACTATGATTTGTCCGTATGTGTCAATCAATCAATGTGTTATTGTCAAGGCTGTTGCTAGCCTATGAGTCATATAGGCAAACATCATTGGCTGTGGCACTTGTGGCTCATTCTGACAGAAGCTGTCAGCATGCTAACAGTTAGCTGTCAGAAAAAGAGAAAGAGTCTCAGTCCGTCCTACGCAAAGTTCCCGGCAATATAAATTCTGCGTTCATGGCATCCGTGGTGTCGGTAGATGTGCTAAGTGCTGAAATAATTGTCCCCCATCAAAACGTCTACTCATGCATGAATGAAAGTTCATAAACGGGTTTGGAGGGGTTCGGGGCTTCAAGTGCATCTAAACCCATTAAATGTAAATGAACCTGTGTTTGTAACTATCGCTTACAAGTCCAAGGACAGATAGTGTTTTGTTAGCAGCATAAGGGGCCGCGCTGTGGCGGAGATATTAGCTAGAAAGCTAATGCGGGTTGCAGTTCAAAGTCATGGCTCCTTTTGTACTTTCTGGCTGTTAGTGTGACCGTCAGCCTGTGACAGAAACAGTGACATTCCTGCTTTATGCAAATACAGTTCATGATTTGATCAGCTATATGCAAAGAAGAGAACCAAGGACGTTTCAGGCAGTGGTGTCAAGAAGCCAAACATTATAAATAAATACATTTACTTTTCTTAAAAGAGGGCACTGGACATGTGATTCACAGAGGAGAGAGATGTAATTCAACTTCAGTTGGACTTATTATTAAAAATAGAAAATCAGAGTAGAGAGCGGCACTTTAAAAATGTACTTTAACACTGCTGGTTTTGTAAGATTTCAATTTTTTAAAACACTCTGATGATACTATAAAGGCTCTGTGTAAACTATTTGAGAATGATTCTACAAAGAGCATCTGTAAAAGTGTTCATTATCTAACCAAGATGCGGTACAATCCTAAAGAATCTTTTTTTTTTTTTTTTGGTGATAAGTCAAGTTGCAGATGTAACGTTTGCAGAGCGAAGAATTTTGAAGGAGACAGAAGAGAAGAGGGAGTGGGGGTGGAATTTTGGGAGATCAGTGACAAGAAAGAAGATGAGAAAAGAGGGTTTGGGCACCGTGGGATTACTCCAAGATGTGTTGAGTGGGAGACAGGAAAGACGGAGAGAGAGAGAGAGCGAAGAGTCAGAGAGACAGCAGCACTTCTTCTTGATCTGTAGTAAAAATTAAGAAGTAAGACACTTCCTGTGGTTTTTTCTGTTGCAATTTAGGAGACATCTTTCACAGATGACAAATATAAGAAATGTTTGAAATAGTTTGCTCTGAAATATTTTTTTCTTTTAGTTAGCTGATTGTAGTTCATATCACCTTGACGCCCATCTTGTTGTCCATATCCTAAATAATAAAAAATAAAAAAAAACTGTCAAAACAACTCATACTGTATGAACATTTTAAGACCTGTCGCCACTGAAAGCAGAACCTCATTTGTCATTGCCTTCCAAAACTTTTAGAAATGACTGTCACAAAAATTATTTATACCAATAAATCTTTACTGATCTGCCTCCTCTGGAGTAAGGTTTGGTTTAGTTTTGACCGGGGGATTGTCCGGGGTGTGACAATCGTGGTTAAGATACAAAAAGGAAAAATTGGTAGTAGATAGTCGGAAAGTTTTGACTACCTTCTCTCTGAGATGTTTTGTGCTATCACGAAGGTGTCAGCATGCTTTGAACAAATCATAGATTGTCCAGGTGGGTGGAGGTGAGAGAGTGTGTAGGGTCTGAACTTCTCTCTTAAGCTGTCTTTTGTCATCTTTTACACTACTCACTACTCCCCTTTTTATTTCACTTTAACTAAGTGCAGCATCATTAATGCGTTCATGGACACTGAAGGAGTCTGAAATGTGGCATCACGTTTTATTCCACCTTCAAGGCCGTCTTGGCCATTCAGAGCAGCTATAAACAGTTTTGCCACACTTTGCTTTCAAGAACAAGAAACAACATCACATTACTTCCATCATAATTCACATGGCCACTAGTCACCCATCCATCCATTATCTGTAACCGCTTATCCTCATCAGGGTCATGTTGAGGCTGGAGACTATCCCAGCTGACTTTGGGCGAGAGGCGGGGTACACCATGGACGCTGAAGTCGCCAGCACTCGCATTAACCTATTAACCTATTAAGGTCATGTCTTTGGACTGTGGGAGGAAGCCAGAGTACCCGGAGAGAACCCACGCAGACACGGGGAGAACATGCAAACTCGGCCATTGGAGTCAGGTTAACACAAACTCAGGCTGTCGTTTCTCATGTGAGGCTCTCTGCTCAGAATCTGTTTGTGTTATTTTTTATTTATTTAAATTTTCTTTGGCTTTTGCACCTTGGAATTGGCACTGAGATTGAAATTCAAAGTGAGTTGCAGAAATAAAAATTGATACAAAGAGAAATGGACAGACCAGGAGGGAGAGAAAGAGCCGGGGAGACGGAGAGACGGAGAAAGAGAGAATGAAACAGAGGAAGAAGGACAGAGGGAGGAAGTCAGACGGCACTGACCTTCACTCCATCCAGAACCACGTACAACATTCAGCACATATGGCTCCACTTAATGTGGCGAGACTTGAAAGTGTGTGTGTGTGTGCGTGTGTGTGTGTGTGTGTATTTCTATTTTGGATTTACTCGTAGGAGTGTGACTATTAATATTAGCGTGCATGCTTCCCTCTGTGTGTCTTTGATTTTGTTTACATGCTGATGTTTACTTGTGTGTCTACACATTGATATGTGTACAGTATGTGTGTGTGTGGCTGGCTGTGTGTGCACGCCTGCAAACACAGTGTGTATCTTAATTGGACTCCATTCAAGTGTTTAATTACTCATTAGAGATGCTGCAAAGCAATCTATACACTAGCTTTCCCCCCGTTCGCTTCTTTTGCCCTCTGTGACTTCCAACCCGCAGAGACTCAAGCGCTTTGACCCAAACTACATGGATTAGTTCACCTCGTCAATCTGGATCAACCCATCCATATTAGACGGAGATCTTTAAGCCAGAGGGTGATGCCAGAGCCAGACAGACAGTTAATAAGTCAGTCAGCCAGTCAGTCAGTTTGACACTCCGCCAGTTTCATGCGAAAGATTAGTAGTCAAATGGCTGGACTACGTCTTTCACCCAGTGAGTTATCCAGGTAGTCAGTTAATGAGCCAGTGAGTCCATCAGTGAGCCGGCAACCATGATGGTCTTTTAGCTGGCCGGTTACATAATCGTGCTGTCACCCTGTCAATCACTACGTCCGACGATCTGCCAGTCAGGCTGTCAATCAGAGTAAAAAAAGAAACCACAAGCGATGACAGCAATTTCACTCAATATATAAATGTGTATAATGTAGTCTGATACAGCAGTCCTGTAATAAATCCCGTCATCATGAAGGTTATTATGTTCTATGATTGTCTGTCCATCCCATTTATAGCAATGAAGGTCGGCTAAATAACAGCACTGCAAACTACATCCTCCAAAAACAACCATGACTGTAGGATTTATTGTATTAGACTGCAGTAGTTTTCACTAGTTGTACCTAATGTAATATTCTGGTACCTTTATGTATAACAAACTAAAACCTCAAACTAAAAGTATTGGATTTTTCCTCAAGTTAAAACAGTAAAAGTACAACCCTTCTTTTGCCTTGATTCTGGATTGTGATTTTAACAGCGTTTAGCTGCCAGACCTGAGAAGTTTGAGGTTAAAAGATCATGAATATAGAGTACAACAAAGCCAAACCGTGGTGTGTTTTGGTTGTGCAGCTCTGCCCTTGGAGGGCAAAGTTGCTCTCCTGGCGAAATGTAGGCTGGTTGTTTTGGTGGAAATCCAACAAAGTACAAAAGAATAAATTGAAGGAAAACTTTTCTGGTGGGTCTTAACGGAAAAAGAAAAACATTGGCGGTCATGTTGATTGACAGCAGAAAGTGTCTCCCAATCTGTAAAAAAAAAAAAAGTCATTAAAACTGCATCATAAAATCTAAAGAATGTATGAGTATTGACAGAGTGAAAAATAAATCAGCCAGTTTTTCTGCCTTCTTTAAACATTGACTCGGTGGATACGTGACATTTCTGCAGGGTGCTGGCACAAATCCTTTCTTGTGTTCGCCCTCCCTCTGTGTTGAGTGATTCCTGTGCCTCGGACACCGGCCATCAGCTACTTCTCGCTTTGCTTTGGGCCAACCTTGTCGATACCAATACAGCCACGCCGCTGTTTACGCTGTCGACGGTGCCAAAGCCGGTGCTGCATCACGGTGAATGCCCCCTCACAAAAACAAGGAGGCCGATACAGGCATATCATGCACTCTGGCTGTCAGCTTGTCAGATGCACCGCATGTGCCCAAACTCTCGTCTTGTCTTGTCTCGCTAACTCATCCTGCTTGTCCATCCATCAGTGGCTTTGTCACTCTCTCATAGCTTTCTCTGGGTCTGTTCTGTCTACTTTTTATGTTCATATTTTCGCTACCACATCACCAAGGTGACAATTATTCTTCCAGGGGGTCTAGAGTTTTTCTTTTCTGACGAGGTTTGTTATGTTAATTCAGTGCCGTGGGTGTCGGTTGGTATGTGTCGGTATGTATGACGGGGAGCATGTTTGTGTCTGACAGCGTGTGCATATGTGGGTGTGTGTGTGTGTGTGTGTGTGTGTGTGTGAATTTGCCTGGGATTGGCAAAGGCAGCATTTAATCCGCAGGGGGCCTGTGTTGCCCTGTCTTGAAGCAATACATAATAACCTTTCAGATGTGGTGAATGTCACCAGGGTGATCTATGGACGACATTATTCAGAGTGACAGATGTGGAACTTGTCAAAACAACACAACTTGAGCTTGGGAATGCGAGTGCGAGCGTGTTTTTGATGGTTAATGCTCTCTGCGGTGTACGTACTGTACTGTATTTATGCGTGCTATGTTGTGTCTACTTCTTGTTTGGGTGCAAAGTGAAGATCAAGGGCTAATTTACATAATTAAACATGTGCGTCTGTTTATTGAATCCCAGTATTTGCCTGTGTGTGTGTTAATGTGGATGTACATATCTCGTTGTTTATGTGGTAACTGTCAAAATGTGTTATATGTGCTAATACGTTTCAGTGCACATACGCCCGTATTACGGTGTATTTATATGTAGGTATATGTGTCTCAGCGTGAGTTTGTGTAGAGGGTGGTAATGTATTTACTTTGGCCCACATACCTAAGCATCGGCAGCGGTAGCAAAGACGACGACAGCATGAGAAAGGAACACCTCATGCTGAGAGAAAAGCAGCTAAAGAGTCTTTGCAAGAGGAAGATGGGTGTGTGAGTGTGTGAGTGTGTATGGAGAAGTCATTTTAAACATTCAAGAACGAGCTGAAAGCAGAAGGAGGCAGGGAGGGGGGGGGAATAGAGGAGGGGTGTGTTAAGACAAAGGAAATAACAAGGAGGAGAAAACAGAAGCGTGAATGAGATTCATGAAGACTGAAAAAGGAGAAAGTATCAATGTCAAAAGATGCTGCTGCTGCTGCTGCTGCTGTGCTCCTGGAAGGAAAGTGAGGAAGGAAGAAGAAAAGGGAGAAGGAGAACGTAATAGTAAATGGATCTGAAGTGAGGTGAGATGAAGATTGAGGGAAACCAAAGGAAAGAAAGGGAGCAAAATAGAGAAGACAGGAGCAGATGAAGATGGAGAGATAGAAATGGAGAGTAATGTGGAGTTAATTGGAGAGACACTGAGAGTGACTGAAGCTGCAGCGCAGCAGACTGAGACAGCAAGCGTAACTGAGGCTACTTACAGACATACACACACACACATCATGAAACAGCCTCCAGTTTCTTCCTGCCAGAAAGCCAAATGAGGTGAAATTGTGCACATTCCACATGCTGAATATGTAAGTTTTACATTTAAAAGACAGCCAACGGTGCCTGGAGTTGGCTGTGGTTATCCAGTGATAATGGTGCAGTGTCTTAGTGTTGGTATGTGGTAGAAAGAAAAAACTGGATGTTCATTACTGTCAATAAGAGAATGATGATAAAGCTCAGCGCTGGCAGAAAGTATCACCCACAGTGCCTGCAGAGAGAAGTTGCCAACAAAAGTTGAGTTTTCCCGAAGTTTTTGCCTTCGACTGGAGAAGTGAAGATGAATAGGATGCTTAAAAATTCAAAATCAATCCACATCTGATTCATCCACCTGCTCTTCTTTACTCCTCTTCCAAGAAACATGGAGGAATATGGGGAATAAGCAACATATTTTTTACATTCTATTGGAATAGTTTGATTTCACTACGCTTTTAAAATCTTACTTTAAAAGGCGTTTTCTTATAAACGAGCAAAATCTATGTTCACAGTCAGTGTTTCTCAGCATAAATGAGGTCCACCAAATGTATTGAGTGCCTGACCATCCTCATAAAACATTTGCAAAGCTGAATTTTTAAAAATATTTTAAATCATGTTACATTTGTGTCAAATAACTAGCAGTCTACTTCATCGCCTTTCCTGTGTACTCACGCTCACACATGCCCGTCTTTATTTCACAACATTTGACACCGTGATCAGCAGGGCGACATTTTTCCAATACAAGCCGGACACGGTCGAAAAGTAAATCTGCTTCTTGACGTCATAACCTCTCTACGGTTAGGAGAGCTTTGTCTCTAGATTACAATAATAAACACGTGGTTGAGGTTAGGGAAAGATCGAGGTCGCGCTTTACAGGACCGTCTGCTGGAAACAGGAAACGAACAGCTGTCTCTCGTGTTACGCCATGTTCAGACTACATGATATCAGCCTGATAATAACCCAAACTGACAGATGAAGGACATCTTAATCGAGAATTAAAGTATTGTTTTGCTGACCCGTCCATCCACCCCAACTTCCTCCCTACACAGGCTTCATCGCTCTATAACACAAAGACACCGTACTTCCTCCTTTGCGTAATTATTACTAATTTGTCACTGGTGTGTAAAGATAAAAAAAAAACAGGCTTATGTGCAGACAAAAACAGTTCCACCCTCAGTTAGGACATTACGTTATTATCCCAGAAATAATTTACTGGACTTCTGTACAGGATGTGATCTTTTAATTTTAATTTTTTATTTTTTTTTTGCCCTCTTTTTGTTTACATGGAGCTTTGCCTGACACAGACCTCGTACATCAAACCGTTGCATCATTACATTTTTTTTTAGCTTTTCTTTGAAGCATCTTTTGAACCAAAATCTTGATGCCGTATGGAAAGCATTTCCGTTGACTGACATCTCACACTCAGAAGCTGTATTTATTTTTTTCAGGCCACAGCGTGAATGCCGCATCAACGAGAGTGACAGAGGGAGATCAAGTGAAGCTCGAGAAAAAAGGGAAAGTTATGGATGGAGAAGGGAGTGACATAGAGAGAGAATAGGAGGAGAGAGAGCGAAGCGTCCTTTGATGTTTGTTGGTTGGTCTGGCCTGCTGTTTAGGACACAGGCAGGTATGGTAAACATCGGAGGCTTCTCCAACCGGAGGCTTTGATCACATCCATCCTGAGAGATGATGTTGATGACTCAGTGGCACCTGAATACTAAAGACTGGCCACTACATCCAGACGCACATATTTATTACTGTACGTGCAGATATTTGCATCTGCAGTCCATAAGTACACATCCGATATACATGCTTTCATTCTTTTCCTTTATTAAACTCCTGAATTCTTATTTTATTTTCATCCCGATGTGCACACACAATACCATGAACGCCTTTTACACAGACTCCTTTCACTGACTGTTGTCCAGGCCTCAGAACAAGCCAGCAGCACCCAAAAGCTGAGGTCCTCAGCTGTGACTGGCTAACCTGCACCAGACAATTCAATCGCACTTAAAGGGTGAGGAGAATCTGATGAATGATATTGACTGTCAGTATAACAGAAAATACAAAACTTTCTCTGGAAATGAAAGATAATCAAGTTCTATCTGCCTCAAAATAAGAAAAATATTCACAATTTCTTGTGCCGGTGATAAAAGTTTACACAGCATGACTAAAAGGATTAGTGGAAATTTATAATTTTGCACTGTACTTTGCTGTAAGCCACCTTAAAGCCCCTGTGTGGAGACTTTTATATCACTGTACTGCAGCATCTGTCGAATTATTATGATGGGATAAGTTTTGGGGAAGATTTGAACGTTGAAAAATGTGACCGTCCCAGTGAAAATTGGCACCGTCTATGCATGTGTGTCCTCCTCTCAGCACGAGTAAAAGGATTAGTGTGTGTGTAGTTCAGGTTTGTGATGGTGTATTCTTTGATGCTACAACTCGGGGTCACCAATGTCGGAAATTACAATACTGTACACATACAATAGAGGCTTTAAAGCAGCTATAATCAATATGTTTATACAAAAAAAAATGTATAAAATAACAATGTGTAATGCGAGAAGCTTCAATTTAAGTGATGATCCTACAGGGAATTATCACCTGAATCTGCTTCATGAAGCTTTATGGCGACTTTCAGCTCATTGTTTAGCTGACTGGCCCACTTTCACATCATCATATTGTTTTTCTTTAGCAGAAAAGCTCTAAAAATTCACTGTGCACCACCTGCTCAGCACCAAATGGCAGATAGTCACAGCTGGCTAGCCGGTTGAACTTGCGCATTTAGCTCTGCTTAAGATAAGTTTGATATTTCCCTCGGGACTTCGTAGAGACCAAAAATGATGAGATGATAGAGAATGAATATTGAATTACATTCTTTAGGTGTCCAGAAACATGACGCCAAATGAATCATAACATTGCTCTGTAATTGCTGCATGTGTAAATAAGCATTTGCATGCAACTTAATAATGAAACATAACTTGTTTCTGCTGCCCGGAAGTGGCAAAAAAAAAACCCAAAAAAAACAGTTATTGCAGGTTTAAATAACATGAATATTGTGTAGCAAAGATAATACGATTGGCACAACTATTTCATGAAAACTGAGAATGAGAAAGAACAGCAGTTGACCTTGTTTTTGTCGAAAACAGTTGTGAGAACTGTGGAAACAGTCCGGATAATTAATTCAATAATAGTGATTACAAATCAGAAAAAAAATTAGATACCATAAACCAGAGTCAGACCAGGGGTGTTGTAAACAGTAATAAGTATAGAGTAGCTGTCACATTAGCTCCGTTCATTGTCTCTCATGCCCGGAAGAAACAAAGTATCACCAGTAAAATATTAGCATGAAGTCCCCTGTCAACAATTACTCTGGCTATAATAATAAAGGTACTTAAAGTTGATGCTCCAAAATGGGTATCTGGGGAGCAGTTAGATAAAAGATGCCTGCCAATAATTGCTTGTTCACAGAATTGACAAGGTTGAATGTAAAAGCCATTGGACTGTGCCGCTAGGAGTTTCTATTAACGACAGCGAGCTGTCACCAGCCGCTGGCACAGAAAACTGACAGTGTCAAAATCGATCTCTTTAACACTGTCATGTTTGACATTATCTAGAAAACAGTGACTTGACACCAGCCTGAGAAGTTCACCGCCTGCTCATCAAAGTCTGTTTCACGTCTGACCACGTCCAGGATAGCAGATGGATGTGACACCTACAGTGATGTCACAGTGTACTGACACACCTTGAAGTACACTGCTACATCACTGCAGTAAGCTGAGTAGTTAAACTGCTGGAGATTTTCAGTTACTCTTTAAAGACCGTGCAAAGCATTTCTTTCAAAATACATTGAATATGTTGGAAAACAGTTGCTGAAAACACGTGGAAAAGACTTTGAACGATATATTACTGAAATGTGGAGTTAGAGGTTCAAACAGTTTTTCACCAGTTTTTCAGTCCAGGATTTTGTGGGCGGTCCTTAAAGGGTGGCTCGATGACACGCTGAGGCCACCCTGAGCAGAGAGATAGAGATGAATTCATCTCAGCTCAGAGTGTTTCAAAGTTAGTCATGTCATTTTCTGAACTCATCTGACACCTTTCAGTCGCTTCAAAATGGCTGCTTGACTGCTCCCACAAGTGGGCGTGGCTTCAGTGCATTCAGAGGACACGCCCCCACAGTCCTGGAGCTGAGAACTCATTTTTACACGATTTTGACACCTAATTTCATAAACTTGTCGATATTTTTAATCATTCAAATTTGGCTGGGTGGTTAATAACACTTTATTCTTTGGTCTGACACTCAGAACACATATTTATTCTTACTTTACACAGACTTTAATATCATAATCTTAAACATTTGTGAAGTTAAATTAATGTCAGTTGTTTCAATAGAATGTCATTCAGCTTCACACACTTTATAGTGTAATTGCACTGCATGAATACTTATAATTTGTACATATTATACTTACTGGTTACAACTGCTACGCAGGAAGAAAACAAGACTATGGGGAGCAACAACTGACCTTTTTAAAGGAAAAGAGGTGTTAATTATATTATACTTTGTTTTAGTAAATACTGGGTACCTTTGGGGTCCTGAATTGGGAAACAAACCCTCCCACAGTTATGATAGGTTGTCAGAATATTTGTTTTCCACAAGTAGCTGTTTTTAACACCATTTTACCCAAATCTTTGTGTCATGCGGTCCCCATAAGTAACCATTATTTACACAATTACTTAAGGTTTAATTAATTTCTCCAAAAAATGGCACTCTCTTGTTCCCCATACTCTTATTTTTTAGTACTTTATTGCCACCTAATTCTTACATAAATCACTATACGCATATCCCTTCAAATGACATTTACAGATTATTGCTCTGCAGACAACACTTCCTCCTTTAATTATAAAATCACAAATATGTGCATTGAAAGAAAGACACCTACACCAACAATACACACATCACACACATAGGCTTCAGGAGGAAGAGACATGCAGTAAGTGTGAGTGCATTCCCATGTCTTTTTGGCCAGTGCAGTGTGTGTGTTTAAATCCACTTGACACACAGCCTGATAGGAAGGGATGCAGGGACACACACACATACATAACTGCACACCCACATGAACTGTTTAACAGCTCGAAGAGTGGTGGCACACACCTGCACACACACACACACACACACACACCTGCACACAGAGTTTCCTCTCAGCCTGGTTGTATTAAGAATGCAGACAGTGTCACAGGAGCATGGCAGGGCGCTGAGTAGCTTAATACAACCTAATGTATCCTGGCACATTAGCCCTTTCTTGGACTGAGCATCCTCACTCATCGAGATCCACTTTACCAAGGTACCATTTAACCAACCACACACACACACACACACACACACACACACACACACACACACACTCACGCAAACACACACATACACTTTGTTGTGTGCCCAAAGTTCTCATGCTCAGATCCATAAATGTATCAGTGCACAATCAATAGGCAAAGCACATTTGTCTCAGATGGAAAACCACAAATGTACAGATTAAAATGAAAGACAGAAAAACTCCTCCTCCATCTGCTCTTCCTCCAGCTGGCCTCCTCCTCCTCTTCTGCTCCCTCTTTCTTCCTTCTTTTCTCCTCTTTCTGTCTTGTTTTACTCCTATTTCATGCATTCTCATTATCCCTCCCTCGATCTCCCCTTCTCCCCCTCTTTTGTCCTCATTCTGCACGTATCACCATTCCTCCCCTACTTTTACTCTCTGTCTCACTCCCTTCTGTTCTTTCCTTTCAGCCCTTTTATTCTCATTCTCAGCATCTCTCCCCTCTGTTTCTCTCTCTGCCTTTCCCCTTTAGTTGTTAATCAGAGTTGATTGGGAGCAGAGAGAACCGAGAGGAGCTCCCCAGTGGATCAATGCCTCTAAATGATCTGTTCAAGGATCCCTTTAGAACCTGCAAAACTCGCTCTGATAGGGCACCGAAGCATGAAGGCACTCATTTCACATCTAACTCACTTCCTGATTTGCCCTCTGGGGGAGAGATAGGACTGCAGTTATAGGGATAATTTGTCCCAAAGCTAAATATCCCACTAACCAAAAGTGCTTAGACCAAAATGTCTTCATTCCAGGCAATCAATTACTGCCAAGGTGAGGGAGAAAATGATGAATTTGTTTAAAAAGCTCAATCTGTGTGTGTGTGTGTGTGTGTGTGTGTGTGTGTGTGTGTGTGTGTGTGTGTGTGTCGGCACGCCATCTGAGACATCAAGATTGTCCAACAACAGGGTTTGTTTATGTTCGTTTGATTGAAGACATTTTCCTGCATCTCAAATTTACCCAGCTTCGAGAAACAAGATTTGATAACGCACGGCAGCTGAATTTTAAATGCATTTGCCGGGGTACATTTGAAATTAAATTGATCGTAGTAGCTATGGTAATGTTAACAATGAGCACCAGAGGAGGAAGTGGCTGCTACAGACAGACACAGACATGTGCACATGCCCACAAAGAGATTTGATGTTACGCTACAACATCACAGTGAGGAATTTTAAAAAGAGCCTTCACAGTGTTATGATGGTTTAATGAAGAATGCCTCAAAGTGAAAGTTGAATTTTGAATGATTGTGGGTTGTTAAAGACGCTAAAACAAAAAGATTATCAAGTGGGGCGTATTATTTATTGATATCTGAAATATTAAATATTTAAAAAACGTACTGATGAATTTTATTTTCTCACAGAGGGGTGCAGATCTGAAAGCAACATCATACATAAAACAAAGTGTGTATGTATTATAAGGCTTGTCCTTAAACAAACAGAAACAGTTTTGTGGACTGATTCAGAATTAGATGCAAAATATCGTTGCACCATTGCACCATTAATTGCTTCATATTGAGGTCGTAAAAGTGTTTTTCTGGTGATATTCTATAGCTTTCTGATTGTAGAGAACAAAACCAACAATGAATAGCTTCTACTAACAACTCTGTATAGCCTAAAGGCAGATATACAATGGCTTATTCTTTTGTGCCTTTGTAGACTTTCCTTGTTGTCCATAAAGTATTAAAAACACATAAAAGAGCTATGTTCTTGCACGGGGTGACATGTTCCTTTATAACCATACGCACAGACACATTTTGAGTTGATTTAAATACACCGTCCAGCTGCTGTAAACGCTCGCTAGCACCAAATGTGCATTAATATGCGGCGGTAAATAACACTAAATAACACACACAGCTGTTTTAATGAAACATTACCGTGTGTTTATTCGTTCTTAAAGATTTATGTCCTCAGAACAAACGAGAGAGCCACAGGCAAGATGGGGAAGTCATAAAGTACAGAGAGGCACACTACATATTGCTGGTTTTTGGTATTTTAATAGCATTTGATGACAATAACAAAAATATAGAATATCAGCAGCGTTATCCTTTAAGAGAGACCGTTTCACTCCAGTGACTTCATGATTGTAAACAGAAGTTCAGTTCCCATATGAGCAACATTGGCACCATCATATAAACACAAATAAAGCCTCATATTATGCAGGGGGGAAAAAATGCAGCCATATGTTTTTAATGTAGTCGGCTTTGCAGAGACTGTTGAAAAGGGGAGTCACTAACTGAGTTCAAGAACCATCTTATGTGTTTCCATATGTTACCTGCAATTATTCCACAAGCTCTTTGACTCAGTGCCAGAAGGAAGACTATAGCAAGGACAATCACCACAATGTATACCCTCCACAATGTGTGTAGATAGTAACGCTAATTCTTCAGTAACCTCTGACCCACTTCTATTCATCATGCCAACTTCAGTGATCCGTATGTGTACCGAACTAAGTGGACATTCACCACAGCCGCCTCTATACGTCGCTTTAGGGGTTTAGATAATAATGTGTGCTCTCTACCATCACATGACCCACTTCTCTTGAGGATCATACGAGGAGGCTCATTCATGAACTCTGGAAGAAAACGATATTTCAAACATGCTAATAATTCCCATGAAGCGTAGCTCGCCGAGCTTTATTAAAATAAAATCGGTTACTATGCAAACTTTTGGCATAACCAGAGGGATTGTTATTGATCTTTCTGGCCTCCTCTTGTTTATTAAATGAGTAAAATAACACCCTCTAGGATGTTTTTGCTGTAAAGCGCCATGACTCAGGTGTTTTAAAGGGCATTTATCAGAAAGCATTTGTTGAGGTGTCCTTGAGCAACTCGATGGGTCTCTAAAGGGATGCTGTTTTGTAGACGGTGACTCGCATCTTCCTGTGGAAATGTGCAAACGCTAAAATTTTCTAACAGCAATCATGCAATTTTACAATATTAAAGTGGACACCCGCCGCAGTTTCCTTTATGCTGTGCAATCATACAGAAATCCAATAGACTGTACGTAGTAAATATTCATAGTATCGTAGGAGATGTTTTCTCAAAATATGTCTCTTACTATCTTACTTTACCTCAGTAAACTATTCCTTAAGTCTTTCTCACCTCTGCCCACTGATTCTGTGCATCCCGAGTGTTTGTGATTATTCTTAATTCATGAAACAAAATGCTAATTTTCTGCTTTTTTTTTTCTCTTTGTTTTGCAGGTTCTGGCACGGAGAGTACAGGGTGGCAGTGAACATTAATGACTATCTGGACATCTACTGTCCTTACTACGAGGGTCCCCCGTCCCACGGGCGCATGGAGCGCTACATCCTGTTCATGGTCAACCATGAGGGCTACACTTCCTGCCAGCACAGGATGCGTGGCTTCAAACGCTGGGAGTGCAACCGTCCCAGCGGTCCTGACGGACCTCTGCGCTTCTCAGAGAAGTTCCAGCTCTTCACCCCCTTCTCCCTGGGCTTTGAGTTCAGGCCTGGAAACGAGTACTACTACATCTGTGGGTTATCAGCTAAGCAGTGTGTGTGTGTGTGTGTGTTTCTGTGTGAGACTGTGTGGGCAGGTAAAGGGTGTCTGTTTGTTGTGTGCTTACGAGCGTGCATGTGCCTGTGTTTGCCACTTTGCTCCTGTTCAGTATGCATTCGTAAACGATATGTAAATATGCAATCAACAGAAGTTGATTGAGAGAGTTCTCAAACACGGCCCTCCATGTCGCCTGCACACCCACAGGCGTGCATAAATACACCTTCCATCTCTCCTACTTCCCCGACTCTCTCTCTCACTCACTCACGCTCTTTTTATTTCTCAATGTAGCTCTGTTGAGATCATAAGTGGTGTGCTCAGCAAAGTGGTAAAAATGTCATCAGGCGTAGTTTGTAATCATTTTTATATTAGCTGTATTGATGTTTCTCCTCACTTCAACAAGTGATGTATTAGTATCACAGATGGGCCTTGCCCCCTGAGACTGTTTTTCTGAACAGACTTAAAAAGCTATCATTCCCCCACCAGGCATGGGACAAATAGTAGCTTCAAATTACTCTTAAACATTGTTTTCAGCTGCTCGGTGTGCCAGATGGGTGGGATAGATTTACCGCATCCGGACAGTTAAGAGCAAGATCAGTTGGTAATCACAGGAAAGCACGTTAAATTGACTTTCAAAAGCTTTCCTGTCAGTGTCCAAACTTTCTGGCGCCGCACAAAGAAGTGCCACATTTTTCCTGTGCGGAGGCTGCAAGAGCTGTTAGACTTGTGACAAGACATTTGCCTGTTTGAGTCCACAGACCAGCTGGGAAAAAAATGTGGAAAGAAAATGATTCTTTTGAGGTTAATTGTGAGGAAAATGTATGCATGGATTGTTTGTTTTTTTTTAAACAAACAATATATTTTGTTGTTTGTCTCGTACAGACAGTCTCAAGCTGCCATGTGGTGACCAGTTGAAGGGTGCAAACTCAGCAACGCTTTCTTAGATAAAGCTAAAACTTTTGGGAAATGACTTTCTCAAACTAATTTGGGAAATCATTTCTCTCCTTAATTTGTAATTTGTTAAACAAATGAGGTGTATTCATTTGTTTATTTTTGTGTTACTCTCTAAAAACCTTATCTTACGCTGGTATCTTGTTCAGAATTTGTCAAAAAGAAATTGATTCTCCGGCAGACTTGAGAAGCATTTCCGCCAGTATGCAGCCTGGCACAGGTCTCTTTATTTCTTCCTATGTTACCACTGCACAGTTGGCTGAAATCTGACCTTAACCTTTTTAGTAGGAGATGATGCATTCTCACCATGACCCATAATGGGATGAAGGTCCTCTGCCGCCAGTTTCAGGTCGGCATGCGAGTGCAACATATTTCTTCGTCAAGTTTTTTGCCCTTGCATGGTGATACCGACCTTACAGCGATAGTCTCCTCCTTCAGACGGCAGAAGAAAAGAAGCAAAAAAAGAACCCTGACAGATACTGATGCAGGTTTAAATTCAATTTGTTGTCGCCTTCCTGTGTTCAGGTTTTATTTTTAATGCAGTGATTTTGTAAACTAATGCAATCACTGAAAACCAAAATATAATGTGCTGCACTGTGATAGATGCTAAGCTTAAAATATCACCTCTGTCTAAAGAGTAACTTTTACAAATCAGCACTAAGTATTTGCAAATATTTCGCCCCAGTCTGTTGTCTGCGCTGTCACAAAGACACAGCAGGCGAGAGTCAGCGAGCTAAAGAGGCGAAGATAACAGCTACCCGATGTCCTACTGCACTTTTCCCAGTCGGCACACACACACACACAAACACACACTCTTTTGTTTTCAGTCTCATGTAAGGATGGACAGGGCCCCTCCAGAGTTGTATAGTTGCTGACTATAGTATTGTGTTTCTGGGACCCCTGAGGGTAGTGTGTATTCCACGAGATTGGAGTGTGTTTGTGTGTGTGTGTTGCAGGGTGGGGTGGGGTGGGGGAGCTGGTTGCGGGGTCAGTTGTCAAGCGATTGTGAGTCCGTGAAAGGCCATGTCCATCATTTTGACTGACAACCACACATGTTTTTGTCTCTCGCTGTCTGTTATGTGCACACACACACACACACACACACACACAGGATGACACATACACGCACGAGCACAGGTCGGTATTGATGTGGAACGAAAGCATGTTGACACTTTTAACCACCAAGCCTATCCGATGAGTGTGTGCGTCTCATCTCTGCAGATACTCCGCGAAGTAAAACACATCGACCTTTGATGGCGATCTGCGGCCAGACCTGTGTGAGTGTGCGCCCATGTGTGCGCGCGCTGGTGTGTGTATTTGTCATGTGGCTGACATGTTGACAGGTCCACTCCACCCCTTACTTCTCCCAGCTGCCATCTGATGAGGTTGAGTGATTTTCAATGGGTTTTCAGGAGACGTTGGATTGTGGATGTGCTGGGAAACGGAGGCGCTGGACGAGCCGATAAGACTTTTAAAAAAACAACAAAAGTGAACATTTTTGGAGGGCACAGAGAAAAGGAATGGGGGGAGGAGGTGTATATCTATCCACTTCTAACCCTTTCTCCCCGAAATGTTGCCATTTGTCAGTGAAACAGTAGGACACATGAAACAAAGACACACAACAGGGAAGAAAGCTCGATACAAAGCTGGCGGGGCTTCATAGGAGGCCACTATATACTTTTTCTGGGCACTGTGAGGAGGGTAGGTGGATGATTTGAAGAAATTTGAGGCAAAGGAAGTGGGCTATGGGGAGGCCATAAAAGGGTAAAGGAGGTGAAGGGCAGAGAGAAGGATGGAGGGAGGAGTTGTGGGCAGAAAAAGAGGGAGGAGAGGGCAGAGGAAGGGTCAGATTTATTTCCTGTGTGCTGTGGATCTTGATGATGGTCCTCTCTGGGGTCACTGTGGGCTCTGGCTATGCGGATTTCCTCAAGGGAGAAGGCCAATAGGTCTCCACGCACACTCCTGCAAACCAGTGTGTGTGCAAATTCTTTTTGCACATTGTCGTTGTATGCGTGTTGGCGTTTGCACACGTCTGCGCGCGTGAGCGGTCAGAGAGTTGGTGATCTCTCTCCAGCTCTATTTCACATCAGAGTGTGGTGGGACTAAAAACCTAGATTCAATTTCATTTACTCTACTTTGAAGTTTGAATCACAGTAACTTTTCAACATTTTTCTCATTTTTTTTGGCATTCAGCCAGGGCGGCACGGTGGCTCATTGGTTAGCAATGTCACCTCACGGCGAGAGTGACCTGCGTCTGTGGGGAATTTGCATGGATTTCCTTCCCCATTCCAAAGATATTCAAGTTAGGTCGATTTGAGAGTCGGTATTTCCCTCAGGTATGAATGTGAGTGTGACTGAATCCCAGTGTGCAGCCCGATCCCTCACAGACTTGTTTACACTGCCTGAAGTGCTCAGTATGTTTACCGGAGTCACGAGCTTGGAGGAGCATGTGTTTAAGAGAACTTTGAAAGGGCATAATGTAGAAACTCTCCAACAGCTTGAAGCACTGAATGTCATCTAGAAAGTAATAGGCTGCATTAATGACTACATAAATGTCAAATTATAACAAGTTATTATAACAAAAACATCTTTCTTACTATATAATGTCTGATTTACCATTTATATATTTTTTTAATCTAATTTCTGGCTATAATCTTACACTGTTGATGCTTCTCCTTGCTATCCCATGAATATGTATTATATGTATTTTGGTATCTGAAAGCTCCAGGTTCACTGTGTGTCAGCTGCTTTGTGGTATTTTAAATAATTTTAAAAACTGTTGCCACTAAATTATAATATCAACTAAACAAATAAAGGTGTGTAGCTGCGTGGGTCCTGCAGAGCTACTTTTTTTATTGTCAACATATGACTTTCTCAGCCTCCAGAACTTTTCATTCCTACTGAGGAAATAAATGTAACTTTTAAAAAACAGGCCACACATTGTATCTTTTAAAAAGGCATGGTAATATGTTAAAACAGATAGCAGCAAGATGGTGTGTTTTAAACAAACTACAGTGCCCACGTTTAGTATAAAGAAGAAATGTGTCACCCAGCGTGTCTCATTTATGTGTTTGCAGGTGTTTGTGGTAGACGGCAGAGGAATAAGCTGTAGCAGGCTTTGGTTAACAGCTGTTTGTCGGATCCATCGGATTTTATGGGATTTGTTGACAGCAAGAAAAATATAGAATATAACCAGTTGTATCTTTAAATGTTGAGGGCCTGTCTTATTGTTTATATGGCACATACTGCTAAATAACTTGTGTTAAATTTGTTTACTTGAAGGCAACAGTAACACAGAGAGAGAGGGGAAGGGCTTTGGGAGTTAATAGCACGTCTCATTTTTGCCCCGAGGGCCATGGTTACGCTGCACGTCTCTGTGAACTCCCAGTTGAACCAACCACCCGATAATAAGCCTCACAGCACTCAGAGGCAGAACATTAAAAAAAAGAAAAATCTTTTATTAAATGTTTTCATTTACTTTATGGGTGCAATCAGCCGCTCAAATCGCTTTATCTCTCAACTAATATGCTCTTTCAATCTCTCTCGCTTTTTACAGCGTCTCCTCACCCGAACCATGTGGGGCGAGCATGTCTAAAGCTGAAGGTGTATGTCAGACCTCCAGGTAAGTCACGCTCTAACTACACACTCACAAACACACACACCCACACAAAGGTCCAGATTGGCTATCAAAGTAAAATTAGGGGGGAATAAGAGGTCTGATAGAATGCCCCGGCAACACTCTCTGCTCTGATTCTCAGACCAGCCAGGCAACACTTTAACACCTTTACACACACAAACACACACACACATATACTGACGCAGTCACACTGACAGGGAGAAGAGCGGGCATGCACACAGGCACAAAGTGGCATACGCACTTCACATCACATCACATCACATCACATCACATCACACTCGGTGTGAGGGAGACCTTCTGTCCTTGCAGAAAGAGAACAGAGCAGATTGAAAGTGGTCTCTAAAAACGTTACCAAGCCCTTCCACATCACTCCACTGGCTAGATTTGCTCATAAGAAACAAGAGAACAATCTAATAATAAACCCATCGCATACTGTAGAAGTCTAATCTAATAATAGACACTTCATATTTTCTAATAAAATTCTCCTTATGCATCAGCCTTGTGGTAAAAAATGAAGCATGACTTGCTCGCCACATAATACTGAGTCTTTGTTTCCAAACAGCATGCAGCCTGGTAAGATAAACTCTATTGAAAATAGCTCCCTCATATATTGGCGCAGACAGGGCGCAGTGCTCACACACAAGTGTGCCATGTTGGCCTATGATATTACCGTTTAAAAATAACTCCAACAGAATATTGGCACACATGAGGATCAGATTGCGGCACGCATTACGCTACACTTGTGTTATCTTTAAAATAATCTACCTGTACGTCTCTTCAAAGGCGGATTTCTACCTCGTGAGTTTGCCTAAGCCCGACTAAGGAATTAAACCTGGGTAGTAGCACATCTCCCTAGATAATGACGCGGCTTTGAAGATCTTCATAAAAAGGATGAGAGTCGGCCTTCGCAGCTTTCCAGGCTCAGATCACTCCATATCTCGCTAAGGGGAGAGGAAATTCTCTCCTCCTCCATAATTACTGAAACAACATACTTTCTTTTATTCTGTCATTGCTGCTTCTTAGAGATTCTCCTTTTTTTGTGCTGTTAAAGTAATCTGTCTGACATTGCAACTTCCATCTCATCTGTGAAATACTGTCACAAGAGTGAGCTCTGAGCGGTTGCACGTGTGTGAGTGGATGTGTGTCTTTTCTGTGTTTGTGTGTGTGCGTGTGTGTCAGCTGCTCCAGATTCCGAGTCTCTGTGATTAAACTGTAATTAGGTTGGTTAAACCCCCCGCAGAGCTCAGTTGCTGTCGTCTTCTCCTCCTCCCTCCGTCTTCTCATTCCTCTCTGACGCCTTCTCTCTGCCTTTCCTTGGCTTTTGAAGGGTGACAGTTTTCTGGTTTGTCCTTCACTCTCCACACATCCCGCTCCGCTATTAGCTTCACTTGTCTACTGTTTGTCTTTCGCTAAATTCATTAATTTTGTTTGGAGATTGTCCTTGTCTTTGTATCTGTCTGTGTGTCCCTCTCAGTTCAGATGTTTTGTCGTTTTTCTTTTCTCTCTTCATTCTGTTCCAGATGGGTCGGGATATGATTCTCCAGAGCCCTTCCTGACTGATGGAGGTCACAGCTGGAGGCCAAGGTCCATGGCCCTGTTAGCTGCTCTGGCCTCACTGCTCCTGGGACTCTTCTCCTGGCTGTGACCCCTCTCCTTCTGTTCCTGGATCTCCCACCCACGGTCGCAGGGCTGGGCTGGGCTGGCTGTCCCTCTAAATCCACCACCCCTCAGGGAAGCCCTCTGTCTCCGTCCTTCCCTCTCCCACCTCCACCTCCTCTTTACAACCACCAACCACCCCCACTGCCAGCCCCTTCAATGGCCCAGCCACGGACACCCTTCCCAGGCCTGGCTGAGAGGGTTGGGCCTTGAGCTTTTTGGGAAGCGGCCCTTCATCTCTGATCCCCGAACTCTGGGTGGAACAGCGCCTCTCAGCTGAAAAACACAAGGGAAATGTCTCTGCACTCGTATCAGGGGGTCCTTTTGATTTGACTATTGACTCTTGGCCACTGATGGGGTAGATGTAGCTGCAGCTATGATTAAACTTGTCGTTCCAGTGCAATTCCTATCATCCAATCACAGCAAGGATGCATTAAGCGATAGGCCTGGATGCACAAAAATTGGATTTTTCTCGCATTGCTGTCCCATCGTCAAACCAAGAATTGGAAGTGGCCAAGCTTGCATTGTAATTGAAATTCTATACTATCTGGACCCGTTCCAACTGCAACGAGAATAAGAGCAAATGTACAGAGATGGAGAGGAGAAAAGCGACCCGGCCTGTGCAGAAAAGAAAGGGAAAACAATGCGGGCACAGATTTAAATGAATACGGCCATATGGGAAATGTAATATTATATGTGTTGATATTTTCAGACCCAGTCTAGATTCACAGCAATGTGATATAAAAATCATACAGTTTGATTTTTTTATGAGAAGCTCCGATGTCACATTACAATGACAAGTATAATCATAGCCTGTTTTAGTGGGAGGGTGGGGTGTGTGTAGAGGGTGTTCTGGGTGGGTTTGGTGAGGTGTATATTTTCAGGTGGGATGTGTTTTGTCTTATTCATGTTTCTAAACAAAGCATTTATCACAGCCTGGCCAGCGCAGGCTTCTTCAGCACTGTCTAATGTCGACTGGGTCGGGTGACTTTTGGAACCATGACTTTACTCATGTATGAATGTACCACTGGTCACCCACCTCTTTCTGTATTATTATGACTGTGGTCACTTACAGTACCTTCTCTTGGACTGGCAGGATGTACGGGGGTTAGGGTTTTTTTCGGAGAGGGATGGTGGGGGGGCGGGCAGGAGGCTGGTGAAGTAAGGATGAGCGGTGGACAGGTGAGAAAAGGAGGCGACACTCAAGTTGCATGACCACTGTGAAACCTTCAGATCAATCTCGTTTGTAATGATGATATATTTTTTCATGGGGAAAATCAGAAACACCCAGCTACCGCTCTCTTGCTCTCCCTGAGACTTTTTCAGACATCAAAAGGCAAATTCAACCTCCCTCCACACACGGTTTCTCCTGTCTGGCTTTCGGTCGTTGATGGATTAGCTCAGGCCGGGAGATAAATGGACCCATAGGGTGAAACTGACTGCAAATCAGCCCTCAGAGCCCAGGCTGGATCACAATGGACGTAAACACTGACTGAAGCTGGTCCTGGGTCTGAGGGTTAAACCAATAAGGGAAGTGCATAGACTGTGGCAAATGAGGCGAGGTGTGTGTGTGTGGTAGCATCACAAAAAACACACATGCGCATGCACACACATACACACACACATACATACGTACATACGCACACACACACACACACACAGTCTTTGATAACGGGACTGTTCCTCTGAGCATTCATGGACATTACTATAAAGGGAACAGCACAAAGAGAGAGGGAGCAGAGGAGGGAGGAGGAGGAGGAAGAGTGTGTGCATCATGGGACTGAGACTTCTTTAATGTTGGGAAGTGAACATAATGAGTAAGCACTGTGAACACACACATGCATACACACATGACGACCCATGTACAGATACACACACACACACACAAAGTGCAGACATATGTAGAAAAGCACACGCAGATCTAGACATTTACAGAGACATGGCATGCACATACACACATGTACAAAAACACACACACACACACAAGAAAACACAAACAAGGGGAAGCACTTCCTTCCCTGTTTCATCTTATTTTTGTAGCATTTAAAATCACTGTTAATTACTCCTGTGTGGGATGCAGTGATGGGGTATAGCCTGTGGAAGATTAAAAAAAATGTGTTTTCTCTTCTTCTATTCCACTGAAGCTGTCCTTCTATCGTTCTTCTTCTCTGGTTTGTGATCCATGGTTGGTAGTGGTAGGATGCCTCCAGGTCTGAGCGTCATGTATGAGTTTGTCTCCTTTTCTGTTCTGTGGTGTTTTTGTGGAAGATGACCTCAGTCATTTAAGTCAGTCAGTCAAAAGTAAAACACAAAAGTCAGAGCAAGGAGAGAAACACACAAATAAAGATTGTCTTTTTGTCTACTTGAAAAAACAAACCAAGTGAGTGAAATTTCTTCAGTGGAAATGTGAATTAATTTTCATTTAATGGGTTTGTTTTGCCTCGAAAAGGGCAGATGATTTTATTCATGTATTAGTCTGCACCTGGGTCTTTATTTTGCCCAGTCTATCTTCTTCTGACGTCAAAGACTTGGGACGGTGAGCGTTGAGCTCTGCCAGTCAAAGCATGAAATTATTCAGATGAAATCACCCTCTCCAATCTTCAGCTGTTTCTCCCTCAGCGATGTGACAGCTAATCTGAACTGCTGACAACATGGAGACTGGATAGCTTGATAGCCTTTCCTCTCTTGTTTCCATCAGATTTCCAGCAGGGTGGCCTAACAGTGATGGAGAAGTGCATTTACTTAAATACTGTACTGTTTTCATGCGCATTTTCAATTTGCAACAAAAATTAAAGTTAAATTAAGATTTTGTCAAAACATTTTTATGCTTGGCTGAGGTGGAACAGTTTATGCATAGATAAAAAGAAAAAGCGACAAAGTGTACGTGAAGCATGTGACTTAAAGGTCATTCAAGCTTCCTCTCCAGTGAAGAGATGAAAAATAGACAGAGGAGACTGTAACATTCCTTAAATTAATACATGAAACAAACATAAATGTCATATTTCCATCACAGTTTTCCCGTTAAAGTTTTACTTGTGCTCTGTTAATTATATCATCTGATTGCTCCTCTTTCTTCTTCTTCTTCTTCAACAGTTTATTGGCACCTGATTGAAGAATTAGCACCACCAGCTGTTTATCTCAATGCGCCAACTCCTAATATTTGCATAACAGTGGTGAATGGAAATGAAATTCGCATTAACTTGTATTTTCTTCTGATGATTTTTCGGGAAATTTGGTTAACATTTGTGCTACATTTGGACGGAAACCTGGCTCATGAGTTGTTAGGATTTCCACCAAAGAGAGATTTTCCCTCCAAATGTCTCACATGGTTTCATTTAAAATAACTGTTTGAGACCCAAAGAGGTAAAATTATCCATTATTTCATTAAAAACACAGAGAAAAGTCCAAAACTAGATACAAATTTGTGTTGCAGAACATTTTCCCTACCTCATTGTTCATCTCGCAGCCACTTAGATTTATCTTTTGACTCTCTGAAGGGGGTCAACCTCTAGTTTGGAAACCACTGGACTGTACATAAAGTAGTTAAAACTCTCTCCTCCTCAACCAGCTAAAGCAGTGAAGTGCTACTTACACATGATCAATGTAATGTAATAGGCCAATCAAGGGTTTTACTTCAACAGGATTTTGATGCTTGAATGATTTTTACATTGTAAAAAGGTGTGAATGTTTCTTACTGGTTAGAGAGATTGCCCTGAAACCGAAAAGTCACAGGTTTGATCCCCACTACATCTAAGTCTATTAAAGGTCAGGCGTCCTTGAGACATGGAAACATTACATGTTAATGATGCCTAAAAAGTGAATATAAAATGTTTCCACTCCTCTTTTCTTCACATCCGGACATGAATAGACAGACAGACAATAGACACTTTCTCCCATTGGGGCTTGTAAGGGTCAGTGCTAGCTTGAAACATTTATCAGCCCTGTTTTAAAAGCGTTATTTGAAACCACTGACTCGTCTCTTTTGGCAGCGTGTTGCAAAAAGAATATCAGAAACGTTGTTTTTGGGGAAAACTGAGGTACATGAATAATAGATGAGCCTTGGCTTGCCATGTTTGGCCCTCCTGTGCAAAGCGGGCTAATGGCTATCGATGTCTCTAGTTTCCATCAAATTGCTTCATATGAGAGCTCAATTCAAACGGAGAAAGAGTAGATTCCAGTGAAAAGGAGACGAGGGGAATGAAATTATCTCCGAATATTGAGATGCACGCTTGGTCAGCCAATTCTTTGTCCTGACAAGTATCAGGTACCAGCGGAATTAGCCTAACGTAAAATTAAGCCCGATCAAGCAAGTCCCGGAGACCTTCCGATGTCTCGATGCTTGTGAGGGTGAATGATGGATGTGTGATACAGCTGGAACAGCGCCAGTAATGAACAGATGTGCTCCTTGAAATCATGAGAAACTATAGTGATCTGGCCTGTGTCACTGACACACATGCGCTTACCAGACACACACACATACACTATTATATCCTCACATATTCTCTCCCAGATTTAATTAATCGCTTGATTATTTCTGCTATTTTCATTGGCTGGCGCACATGTGGGACAATAATTGCCGAGAATAAATTTGGCCTATATGATGTTGGTTTTGGCGACAACCAAAAAGGAAAGCCAGGAAATGCAGATGGCCGAGCCCTCTGCATTCTTTCCCTCTTGTCTTTCTGTCCCTTCGTCTCTTCTTCCGTTGGTTTCTCGCTCTCGCAGACACATTACAAGGCTAGAGCCTAATCCATTCCCCTCTTTCGCCTGTACTTTTGTCTCCTCACATTCAACTAACTGGCATGATTTAGGAATTATGGAATTAGGGCAGCGCTCCCATCTCTATTAATGAGGAACGGCATGATGAAAGAGCTTGATCCTGAACGTGCCATCTGTAGTCACTATTACACATACTCTTAATCTACCTCTCTTTCTCTCACTACTTTCTATTCTTTCTCTTTCCACCCTTCCTTCCTCTCTCTCTCTCTCTCTCTCTCTCTCTCTCTCACACGCACACATCCTCTGTCAAACACACTCACATTATACCTTAGTTGTAATTACAGAGGAAATACTAATTCTTAGCTCTTCAAGCACTGTTGGATGTGGCGTGAAATGGCACAGCAGGAAAGTTAACTACGGACCACACACCCGTGCACAGACACACACGTACACACACACACACAGGAGTCCAGATGGACCGTGTGTTATTGCTGAATAATGCATACTATGTAGACTCTATAAAAGATACATGGGCAGAGAGAGCAGGGCACCGTGGGCAGTTCGGTGAGGGCATCTCTGAAGCATCCCTTGTGTAAATTTGGAGCTGTCACAAAATGTACAGCTTGTAGGTATTTAGCTGTAGGTGACCCAACAGGGGAAAAAATATTTAGCTGCAGTTAGAGAAAGGGAGGAAAAAAAACAAACAAAAAATCACTTGCCTTTTAGACATTGTCAGTTGATATGTTTGGCTGGCACTCTGCCCGGTGTCTTTGCAGTCACCTTGAACAGGCTTTTGTGGTTTAAAACCATAAAAAAAACTTGGGGAATTACACAGCAGATTCAATGCTAGAGGCTCAGATTTCAGATCATCTCTCAGAGAAACGCTAAGAAAAATATCCAGCAGTCTGTCTCCATGTAAAATACCGAGGAGGGGTGGAGGGGGTGGAGGGGAGGGGGAGGTCTGGGTGAAGGGTAAATGCTGCACTCATGTGGGGAAAATGAGCAGCGCCTCTTTTTTTTTCTCTGGAGTCATATGACAGGACATGCGCAGCATCATGTGCTGCGTTCAATGCCCTCAACGAAAGCGGCTCTGTCTGAGTAAATTCAATAAAAGTGCTCAACAAAATAAAATTTAAAAAAAGGGTTGGTATAGTGTGCAACTACAGCAGCAGAATTAAGATTAGGCAAATTGTCTTGAATTAAATGTTTGCTTCACTAATATAGAAGCCAAAACCTATTATGTATTTCACAAGAAATGTCTCTCTGCATCCACTCTGTGCATGTCAGAATTAAATATTATACTTTTTTACTCCTTTGCATTCATATAACTAGTCATTCTGCAAATTAATTTTACATGCAACTCATATGAAAAGCTTATAAAACATGACACATGGGGAAAAAAACACATGCTTATGCCGTAATGCAGGAGTCTTCAACCTTTTTCAACCAAGAGACAAGCAGAACAGGGACCCCCCACATGTAAAGTCACATTTTAAGCCTGACCCAAAACCAATCTAAAATAACTTTTATTTCATATTTATATACTGGGTTATTAGCCTATATGTGTTTATGCTTGATAAAAAAAAAAGTTCAGTGCATTCAATTATTATTGGTTATTAAATGCCAAGAGCTCTGTGTCTTTGTACATGTCCACTGTTTCATCCAATTGGACTGCAAATGCCTCCACTGTTTGTAGTTTCTCAATTATCTGCACCCTCACATTCACCATTATTTTTGGTGAAAACTGTCAATTATTATGACAAAAAACTGCCGCACCACCCTGCAGTACCTCTGCGGACCCCCAAGGGTCACAGACCCCTGGTTGAAGACCCCTGCCACAATCAATCAATCAATCAATCAATCAATCAATCAAACTTTATTTGTATAGCACTTTTCATACAAAATATGTAACACAAAGTGCTCCACACGATAAAACCCCGACACCCTCCATCCACTCCCAACCCTCCACCCCAACAACCACCTCCACCCTATTATAAACAAGGCACTATGCAAACTGTCCAAACTGAGGAAGCGTCACCTCAACATCTTGCATCACTAATAATACGTGATATATAACTTATCAGGCGGAAAGGAGACACTGAATGCATCAGCGTTGTTTAAAGGTGCAGTGTGTAAGATTTGGGGCCTTTATTTTATCAGAATAAGGCAGGCATGTGATATAATATTCATAACTAAGTTTTCATGCAGGTATGATCACCTGAAAATAAGAATCTTTTTGTTTTTGTTACTTAAAAATAGTGGGAGCGGGTCCTCTTTCATGGAGGCCGCCATGTTGAAACACCATGTTTGTACAGACTAAACTAAACACTGACTCTAGACGGGGCCTTTACACTAAGAAGGTTAGGAGATTGCAATGCAGCGATTGGACTTCTACACACTGGACCTTTAAATACTACTTTTACTTAATTGAAGCACCTGAGTGCTTTTTTAAATAAAAAGTAGTTTACACTAGGTCGGCTTTGGAGTCTTCATAGTTCCGACAGCACTTAAACGCACCAACCGACACACTTCGGACGGGCAGACGTTGGAGCGACTGAAGGAATCCAGAAGTTACCGGAGCCAAGTTCACATACCGTAACGAAGAAGGAGGAGTAACGAGGTTAAACAAGGAGGGTTAACTGTAAGTATTGACTCCCTACATAAATATCTGTCTCCTTTTCCCTCTTCTACATACTTTGTTTGAGTGTTAGGTAGTTGACAGGAAAGCGGAACTAGCTAACTAGCGAGCTAGCAGCGCATTTAGCTTTTTAACGAGTTGTCCCCGGGATCGTACCCCAGTTTACCACACCGACAGCAACTGTTCAGACAATGTAAGACAACTTTAACTACTACTCGACACTTTTTTCCAACTCTTGTTCAGTTTTGAAGCGACTTTACTGCCCCAGCTTTCGGTGCGTTGGGTGTGGGTGACTCGGTTCGTGTTTCTCTTTCAGCCTAACGTCACCTGTTTATCAAGTGACTTGTCAAATAAGTGGCACAGCTCTCAACTTTATTCCCTCTTGTTTGTTAGATAACCCCCAAGGTCAGCTGTGTGGACACATTTAACAACGGAAATGATTAACCATCTGTCAGATTTTCAGCTGTGTGTGCCATCATCTGTATTGAAAACCGCTGACACACTTTGTTTTTATACACAATAAGTCATGAAAGAAATAAAAGATCAGGGTCCAGGGTATGTCTGTACAGCATGATGTCAATGGCCCTCTTGTTGTTTGTTTTGTTTACACAGGTGGGGCCACACACAGATATGTGTTGCCATCACAGAGGATAAAGCTGTAAGAATAAATATTAAATGCTATATGTGAGTGTGTGAGGAGGATGTGATCACACAACATGATGAGCATAAGAAAAGACGTCAGTGTGTGTGTGTGTGTGTGTGTGTGTGTGTGTGCGTGTGTGCACCCGCTGCAGTCAGATCTGGAGGAACAGGTTTGGGTAGAGGAACAAGAAATGTGTTTCCCTGTAGGAGCTATTGTGTTAAGGCTGTTGTTGCTGTCGAAGACGCTTTAACATGAGCGGGTATGTCCTTTTTTTTACACTTGTTAAATTATTCTCCACACATGTCGTGTGGTGTTGCAGGCCACCCTCGGGGTGTGAGGTGTGAAAATGTATAGGGTTTACTGTTATCTGATGATAGGCTCCAATTGCACAGGGAACGGAACAATCAGTATTTTACCCATGTGTAAACTTCTCATCATTGAGTCATAAGGATAAATCAATACCCCAGCTATACAGAGAGTCTTTACTGCCACATATGATTGATTTTTTTCTAGTGCTGACATGTTTATCTGCTCTTGTTGTGGCATTTCAAAAGGGCAGAATATGTGTGAATGAGTCCTTCCTTCTGTGTTACAGCTGCAAACTCGCCAAGTCCAAAAAAACAAGTCAAGCCCGTGTGAACCCACTTTGTGCCCTCTTTCCAAAAAAAAAAAAAAAAAAAAAAAAAGGGAGAAGAAGAAATGCAGAGTCAACAACATTACATCCTCTGATCCGTCTGCCAAGCAGACTATCCATTTTCCCTGTCTTTTTTCTTTCAGGATGTTAGTTGCTGCTGGAAGCGGAGCTTGGAGTTCAGGGGTTATTTTAAAAAACAAAAGTCACTTGAACTTTTAAAGGGAAAGAGGTTCACAGGAAAAAGCTGTGTTTCCTGAATGTTGGTATCTGGTTAACCGGGCCTGTCCTTGAAAGCGCAGTCCATCTGCCACACGGAATATAAGCTTAAGTCTTATGATGATCTTGATCTCACGTTACCGTGTGCACCAAAGGCTGTCTGAGGCTGCCGTCACTCCAATCACTTCAGTGCATCCTGTGATGCTGGACTGCATGAAGGTCACTTGATGCACAAATGAGACCTGGATATTTATTCGGATCTGCTAAACCTCTCCGAAAGGTATCCGAGCTCGACAGATAGTCATTTTTGAAGGTCGATATAATAACAATAGTTTAAAACAGGAAAAACCTGACAGCCAATTAATCAGCAGAGATATCTGCAGTGCGGGACTTTCACATATAAACAAACATCTGTTACATTCAAGCCCTTGCCAATCAAGTTTTCACAATGCTGATTAAGTTTTTAACGATGCTTTTTGCATCAATCAACAATGATTGGTTTGCCAGAGCTGACGGGGTCACAACCATCACGACAGAGCAGGTTTACAGTATCTAGGAGTTTAGCAGAGGCATACATCATATGCATGCTTCGACAGTGTTTGTGTGTGATTACATTCACGGCTCGGCCAAACTGATTTAATCTGCTGACCTCTACTCCAAAAGGATTACCTGGAAAAACACAGTGAAAACACGCCGAGCGCTCGAGTTCTGTCTGCTACCGATCGTCAGAAACCAGCATCATTTCAACATCTCCTGTGAAAGTACCACAGAGGTTATTTCTGATTCACTTCTCTTTACCGTGCTTTGTCTGAACTCCAGTGAAGTCCACTCCTTCTTTTGAAACCACAGAAAAATGACCAATTTCTTTAACAACCGGCTCTCAGTGGCCAACCCCTATTAACACTTCCTGCTGCTGGTTCACAGTAAAAGCTCCGCAGTGACACACTCTTGCCTCATGCTTGTCCTAACTGTTGTACATTGTGCAAGATTATGAAAACACAGTTTTTAATCTGAATGCAAAGCCTTCATGAGGCTGCGGACGCGACTGACGTGTCCTGATATGATCAGCTGTGGGAAGTCACATGAGATCTCGGGTACAGCTGTCATATCTGTGCCTTTTTTAACTGAAGCTTTTATTGTTTTTTATGATTCAGTAACACACTGAGACTTCCATAGCACTCAGTCATTAATGCTGCAGAGCCATAGCTAAACTTGTGCAGTGCAGTGCAACCGTCTGTTTGGAGATCTACCATGCTTTCAGCCAATTAAGTAGGTATCTCCTCTGAAAGACAACACCTATAGTAGTCCATAGATAAGAAGATAACAGTGAGTATGTAAGCTCTACCGTAGTGGTTGCATAGATAATCACATTTTAAAATATTAAGTTTTAAATTGTGCTAGTGTCATTGTATAAGATACTGTTTATGTGTATGAAACACAAAAACTGATGACTAATGATTGTCATTTTTTTCCCCTTATCATGAATGTCACATTTTTGACCTAATTATTTTATCAATATACTGTGTAAACATCAATAAAACGTGGTGATATTTTTGCTGCTTTGTGCATTGTTGTTTACATAATAGTCGCACATACGAAGGTTCTGTAAAAGAACATTATTAGTAATGATATGAATAGGTAGAGCCTTTGACTGAGTCATGCAAATTCATGTGCATCAACAGCTGTGACGCTGACTTTTGTTTGTGTTGCTTTCATTTTTATTTTCAGATTTATTGCTCACAATTTTATAGAACACGAAACACCAAATAAATTCCTTGTGCATAGAGTGAAACACAGAAATACACAGTGCACTAACACAGGGTTGTGTCTTTTAGAGAAGTCTTCTGGCTAACCTGAAATGATCACATCCCTGTTGTGGTTGTGTTAGTTAGTTAGTGTTGTGATATACTCGTATAGATGCTGCATTTTAAAACCTTTTAAAACTTTTTAGAGCGTCTTAACAGAGTAATGTGCTTTCAGACTTTCACCAACAATTGTGTCTTGTGTTATTTTGTTCATTTCTATAAGCTTCTTTTACCTTCTGATTTGTTCGTAGTAAACATTGGTAATGTTTTGCCTGTTTCTGCCAGTTACCACCGTCCAGTCTCATGATTCTCATTTCCCTATCACAGCCTCCTTATCTCCGTTCCCTCATCGTTAGCATACATTCTGCTAGCCAGACTGCAGCTAAGCTTTACACAAACAGGGAAACGCTCCAGGCTCACTAAAATATAGTTTTGCTCCATCTTTGAAATTGATTTATGTTTCTTTTATCAGCAGGCCCTGCTGTATGTGTTCAGACTCCTAACACTCCTGCCAGGGGCAGGAAAAGAGCCTGATTTGTTTAGGTTTTGCATCTCCCTTTTTCCTCTCCATATGAGTGACATGAACATACATCGATGTTCTCGTACAGTTAAATGTTAGGTCAATAAATGTGTGCTACATATTTGAGATCACACACTGAAGAAATAGTCTACAGCAGTGAGACGTGACTAATACTGTGCTGTAGCATGAGGCGTTGAGACTCTAAACCCTGATGTACTTCACATTTTAATTGGGGAATTTGATTGTTTAGGTGCATAATGCAGAAAATAAGAATTCCCATCATAACTTATCAGAGCTAATTACTTTTTTTGTCTGACCAGCATGAAATATATTAAATTTATCAGTATTAGAAACAGAGAAAATCAAAGAAACCTCACATTTTAGAATCTGTAACCAGTAATCTATATTTTTATAATAACAATCTATCAAATGGCAAATGTGAAAGGGGCCACTTAGAGAGATGAACCCACAGAGAATCACCAGTATCTGCAGCTCCTCACAGTTTTACGAGCTTCATAGCAGCAAGTTTCGACTCATTGTTCAGCTGTACTGTTCTGGTTCGCTCTCGCAGCTTCGTTTTTCGTCCGCAATAAGCAGCAGAGGAGCTCTTAAAATCCCCGTGTACTCTCCATGCTCAGCACCTAACAGCAGACAGACGAGTTAGCGAGTTAGCTGGTGAACTCGGTGGAGCATTCAGCGGCTCGAGAGCCAGATAGTTCTGCCAGGAGTTGGAGGAGACAAACAGTGAATGTTGGACAGTAAATATTGGATTTAGATTCACCAGCTGACTCCAGATGAATCATAATGTTGGTCAGTAACATCTGGATGTGTAAATAAGCAACTGTTTGCTAACAAGTTTGCCCTATCATCTAGTTTATAGTCAAATATGTTTGTTTTGTGTTCATATTTAAAAATTGATAGCGGGTAGTTTGGGGATTTTTTTGCCTGTTAGGCTATAATAAAAATTGTGATTTGCCGTTTTTTCTGTTGATCAACTTATCAGTTAATCAACAGATAGTTTTATCTCCAATTTGAATATATTATGCTTTATATACTAATGAACTTCACTCTTTGGCCACAGTGTATTTAGACTTAAACAACTGACGCCCTCTGATGTGACATTAGTGAGTGACCTTTGAAACCTTTCCCTCTTCCAGGCCGCAGAATATCGAGCTCGGTGCCACGGGGGGAGCCTCCAAACAGGACAGCAGCAACATGGAAGACATGAGTGTGGAACAGATCACCATGAGGGCCAACCAAGTGACTGATGAGGTACTGAGACGCACACGCACACACACACACATAATCCCTCTTATTGTCTATTTCTCTCTGAGTGAGAGATGAAACTTTATTCAAAGGATTTTCTACCCAAAACATTTTAGTAACAAACGCCAAAATTATGCAGGCTACAGATGGAAGACGTGGTGAAACTGTGAGAACATAATGTCTGGAACATACTGAGCTTACAGATGAACAGTGAAGAAAGAAAGGGATAATGTTTGCAGCCGTGTTTTGAGAAGTTTATCTTGGTGGTTTGATACTTTTTTTTTTTTTTCACGGGCATTCATTTCCAAAAAATTCTCTCTGACATTTCCCTGAATGGATTATGTGTTTTGGTACTAACTGATTTGTCTACAGGCAAGCGAACAGTTCAATGTAGATGGAAAATGAAGTAAATGGATATTTACTTGGATTTTAATTTAGATTTTCTTAAAAGAAAAAATATATTTCAAGTAACTAGTACAAAATTACATCAAGGAAACATCCTGGGAAATACTACAGCAGAAAAACCTGTGACCTGACTATTTGATGTCAAAATAGCTGCTCTGGAAAAGGTCTATTTGTTGTCTATGGAGGATGAAACTGACAACTTTTAACAGGCACCTTTCAAACCTGCAGGGCATGAGCATGTGATACTAAAAAAAGAGGGATTTTGGGCGGAGTATACCTTTTTAAATTCATGACCAGAAAGACTAATACACATATGCTAATCATCCAGAAAGAGACAATCGGGACAATGAATTAGTTTCAGATGCGAAACTGCAGTTGTTCAAATTAAAATGAAGCCAAACAAATGTTACGGGAGCGGAGAATGCGAAATCCTGAAGGCCTTTTCGCTCAGTCGCTGTTGCAAAGAGTAAGATGAAAGATGTAATCACACTCTCATGTCTGTACAATGGAGGAATGGCTAGTCTGGCTCTGGCTAAAGGTTAAAAAGAAATAATCAAGCTACCGACACATCTAAAGCTCACTAATTAACACATTATATTTAGTTTGTTTACAAAAACAGAAGCTAATCTAAACTCATTGTCTGCTGGCTTTAGTTTCATATGTAGCGTACAGATATGAGAGTGGTATCAGTTTCCTCATCCAACTCTTAATATGGGAACTGCAGACAGTTTAGAGGTGATCAGCTTCATCTTTAATTTGTGTATTAGTTTGATTGGAACATTTGATTTAGTCATGCCTACTAAATAATCAAGATTTAGCATTTTTGTGATTAAATAATCATCGTCAGAAGATTGTGGCTTACTCGGGGGGGGGGGGAACTGGGTAATTATATTCATTGCGTTCACCGTTGATTATTAAGCCAGACATCAATAGGAAGTGTGTGAAGCTTTACGCCTAATTTAGCCTGAAAGCTCCCCGTACCCCTCTGCGGTTTTGACAGTTTGAATGTTGTCAGCTATATCTAAGCGTTTTTATTATCAAGGAGATAATTGTTTAATCAGCACTCCAGGGCATCATATGATCAGCCATCTGATTCAAATGGAAGCAAATTAGCTTACTCTAGCTGAGCTTGTAGCTGCGCACCTCACCTTCCTCTCAATTTTGACTGCACTAATCGTCTGTGTCTTTTTTCTTAACTCAATGTGTGTTTGCTCTCTGATTTAACCTGCCATGTTCTCTCTTTCTCCTTCTTCCTTCTGCTGCTGCCTGGTTGACTTAGCAGACAGGGCATGGGAGGGTCCTTCTACTAGTGCTACTTAGTGTTTCAGGTATGAGTGGTTACCCAAAGCCAAAGCACGGTTCTGTATCAGGGCAACAGAAGAATTTGTTTTTAGCTCGTCTAACATACGCTGTCTTATAATTTCATGGCTGTTTTCCATGTCAGCCAGTTAAAAATGGCTTCAGTCTTTGTGACAAAGTTATTTAAATGCTTTATTTCTGTGCTAATATCTAAATCAGGCTTTTTGTGGTACAATTTTTCTGTTTCAAAAGCCTCACATGTCATTTGCTGGAACCTGCACGTACCTCGCCGGAGTCTACTTCCATTTAAGCCGTCCCAAACAAATGATAAAAATATCACACCATTGTCTGTATCTCAAACATTTGTCATAGCACCCCCAATCTGGAAAATTTGGCGAAAACAGCGATACAGGGCTTAATTAGCCAAGTTCAAGGATTTTCAGAGATGTAATGTAATGTTTATCCACCCAAGTGATGTTCTGGCTATGACAACAGAAACCTGGCTGAGTTCGACACATCCCTCTCGCCAATTCTATGTTTGTCTTTTTCTCAACTCGCTGATTAATGTATTCAGAGCAAACATAACACAGAGGGAATGAGGAATCGGGTCCCCGCTCTCTCTCTTGTTAACAGTTCATTAGTGGTGGCAACAATGGAGTCATGCCCTGAGTCACTTCCGCGCTTCACTCCGTTCGGATCCTCTGCTCCCTGTACAGCACTTGCTATTAATAGAGGCACCAAGGCGTAACTCACCTGAACTGACTGCATTCCAGCTCGTCATCAACTTTTGTGCCTGCGCATACATCATGTGTGTTTTTGTCAGTTAACTTTTGTGTCAGCCGTACCCATGTCACTCGATCAGGGAGAGAGATAAGAAACTGTGGCAGAGCTCTGTTCCAAATCCACACCACATACTCATTATAGGAAAGATTTTAATATGCAGAGTTTTCACACTAGAGAGGTGACAGAAGATTTTTGAGTGTGTGGTTTAGGCCTGCAACTAAAGATTACTTCAAAAACATTCAGTTTATTAACACATAAATAGAAAAGGAATATTAAGGGAATATTTAGCCTCTTTTAAACACAGAAATCCTGAAAAAATAACACGATTATCAGAATATTTGACGATTGAATCATTTCTTGGCTAATTGTTTCAGCTCTAGCGCAGGAGCAGCTCATGCCTGGGGAGAAAAAAATCTTAATTGGAAAAATATCCATTAATTTGGTCTATAAAATATCTTTGAAGAAAACCAGCAAACATTCACATTTGAGAAGCTGGAACCAGTGAGTTTTTGGTGTAAAGTAAATATCAAAATATTTGCCACTCGATTTTTATGTTGATCAACAAATTGATCAGTTGTAAGTTGTTTCAGCTCTACATTAAGCCAATAAAGTGGTGAGGAGTAGGACCTCTGTTTATATACTGTATATATCCATATGATAATATTTAATGACGAGTGTTGGGTTACACCCAAAACAAAATATTGAAACAGAAACAGCAGTGTGGATGTAACAAAGATGAGCTCTTAAGTTGAAAGTATAAATAGTTTTTAACCATTTTGATAATCTTATTAAGCAAAAACACTAAACATTCCCCTTTTCTGAGTTGTGAGGATTTCTTCCTTAAAAGACCAGGAAAACAAATTGAATCTGAATTATGATTTTCTAATAATATATGTGTGTGTATATAATCTTGGATGATCTGCTGTCACAGGACAAACAGGCAGACGGTGCAGGGAAAGAGTAATTCAGAAGATTCTGCATGTAACAGCAGTTTTTTAGGCCAAATGTGGATATACAACGATCTTATAGGATCTTGAAGCTTCACACTCACAGAGACCTGGTTTGAAAGATTTGTTGCCGTTTACTATCATAACATTATGAATATTAATGGTGTAGCTTCCCCCTCCGTGTTGTTCTTATCATGTGTATCTTTTCATTTGCCTTATCCCTCTTATCGTCTTCTGTTTCTCATTGTCTCCTTAGTTAATTCCTTTTCTGTTGTGATGTTCTCTTCTGCTCTGTCTGTTTCTTAAGGCCACATTCACCCCACTCTGTTCTTGTTTAAAGTTATTTGAAGAGCTAGACTCCATATAGACGCCAGATAAATGTAAAAGCCTGTGTGGGTTTGACATCTGGTCCACCAGCATACACAAAAAGTGTCCCAACTCTGAAATCTCTCCTGACAAATGTTCTTAGGAGCCAAACAGAAATATGTATCAACCCTGAGGTGTGAATGCACTCCCATCAGTCTTTGTCTCTTCCCCCCCCCCCCCCCCCATCATTCTCTGTGCAAACTCCTTTCAGATAAAAAAAACTCGCACAGGTCTTTTTATTCACCAACACCTCCTGTTTTCTCCTCCACAGTCACTGGAAAGCACACGGAGGATGCTGCAGATGGCCGAGGAGGTGAGACTTTAACAATTCGTTACCGCTGCTACTGACACAAAAGCACAGTATGCATCATCTTACATGCAGCTGACCAGAGAGTGGCTCCATGTTGGTTTATAATTGGCCCCTATTGGATGAAGATTAGGGAATTATCGCATCTGAAACCATGACGATGTCAGTGATATATTTGGTCATATGAAATATTCTTTAAATGCTGATTTTTACATTGATGTAATAACAGATCTGAAGTGAAAAGTTTATATTCTCCTTTACAACAGAGTATTATGACCACTGTTAATAATTAACTTGAGATTTTGACAATTTCATTTTGGGAAGGAGTGGTATTATAAGTAAAATGCTGCTTCACTTTTTAATCATTCTGCTTTTTTTATATTAATTGTATTTGCCTCAGTGAGTCAGTTCAAAGTCTGAACAAAGCTAATATCCTAATTAAGCGACTGATTATTTCCATTCTTTCTAAATTATAGATCTGTCTGTGAACTTTTCAGTGGTTCTGAATTTGTGTGACTCTTTTTGTTTTTCAGAGCAAACAAACCGGCGTCAACACCATGGTGATGCTGGACCAGCAAGGAGGTGAATAAATAATAAAACATGAACCCTGCTAGTTTTATCTAGATGTTTCCCAACTTTAAATCATTTTTATTTTATTTTCTGTTGTTGCTCTAATGATATGTAAATCACACTAATGCTATACAACATAATATACATAATGTTTTTTCTAAAATACACTAATGTGTCCTTATGGATTGCTTTCTTCTTTATTTTTGTTTTTGCTGCCGTAATACAAATGTCATGAATTTTATTACTTCAATAACTTTTGCGTTTTAAAGAAGTTTTATATGATTTCAAAGGAACAGATTTCCTTTTTTTGATATTTAGAAAAATAGATTTTTTCCTACTGAGGCAGACAGTCTGCTGTAGAAAAGTCACAATGACAAATGTGTTTGCTGAAGATGTGTTACATAGTTTCTAACTTTTCTAGTAATTTGGGCAACCCTCCTCTTAAGAAAAAGCGTAGCGTTCAGTAATAAAACCAAACAGGTTCTTGTAAAGCTGTATTTCAATATAAGCATCACAGTCATCACTTCCCTGAGGGAAGCAGTATTGAAATTAAATACAAATTATTTATTATAGTCTGCACAAGTATCGGCCACATGATGATAATTTGTTGGTAGTAATTTCTATAACGTGCATCCTGAAATATTGGTGTGCCAAATTAATTTATTACTTCATTGTTTTTTCTCAGGACAAGTTCTTTGTCTGCGTTTGTGCTGAAAATCCTTTTTTATTGTTTTTGCCTGCAATTTATGTAAGCGCTGTCCAAGATATCAGTTCCCTGTTTAAAAATGTGCATTTGTAATTATTTGTTGTACTACCTGCAGTATGTTATTTATTTAATTTTTTGTTTACATGTATCTCATTTTCTGCTGCTGCATTGACCCAGTTATTGACCCAATTTAGGAATCCTCACAGGGGTCATTAAAAATTTAAATAAATCCACTCTTAAAATGTACGAATAAACAAAACAAAATGAAGAAAAAGACAGAATCCTGGCGTATAGAATGCACCCGGATCAAGGAAAAGGAGAGTGTGACATGACGCCGTGTGCCTGTCTTGTGTTTCAGAGCAGCTGAAGCGTGTGGACGAGGGCATGGACCAGATCAACCAGGACATGAGACAGGCTGAGAAAAACCTGACTGACCTCTCCAAATGCTGCGGCCTCTGCGTCTGCCCCTGTGACAGGTACACTGTACGCTCCGAGCCGCTGAAGGCTCCAAATCACTGTTGTGTGTTATCATGCTTGTCGCTGCTTTTTTTGTGTGTGTGTGTGTGTGCAGTGGTTGTGTTATCATGAAAATTTATGGAGCAGGCACGTGGCTAGGCCAGAGGAAAAGAGTCAAGGAAGCCGTCTGAAACAACTGAAGTTTATTTGATGGATACATTTATTTTTGTTGCAAAGTTGAGGAGTTATTTCAGGCAATCTGGTTCCAGAAATAAAAATAATTTTCTGCATAGACAGTGTTAGATTACTGACAGTTGGAGCACTTCCACAGCTTGGTTAGGCATGAAACTCTCCCTGTTCATCAATCACGAGCAGAAGAGTTGACCAGCTGTGTCATAAAATATGTTCTTTGATTAAAATAAAAAAAGTAAAGGTACCGGCTCGTGCACAAATGAGCATAGTAGCATAAAACTGTCTTAAAAGTGCTGCTATGCACTTTAAGATTATGGTGCTAATGAAATGAATATTAAAATCTGTAGCTTCAGTTTGGATGTTTCAGTTGTGGATGAATTCAGCCTCTATGCCGATGTGTTTTCTTCCCAACTGCAACAACAACAGAGCATTTGAATTCTCTGCTGCTCTGAATCCTGCCCCTCCCTCTCTATTCTCCATAGCAACAGCAGCCAATGCTCATGGGTATTTTGGTACTTAGAGAAGTCCGGCGTGCCGGTGATTTCTCTGAAACCATGTAGAAATAATAAAAATGTGTGGCCATTCCCTAAAACTGTAGATTTGTTCTGCTATCCAAGACGAGTTCAGAGTGTTTGGATGTTGTTAAAAGAAGAATGTGAAGTTCTGGAACCAGCGACAGCTCTATTATAACGAGATTGAACGCTTCCCTGACACTACTACTCATCGGTCAGGGCGATTTCACATCAACACAGCATGAACTTATGATAACGGCTCGACATACGGAGGAGAAAATACAAATTTTTTATGTCAAATGTGAATGTTGTGGTCAAAAAATTGCCAATTCAGGATTCCCAGCGGTTTAGAAATGGGTAGGGAATGTGACACGACAGGTGCACTGCTCTGTGCCGAGCATACTTAAAACTACTCTCCATCACCACCATATCGATATGCAGTGTCAGTGTGTGTGTGTGCACAGTAAGAGCATATCTGGTTCTAAACATGGAAAAAAATCTCCCCAAAATGCTTTCACATTGGAAAAGAAGATTCTATGATGATTACCAAAAGATAAGGTAGGGAATCTTTAATTTCTTTATGATTAATGAACATCTGTGACTGTAGCCGACTTTTATATAGAGGTCCATGTGGTTGCAGATCAGTTAACATTCTTCTATTTTTCATGTTCTATTATTTAACACATCCCCAGATTTCCTGCTTTACAGTGACCTTGCATTTTTTTTCTCCAGGGTGTCATCAATCGAGCACGACTCGCGATACAAGCGTACCTGGGGTATCGGAGGAGGCGACGGTGAAGTTGATTCCAACGGCTCAAAAGTAGTCTCGAGGCAGCCTTCAGGTGTGCGCAATGGCCAGGCTCAAGTGAACGCCCCGGCGCCCTCGGGCCCGTACATCAAGAGGTGGGGTCATGGACATTTCGCTTCCTTAAGAATCCTTTATTGTCAGAAGCTTGTGTGTCTAGTGGTCAATTGTGCTAGTCACAAACGACAGTTAAAACTTATTCTACATCCGTGGTACAGGATAACCAACGATGCACGGGAGGATGAGATGGAGGAGAATCTGGAAGCAGTGGGCAGCATTATTGGCAACCTGAAAAACATGGCTATGGACATGGGCTCAGAGATAGACAAGCAGAACAAACAGATTGACAACATCACTGCCAAGGTATGAGCCTGAGATGAATGACATTTCAATTGTTTTGGTTTTTTTCCTGTTAATATGCATTTGTCTGAGTTTGTCTGATCGCACTTCTTAAGCCAGCTCTGTCACCGGAACTCGCCGATTCTTTCCAGAAATACACGTCCTAAAATTAGAAACATCTAAACTCGAAGGATGAGGATTACCCGAGCTGTCTCAGAAAAAACTGTTCACCAGGGCGAGCTTGACGGCTAAATTAAAGGTGTCCTGTGGAGTTTTTCACCACCAGTAGCACGATCGGAGCAGTGTCCACCTGTTTTGTTTGCATCATGCATATGAGAACCTGCCCATGGTTTCACACCGTTCCACTAATTGACAGTTGGCTGCGATAATGTGGAACAAAGAAGAATCCAGCTTTGCAAAACAAATCTGGATTTAAAAGATTTTTAAAAATCAGCCGTGCGAAAGTTTTATGAGAAATAAAATGCATTCAGAATCTTTGTCGGGCTTCAAGGATTGCCAATTTGCATTATGGTGGGAAACAATGCATGTAAATATAACTTTAAATTCCTGAAAACACCACAGGGCCATTGTGAGGCAGTGCATTCAAACTAAAGGTGCTCTGTGGAGTTTTCTTGTAAACAAATAAATTCTGTTCAGTGTTCTTCATCAAACTCTTTTAGGTCCAACAAACATGTTAAATATGTTTCCTTCCTCCATAAAACATTTGCAATGCAGATTTAGCTTTCTTTCCTGCACTGTTTATTTCCACGTTTACTTGGTAACGGTCCTCTTCCCTGCCTTTGTTGGCGCATCTTGGCACATTAAAGCCTCCTCCCCGTCACCCGAGTGCTTGTGCATCCTCGTGCGCAAGACAAACAAAACAGGGGGGCTCGCTCTTCTCCATAGCACAAGAGTTCAAAAACTCCACAGGGAACCTTTTAAAGTCAGCGAATCACCAAATAAAAAGGAAAAAAGGCTGAATGTTTGTCTTTTCTGTCTTTCAGGCGGACATGAACAAAGTTCGCATCGATGAAGCAAACCAGAGAGCCAACAAGCTCATCAAGTAGACGAGGAGCCCTGCTTCTTCCAGTTTTATCCATCAACGTTGAGCCTCTGTCGCCACATCTGTACACACGCACACACACACACACACACACACACACACACACACACACACACACTGCCTACTCGAGCACATGCACAAACACACACCCTTTGACATAAAAAAAAAAGCAATTCAGGCTGGAGGAATATATTTTTTTGCCCGCAGTGTACTTACCTTTACTGCACTAAGATGTAAGTAGAAAAACATTTATACATTTTATAAATTGACCACCACCATCACACCTTTTTGACTCATGTATTCATAGTTATGCTGGACTTTTGAGAAGCAGCACAGGCGTCAGAAACTGCAACCAAACAGGAAGTGACTGACTGCCTATGGCTGCTGTTTGATACCAAATATCCACCAGACCTGTTGTATCATATCTCGACATTCACAGGAAGGGAAGTAGCACAGGTCAGCTGCTTTTCTGTCTCCATTTTTTTTTCTTTTCTTTCTCTTAAAGTCAAGAACTATGAAGTGTCTCCCTTTGTCTGTGTGAATATCTTCTTCGTATAGACGAGGTCACAAATCTAAACTGTCTTTTAGATATACTGCAATTCATTAATTTATGCATCACCCCTCTGTCGGTCCTGTCTCGATACAGCTACATCTAGTTTAATCATAAAAATGTTAACCGTAGTCTGAAAGATATGTGTCTTCCTCAAATTGGTTTAATGTGTAATTAAGTTTATTGTATCATGTGTATTATTGCTTATTTAATTATTCTTATCAAGCAGAAATGACTTGTGAATAAAGTTGTTGTTTTTTTAACACTTTGTTCTCATGTCATTTTTGCCATTTCAGATGTAATAAAAGCTATTTCAAAAAAAAAAAAAAAAAAAGTCAAATATTGTGCTTTGGAGTGAGTCATGGCGAACGCTTTCATGCTGGAATTCAAAGCACCTACCCCTGAATGAGCAATTTAATGTTTTCATTTTCTGACTACTGAGAAGTCAAAGGTGTTGTAACTAGGTGTTGTCTATTTGAGAAAAAAAAAATTGAGGCGCTGACCTGGTGTTAGACATTTTTAATATATAGCAATCACTTGTCCTTCAGATGTGAAGGACGGTCAGTAAGCATCATGAGCAATGTTCATTATTACCTCCTCCATGGCATCTAGTTTGGTTTATGATAACACTGAATATGGGACACAATAAGTGGTTGAGTAACAGTGCATGTGCATCGGATCAACTGCTGTACTTCATATTTAGTGTCTCTCCAGGTTGTTTTTTTTCCACTCTGATCGCAGTGTTGATGTAAATACTGAAACATACTGTAGCTGTTTATTAATTGCCTATACTCACATACTCTTTTCTTCGTTACCTCCTGGTTAATAGAGATTTATAGCACCCAAGAGGACGTTTAAAAGCCTATGGAGGGTTCCTACACAAGTCTGCTAATGTGCGGGAAAATTAATTTCCTCAAGTTCGATAATTACTCCGTGAAAGAATGAAAACAAATGTTCAGGTTCTGAAGCACACGCCTGTACATTGTTAAATCCACTATCATTTCTCATATTGGCTCACTGGGTCATTATGGCATATGCAGCAGTTTTGTCATAATGAAAACGACCTCGAATCTTAAAAAATTAAAGCAATTAGTCAGGAAAATGTTTGAATTTCGAAATAGGAGAATGTGCAGGAACTCCCCTCGAAGGCTTTTCTAGATCTGTGGTTGTGTTGTAACAGCCGCTGTATCACAAACCGCTCCTCTTGCATCTGTTGTGTAAATAGCCAGTTTCCACAGCGGAGCTACGGTAAAACGATAATATCTGATCATGGAAAGCATAATTTGTTCTGTCAAAGCCGTAGCCGGGCTGAGGAATTACTGCTGGCAGCAAGACACAAAAGTATACATGTAGGGGAATGATGTTTAAGGGATAAATGTAGAAGAAGAATACGTCCTGGCGGGCTCTGTCAAGGCCTCGCTGTGGAAAATTGGCTAATGATAAAGTAATACCATATGCTGAAAGTATCTCTCGTACGCATCTCCTGGCTCATTTGTTTTGAAGAAATATGATAATTTGTATGCTCTGCTGCAGGCATACACCTATTGAGTTTGTAAAGATTGAAATGAACTGTCCTTCAGGGCTTTGTGTTGCTATAAGTGATCATCCTCAGCCCATTACTTGTCAGCTGAGATCTAATTAGTCTGGCCTGAGGCTGCCTCGATGTCTTCAGGCTGTTTATTCATTGTTGTACAAACAGCCGCTGGAATGTCTATTTTGAAAATGTTCATACGCAGCTCATCTTATCTGAAATTAGCTTGGTTTAACGGACGACTGTTTAACAAAGTAAAACTGCCTTTTGTTTCACGTCTGCCTCTTGTCTAATTGTTTGTACTCAATAAATCTATTTTGAAATTCATTTTATTGCACCTTTTTAATGCATTAGCGATTTATAATGAAATCAGTATTCACTCAAAATAGAATCGCACAACTTGATGATGATGAATTTCAAAATCTAGCAAATGTCAATAAGTCAGCCCAAACTTTAGTTTCAGGAGTTTATTTTAAAGTTTATTCTCTCAAAATTTGATACTTCTTGTCAACATTTTTGGATATTTTACATAGCTAGAGAGTACAAAATGCAGATTTAAAAACCACCGAACAGAAAAGGCAGGTAGGAAAGGAGTGGAGGACTAAACAAAGTGGATGTGAAGGTGACTGAGTAGGAAGTGTCAGAATCTGAGTTGCTGTAGATATAGTGACCGATAAAAACAAGACTGAATACATGTGATGCAGTTTTCTAACAGATAAATCGGACTAGTGGTACTCGTAGCACAGACGTGACGTTCTGCTGGCCCTCCTGTCTTTCTTTAGACGGCCACGAGAAGATCATACACTTGATTTTTTGTAAATAAGCTCATCGTGATGCTACCACACTTCCTCTTGAGCTGAGCAGTCTTGTTTATCTTTCCACACCCGACTTTTTTTTATTTTTTTTATTGAGGTCACTTGAGTTGGATCGTAGTTCAGGGACGGAGCCCACAGTACAAGGCAAGACGGCAGTGGGTGAGTATGTGCATGTGTGTGATTCACCATCCCGGGGTGATAAATGAACATCTATAAATGCAGTTCAATATACTGTACATACTCTATATTCCCTGTATGCGTATGTATCGATTTAAAATGTCTCATTCCATAATGGCTTTATTGTTAAATGTACCAAATTCTCGCTTGCTTCCTCTTACATTCATAACGAAGACACATTCCCTCAGCTCCACACTGCTACTGTATGATCCTCGCCTTTAGAGAAAGAGTGTGCCTGGTCCTGTTGTGTGGTTTGGAAAAGCAGTCAAGATTCATCCGACCCACAGCTTGTCCTAGACTTTGGCTGGTACTGTAAAAACTTTTTAAAATAATGGTCCAGGCTCTTAATTTTTTCATTTTTTTTATAAGAACACCTGGTTTAAATTCAGGTTGGCTGTGATTTGACACTCAACATTTCTTGTGAATAAATAAATCTAGTTTGTGAGACCGGAGGGGTGTTCCATAAAGCCGGATTACAAGTTAAACCAGGCTTATTTCACCTATTTTTTTTCAGAAATGAGGTTTAAATAGGTCTGATTGAAGTCGCCGTGGGGACGTATGTTTCCTTCCAGACTTAGACTTCAGGCTTGGGTTCACCTCAGGCTGAACCGGTGTTACAATCAATCTGCCAGACTGAAACAGTTTGTTTTCTTTGGAGCTCCTCCCTGAAGGTTCCCCGAGTCAGTTTGGATTACATGTCAGATTTTGACCTGAGCAGCATGTTAGTTTTTAAAATGCTAATTATCTTATGATAAGACCCCAGATATTTATATTTCAAAGCTGTTATTTTGCATCTTATAAATCTATAAATACATTTGAAAAAGGTTGTTTTTGTTTGTTTGTGGCAGTGGTTTTTCCACCTCATGTTTAATACACGCTGGTCTCTGTGTGCAAACATGTCCATTTTCTTCAGTATGAATTCCTGTTTCAGTTTGTTTTAAGTCGTGTTTTCCCCCCAATAAGACCTGCTTCTCTGAGCCACCTTTATGAAACACCCCTCAGATATATGCTGACAGAATATATTTCCACGTGTGTCTCTACAAGCCAAAGTTGAAGACAAATAAGGCAGGTCAAGTTGGTCTTGATTGAAGGTTCAAGAATATCACAATAGCACCATATCAAACTAAACGTAAAACATACTTCATGCATCTGTAGATATATAAACTGTATATGTATATATGTTAATGAATAGATATGAAATTCAGGGTTCAATACACAAGTGTTGGATATATTTCAAGTTCACAGAAATAACTACTGCCACAGTCCAGTTAAGAACACAGCCTGGACTAGATCTATATTCATAACTGACTGATTTGTGGTGTCTCATGACTGCTCATATGTCATCAGTTAAAATCTCAACAGTCAAACTCTTCACAGTGCATAGAGCATTTAGTTTGCATGCCTGCAATTATCACTTGGTGTGTGTGTGTGTGCACTGTACAGCGCTGCACTACGGTTTGCTCACCACCAAAGTCTTTACGCCGCATTTACAAAGCTTCACAAAGCCAAGTTAAACTCACTCTGGTTCCATAAGTAGCGTTTAGCGCTCCAAATTCAAATAGCACAGTATTACAGTTCACAACCATTGTATAAGGCAGATAAATAAAAGTACACCGTGGTACTCTTGAGTCACCCTATGTTCATTACAGGCCTTCATATCATATCGTACATGGCTATATCAAAGCATGCCGTACTGAAGCGGGAAAAATTGCAGCGAAAGTAAGAAAAGAAAAAAGTTTTACAAACATTCTTTGGTTGAGTGTGAAAGGAGCATTCCTGTGCTTTAATTTAATGCTTTGAATTTGGCATTTGTTAAAAAGAACAAAAGAGAGAAAAAAAAGCAAAACGTGGACCTTTGCAATGATACGCTGGCTTAAATACACGCAAAAGAGTGATGGCTTTAACCTAAGCTACAATATTTATGTTAATCCTCGCTAAATAATATAAAAAAAATCTAGTGATAAAAAGCTCGCTCTGACTGATTGTACACAAATACTACTTTCTCTTTCCAGGTTGCCTCGGCAACCCCTCCTCCATCCCTCCCAGTGGCCTTCCCATCTCCTTTCACTTCTTCTTGGCAAAGCGACTGAACTTCTTCTCCTTGTCTTTCTTGCCAGAGCTGGGCTCAGGGAGGGCAGCTGAGGGGGAGGTGGAGGGAGCGGGCAGGCTATGGGCTTTGGCCCCTGAGGGCCCCGACGCCTCCTCTGCTGCCAGGGGCTGAACGGCCTTCTCCATGGCTTGGCTCCAACGCTGGAGCTCCTCCTGAAATCAAAACACAAAAAAACCTCAGAGGCTTACAAAGGGAAGTCCACCTCTAGAGGGGCAGTGTGTGGGTCTGTTTGTGTAAATGAACAAGTGCATTGGTCACATACTGAACAATGAAACTTTAAATAAGGTGTTTGTTAGGCTAAATCAGGCTAATATATGAAAACAACCTTGCTGTGAATTATTTCTACTTTCAGAACTTAATGATCCCTGTAGGGCAAACCTCTCACCAAGACAAGAAAATATGAATGACCTTGTTAATGTCAGCTACTTACATTAATAACCTTTACTTAGACATGGGAAAGCAACATTAAAATAAAACATGTATCCACTGTATGCGGCATTAAACCCCGTGACCACCACTGCTTAGCATGAGGTCAAAGGTCATAAAATACACGCCAGAACAAGTCCAGAACATTTTGTCTTGTGTGATTCATGAAAAGCTGCTAAAATTATTCATTGTCTGTCTCTCAGTTGGTCAAAACTCACGTCATCTTTACACTGGAACAAATATTCATTGCCGTCTCCGAGACTGTGGGAGGGAAAGAAAGGTGAAGTTAGACGCAAGAGAAGGAAAACAAGTGGTTGTTTTATACTTTGGAAACTTCACGTCACTGCGCTCGACCAGTATTAATAAACTTAATTAATACAGCACCATTCTTACACAAAATAAAAAAGAAATGCAAGAAATAGTCCCCAAAAAAGTTGAACTATAAAAAGATTCTCACCGTAGTTTGCAAACGTGCTTCTTTTTCTTGTAGTTTGTGAGGATCTCCCAGCTGGCGTTACTGAGAGACAACGGCTCCTGATACATCACACTATGGCTATAACTCTTGGCATCCTTATAGGCTAAGAGCAGACCCGGCTTCAGCACACAGTACAGGTTGTTCCATGACCTAAGGAGGAGGACGGGTAGGAAAAGGAGAGCTTTAATATTGATCATTTCAGGTAGCTAATTTCTGGCAATAATGCAGAATCAATTTAATTTAATTCCAATTAGCAGAGCCAGGACAACATCACCGTTCCCGTAAGACTTAATTCAGTTAATTAGAAATAAGGAGAGCAGTCGGTGCAGCTCACTGCGCTGTAACAACTAGAAAGTCAGCCAGATCCTCAGTCAGGAGGTAAAAAAATGACTTATAGCAGCTGGAATTTCATGTTAAAAGTTAAGAATCTTAAAATTCACGTCATCACCTACATTTACAAAAGCTGATGGTTAATATTTCATTTCCTGGTATTGCTGATGTTTTTGTACATTTACATGTGCCAGTGTAAGATCCATCGGCTCCTCGTTGACCTGCGCCTGCCCAGAAAACTCAATAATAATGCTAATGTGCATTTTCAAATTCATGTCTCAAAAACATGCTGCCTGCTAATTTAAATTCCCAATTTTCACATTTTCAGGATTTAATTTTCTTTTTTATGTTTTGGATGTGAGATTTCTCATGTCTGTAATTAATACTCCGCTGGGGATATTACCAAATTAGCAAATACAAAGTAATTATAACTATAACTTGCTGGCAAACATGTCACTAACATGTAAAGCAAAATCATCTTTCACTTCTTTTTTACCTTTTCCCTACACACCACAACACCTGCCGTCTAAAAAAGGACTTAACAGTGTGTGTATGTAAGCTCTAGCTCTAGGCCTTATTTTACACGTGTGCTGTATAACATGCGCCATGTGAATGCACGCGTGTAGCTGAAGAGTTCTAGGTATTTCTTTCTGCAGTCATTGGTTTCCTTTCATTCCTTCCCGATCTGAAAATAAATTGGAAAACTCTCGAAACTTGCTCGGGCTGTTTAATCCATCACAAAGAAAATGAACTCTGCATTCATTTTTGTTTATATTGCTGTTGCAGATTGATTTAAAAAGTCTGAGTGCAATATGTGAGGTGAGCTTGATGCGGTTCACCGTGATGGATGAGAGAAGGTAGGTAATTTTTCAAGTGTGCTAATAGATTTTCTAATATAGAGAAATGGATGGAAGCAAGTTAAATGTCTGGGATGGACAGTAGATGATGTGAAGACGTCATTAAATGGGCTAAAACATGCAGAAACAGCACTGCGCTCCTTATCTACCTGTTCGAAGCCTTCTTTCCTGAGGCCTCCGTGTCGTGTTTGCGAGCCAGCACGCCCTCCAGCAGCACGGTCTGGGCTTTGGTGGGCTCGAGGGGAAGGGTGGCAGCCCTCTCTGATTCTTTAGGGAGCATTACTGAGACAGAAGGCTCCAGCTCCAGAGAGCCGCTCTCTCTCATTTCTGACACGATGGGGACTGTGGAATCGCCGGCCGTCCCTTCCAGAAGACCCGAACTGGGCTCAACTGCACCAGAACCAGACTGGTGGAGAAAAAACCAAGAGAATGAGACAGAGGAAAAATGTAAAATAAATCAACATTTAACATGTGTGATTGGAGAGGATAGCAGAGCAGAGTATGCCCTTGATTTATGTATCCATGATTATTCATACATGTCTTTAAAGAGGGTTCTCAGCAGAGTCAAATGTAGTTTGTTTTAGAGAAAGAAAGTCAAGGACCTCGTTTAAACACAGGCGTGGTACGAAAATAGCACATAAGAGAGGCTGATTTCCCTTTTTTAAATATGTCGAGTCTCTTAAGCAAAGGTCACAATATGATAAAGCGCAGAGGACGGGAGCTGAGTGAGTGTAGCTACTAACCAGAGTCTGTTCCTCAATTGTGTAAAGTTGCGAAGATTCCTCTACAAAGCCGGTGTCTTCCCTCCTGTGGGAGAGAGGGCAGCATGGGGTCGACGTTTAAGAGCAGCGGGGTGAAGAACAATGTGATTTTGTGTGCAGAGAGAGAAACTGTGTGCCTGCATGAACGTTTTAAGGATAAGGCTCGCGATATTCTGTCATTTTTTGTGAACAAATCCAGTTTAAATACTTTAAATACTCGTCTTTATGATACTTTTAAGACACATTTTATTAAAGTAGAGACAACTGAAGAGGTCAGTGTTCATTTGTTGTCTCTACTTCAATAAAACGTGTTTTAAAACTATCATAAAGACTACCAGACTGTGTATCCTTTAAGAGGATTTTTGTATACGACTTGTCTGCATCTTGTCTGGTGTATGTGTGTACCTGCTGTCTTTATCTGAACGCAGCTCGTCTTTAATGAACTGCTCCATCTCCTGCTGTTGATTCCTCAGCTCCAACAACTCCAGCTGCAACACAACGGTGCACTGGAATCAGTACTTCATCCATTATTTGCTTCAATTTAGAAACATAATATGACCCGACATCAGATTCAGACTCGGTCTTTTTCATACCGTGGTGAGGCGCTCCAGTGCTGAGAAGCGCTCTTCCCACGTGGCGGTGGACTTCTCGAAGGCCTCGTGCCTCTTGAGGAGTTTCTCCACCTCGTCCACGGTGTAGCCCAAATCTTTACTGGTCACGTAGGGCTCCTGAGCGATCAGCCAGGCCTCTGCCACCGAAGCGTCGCGTGCAAACTGACACACCTCCAGCACTGCAGGCGGCAAAGACGTTTAGAGTATTTATAATGTCGTTTTTTATCTTACAGTAACACCATTTGAAAGCAACCTTCAAGTTTTCATAAATATTATTGCCATTATTCGACCTATACTGTTCATACATCACACCTCCCATTTGCAAACAAAATGCTGGTTAATAAAGTCAAGACTTTGATTAAGGTTGGATTTAGGTTACTTTGGAGGATTGGAGGCTGGGAATTGCACATATGGAAATTTGTGAGGACATTTCAGAAGGTGAGGATATTTTGGACATGGAGGATATTTTTGGAAGGCAATGACATCTTTTGGAAAACGAGGACATTCTGAAAAGTGGCAGTTACAAAGTGAGGGCATTTTAAAAAAGTGACAAGGTTTTTTCAATTTTTGGAAAATGAGGACTTTTTTAGGATGTGGGATATATGACCAAAACTTTTGCACATGAAAGGACAAAACTTGCAAACTCAAAATCATCTTTTGCTGCTCTCTATTTTTTATAATTAATAATTTCAAATTTTTCGAGTCAAATTTCCTAAAAATATCCTCACTCAAAAATATCTGCCCTTTCCAAAAGTTTTGCCGTCTCTCAAAAAGTATAAAATCATCGCTGTGCCAAAATTATCCCACTTTTTCAAATTTTCCTTACTAAATTATCCTTACTTTCCAAAATATGTCCTTGTTTTCTAAACATTTCCTCACCGTGTACCAATGGTCTCATTTTGTACAAATCTCTATTTGTAAAAAATGTCCTTATTTTGGAAAACTGTCTTCTCTTTACAAAAGTTATGAGCTTCCACATGAGTTAGTCATAGTTTCAGGTTTGGTTGTTTAATATAGATTTGTGAACGTAATAATGTAAAAAAGGAGGTTATACTCACAGAGTCTGAGCCAGTCCCATCTGTCGTCCCACTTGAACATCATCTCCTTCCTTTTCTCCGTCAGCTGCACCAGCTTCTCCTTGATCTGACACAAGCAGTTATACAGTCGCAGTTACATATCAGCATTATTAAACAACTCAGCCCCAAGACTGACTATCATCCACTAAGAATTAGTATTGTGAAGTAATTAACCACATGTTAAATTCAGGCCAGGGTCAATTGCTCATTTAAATTCTTATGGCTTTTCCATTTCTAATTAGTGTTTGCTTTATAGTCTCCCTGATGAGTGGAAGATGAGTGGAATTTTTTCTTTCGTGGCGATCCAATTGGTTCCATTGTGCCAGACCAGAACAATCACTCCCAGAAAAGTAATTAAATCTAATGAAAGCAGCAATTTGAGGCCCAGCTGAGGGTGAAAAGGAGCTTCCTTTGCTGTTGAGGCCTTACCTCAGCAGAGTCTCGGTGCTTGCGTGTCAGCAGGGCCTTGCCGAGGTCTATGCAGTCAGTGAATTTCGCTCCCCTGGCCTCAATCTCTGAGCGGATCCCCTGGTGGTACTTCTGCAGCAGCTCCACTGATGAGACATCCCTAATGGAGAGGAAGAGAAGGATGTTAAGTGATAACTGGTAATGCAAGAAATTTATCTACCTCTGTTGGTTGGGTCTGGAACTGCATGAGCAAGTTTACAGCTGGCCTCATAAATAAGGCACGGGACCCCCCCTACAGTGAATCTTCGACCTCCACACTTAGATTAATGTTACGCTGTAAAGTTATCTAGCACATTGTAAATATAATTTATACTTATTACTGTCATATTTTGCACATTCCAACACAGACTGTACATCTGTTTCATTTAAAATAATGCTTAATGCTTCTTGCAGTAATTAACTTGCTTTAATCTTTATTTATTCATTCTCATACTGTGGTTATGCAGCAATATTCCACGGCAAATTCCCTGTATTTGAAAAACCTACTCTGCGACAAACACAGACTGTGAGTCTGTTGTTGTGCTATATAAATTCATATTTGTTAGATATGGAGATAGTAAAGTTCAAAATAATGTGTATCATTGAATTTTCTGCTTGTGATAAAATTGTTTTCCAGCGTCTGGAAAGTGACAATAAAAAATGAGCTGTGTTGTTACTTGGCTGTGAATATTAACACCAACAAAATAAAACTGAGTTACCAAAACTTTTGTTGTCTGTTGAAACTGATGTGAATAAAAAAAGAAAAACACTCAGAGGGCAAAGTTTCAGGTTTGTTTTCCAGCTGTCTGAGTCAGTTTTTATTTTTATTTTCAGAAAGAAAAGGCAGAAATCAATGTTGATATAGTTTGACGTTTTTTTTTTGTTATTACATTATTTAGTTGAGCCGACATCTTATTACTAAGTAGACGTTATTCTGTTTCCACCTACTACTCCCTGCAAACAGCTTTTTATTCAGGTGGTGGTTATCTTTCTCTACCCACAAAATAACGACTGTCCAAATATTAGTAGACGATTGAAATTCATGTGAATAAAAGGTAAAGCTCAAACACTCAAAGACGAGGTGTTGGGTTTGTTTTTCTGCTGTCTGAATTGGATGTCCCTCTTGCAGTTTTTAATTTGCATAAATCAATGTTGGCATTAAGTTGAAATTGACTGCATGGATATCTGATCAAACTGTGAAGTCCTTGTCCGAGTCGTGCTCACCTGGGTTTCTCCTGAGTCTCTATCTGCTGGATGATGCTCTCCATCCAGGCCATCAGGTCTCGCACCATGGTGAAAAAGCGGAACTTCTCAGCTGTGTCCACAAGTCGCGCCCTGCGGCCGTCGCAGGCTTCCAGCAGGCCCTTCCAGGCCTCCACCACCTCTTGCTCCGTGGCCAGGATGCTTTCCGCTTTGCTCCCCGCATACTGGGCATGAAGGCGTGAAGCTGTGTCCCGGAACTGTTGGACCTGGAGGAAGGACAACCAAGAGTCAAATCAGTCGCACAAAGATGTGTTCTGTGTATTGTTGCTTATTGTAGTCTCTGCACTCACCTTAAATCTGAGCTAAAGGCGTGTACATATGTGACATTTTTGTGACATAACAACTAGTTCAGAAGCCAATCGTGGTCCAGTATGCAACTTTTATGGGGAATTTGAAGCCTCCAGTGCACATACACTGAAAATAGACTTTTAGTAGTTCAGATGTCCAGTATTTAAACGTTTGAGATGAAAAGTATTTGCATTTATTGATTGTGACTTTTTCATTGAGGGAGAAGGAGAGAGATTTTTAACTAGGTAATTGACCTTTTTTATGGAAAAACTATATGAGACAAGCAAAAATATTTAAAATTCTTAAAAAATGTCAAATTATCAAGGAGATCTTTAATTGGTTACATCATGAGATCATAATCGTATTTGTATTTTTGTATTTTGTATTATATGAGACTCAGACTTCGACCCTTTTTCCCTAAATTAAACAACAAATTGAATTTTATGCGGTAAATATTCAAAATACTTTTAAAAAAGCAGAATTTATAGACCTTTACCACTTGGTGGCAGCAGAAAAGGGTGTAAATATTGTTGCATTATGAAGTTGTTACAACGAACGTGTTAGCAGAGAGTTGCCTGACACAGAGTAACATTTTTTTAAGTAACGTCTCTGGACACCTGGTGACCTGGCATGTCTAACATTCTCTCTCCTTTTGGTTCTGTTTTGGTCTCAACCACTTCCCGGGGTGAAAATATGCTTCTTTACTTGCTAACTTTGTCTGTCTGTAGCATACAGTGGTTTTATTAGAGCTCTTTTGTTGATCTACAGCAGTGAGCGTGAACCAAAATAGTGAAGTTGTGGGATGTAAAACCAAAACATTGAGCTGAAAGATTCTAAAACGCCATAAGGAAAACACTCTCTGTGGGGTTGTCACCAAGATTAACCCCATTCACATTACATATATTACATATTACATATAAATTTGGGGGCTCATTCCAAAGCAATGAGATAAAGAGGCTGATAATAATGTAAGAATGACCCTACTGGACCACCGTTTACGGGTTTTCACCCTTTGAGGAAACATTTTACAGTTCCAAAGACTTCCACACTTTTCCCCTCTAGAATAAATCATCAAAGTTTTTCTATAGGCCGCTGCCTGCTGTGTTCCCTCAGAGTAAAAGGGCTGATCCCTTGTTTCTGTACCTGTTTCCCTAGAGCGGTGATGTCTCTCTCAAAGGCAGCGTGCATCCTGTGGAAGGACTCGGCTTTGCTGAAGTCCTCTCCCACATCATCAGGCAGCTCTTTCTGCTTGTCGTGGATCTGAACCACAAGCTCCTTCCCGTCATCAAAGTACCTTAAAGAAAAAAAAAGAAGAAGAAGGGATCGATCTCTCAGTCTGTGTTTATTATCATCACATTTATCATCCTACAGCTATAATCAATGTTAAGTTGTCATGCTCATGTTGGATTCTCTGTGACAGTGGATTCTGGTTTGACGTCATTAGTTGCCTCAGATATCAATATCATTCACACTTGTCTTGACACGTTCTGCTGCATCACAGGATTAGACATGAAATCTTAATTCCATCAATCCAGATAACCGGCACGTCTGCTCGCGGTCAGCTGCGATCAATACTGTTTTCCTTACTTGAGCAGGTCGTAAGATGTTGTGAGGAGCTGAGCGCGAGTGTCGATGAGCTCCAGCAGATCAGCCCAGCTCTCATTGATGGTGTCCTTCCACTCTGCCATGGTGGCTGACTCGGTGTGACCGGCTTCGATCAGCTCGTCTATCGTCTGGTTGACAACGTCCACTCGCTCCTGACCCACTGTCCCCGTCTCCCGTGCAAACTCTCTGAACTTATCCCTCAGAAGCTGAAGGGAATAGATAGGGACAGATAAGAGAAGAAGAGAATAAATAAGTATTAACTAAATCAAAATTTCTCATGTTTTGTATGAAAGGTGGACAATGTGCAAACTGGAAGACCATATGGCATCAACAGAAAACTATTTTTTGATTTAAATACCCAGGATTATGCAATGATTGCTCAAATCAAACATCACATGGTGATTTTATCTTGTTCGTTTTATCATTTCCTCTTTAGTTTTGATTTTTCATGTCCCGTAAACGTATAAATTCTAGTAAGTAAGCATACATATCTTATCTAAAATGACTCCACCTCCAAAATTACATGAAATGGGTTTATATAAAAAACACGTGCAGCTGTGTATTGGATATGATGCAGCATCAATAAATTAGCAGCTTTCATACAGGTTAATGCTGAGTGCTTTAATCACAGACTTGTTGTAATGATAAAACCAATAAAACAGGTAGAAAATAGATTTAACGCTAGAAAACTTGGGACATAAGACCAGAGGAGACATCTTGGTTCATACAATGTAAGCAAAAAAAACAAGTTAAATGAGTACAAAATCTGCCAGGAAACCAATGAAAGGACTCTCCTTCTGGTCCTGGTCAGCCGTTGGGCAGCAAAGTTTGGATTTTTTTTTTGAGTAGACCAGATAAGAAACGGTGAGGCGAACCTCCGCAGGGGAGCAGAGCAGAGAGAGAGAGAGAGAGAGGGGGAGATGTTAGGCAAAGATACCGCATGAGGTAGGATAGATAGGAAAAGATATTACAGTCTGGCTCGATGATTTGGCCACTCACCAACACAGTCAACAGTTGGAGCAGCAGTGGATGTGACTCACAGCTCACGGAGGCAATTAAGGTACTTTAAAAACCCTTCAGTGCCCGATTGCTGCAATTTGCATCCAAAATTGTAGCTCCTCGACAACTCAATAAACATTTCCAACCATAAATCCACGTAGAGGATTATCCTGTTTTCTTCAGTATCAAATAATCCAGTGACAGTTGATGTATACAGGCTAAAATATAAGTTGTAGCACACAGGAATAAACCTCTGAATCCATGTCAACATTACAGTCTAAGGAGGGCTGCAGTGTCAGTGTTGCCTTCATCTCTCTATGTTGAAAGAATATGGTTGCTATATTTTGGTGAAATAGGAGCCCTAAAGTTTAATTCCCCAAAACAACAACCAGGTTTCTTGTTGGCTCACGGTCAGTCGCAGGAAATTTAATGTTGTATGATATGATACGATCGCATGTGAATAATACCGTGACGTGGTCCAGGTCCTGGCCCATCTCCTGAGAGGAAGCCGTCGTGTCTCTCTCTGCGATCCAGTGTTCCAGGTCCTCCACCTCTCGGCTCAGCAGGAAGTGGTGGTAGGTGTGGTCCAGCTTCTTCCTGCGGTCCTCGGCCAGCTCCTTCAGCCCCGCGTACTGCTTATCTACTTGTCCCTGACGCCTGATGATCTCCTCACTGCAGATGAGGTAAAGGGAGTGAGGATGGAAGGAAATGAGAAAAGGGGAAAAGAGATTGGATTTAGGTTTACTCTAGATGTGATTAGGATACAGGAATTATCACATTTTACAGGCTTGTCTCTCTTATCACCCTAAACCACAACTGACTGGGACTACATGAATGAATTAGCATCCTAACAAGGAGTATAGATATATTTTTTCTGTGTGTACATCGAGTTATAAAAGCACAAACCCGTCGGGATGGTCCTCAGCAAACATCTTTTGGGCACGGTCGGCCAGCTTCCGAATGGAGTCAGCATAGTCGTCCACGTTCTCCTTGAGGATCATGTGGCGCTTCAGCATCAGCATGGCACTCTGCTCGTCCTGTAGAGATGGAAGAAGAGATGAGGAAGACTCAGGAGGAGGCTAAGAAATTATGCGGAAAAAAGGGACAGGAGACTAGACATCAAAGCAAAACAAAATACTACAAATGAGATCTCAGTAGAGGGTGCCACTTATGAAAAGCGTGTCAACTTAATTGAAGAAACCCCCAAACCATGTAATCATGTTAATACATGCAGTACCACTTGTTATTCGCACAACATGATATGCCTTGTTTTGATTTAGAAAATTAAGTTTGTGTCGCAGGCATCTGCGGCCACTTCCCCGACTTAATCAGGCTGCTTCCTCGCCTGTCACGCGCCGCGCTCGCTCTGCTCCTCACCTTGGCCTTTTCATCAGCGATCATGTAAAGCTCCTGCTCCCCTATCCAGGCCTCGGCCTCGTCCGCGTCATTGTAGTACTGCTGGGCCAAGCTGGAGCCGTTCAGCCTCTCCCTGCGCTTGGCCGTCTCATCCTGCAGCCGCGCCCACGCCTCCTCCAGCTCCTTCATCTGGTCCGCGATTCGCTCCGCCTCCGGCCTGTCCTCCGCGCTGGCGGCGGACGCCATCCTCCTCCCTCGTTCTAGTACCTCGTCGATCCGAGGCTGGTGGCCCTCGATCTCCCTCTGCAACGTCTGGTGGATGGAGAAGGAGACAATGAGGGTACAAGCATCGCCCCAGAGACAATGTGATGGTGTCGAAGTGGCTTTAAACTTCCTCTGTAACTTTTCTGATAATCGTTTCAGTAATTTTTCAAACAAACCTAATAAAAAAAGACCCAAAACTCTCTCGTTTCAGCTTCCAGCTGCTTTTCTTTGTCATATATAATTGTAAACTGAATCTCTTTGGTGTTTTGGACTGTTGATGGGTTAAAATGAGCAATTTGAAGACGGCATCTTGGGATTTTATAGACTTTAATGAGCACAATTAATCAAAAAAGTACCAAAAAATAGCTTTTTAAACACACACAACTCTTTGCATACAGACAAGTCTCTTACCTGGTTCTTCTTCTGCAGCATTTGCACAGTTTGAAGATTGTGGCCGTGTTCCTGTGACATTGCCAGGGGCATCCTCTCCTCGATCCAGAGCTGAGCAAGAGAAGAAGAAGAAGAAGAAGAAGAAGAAGAAGAAGATCATGACAATGAAAAGACAAAACCGTGGACTGGTTTCTGTTGAGAAAGAGCTTTAAAGATACCCTCAGAGTATCAAGAAAAATGAACACCACCCATCTTATACTGAATTATACCACTTAACAAAATGTCTCTGATATCTCAAACAGTAAAAATCCTTCTTTAAGCTGTCTCCTCCACCTGATTAAAGTGGATTTAGGCAGCGAAACCAATAAAGGATTAAAGCTTTTTACCCAGAGTCACCTGGAGAGTCAATTTCATGGAGGGAGCTGGTGGTCTTACTATCTTGCATACTAAGTGCACATACTGTAATTGAAAACTTCATTTCCAAATTAATAAGTTATCATTTTGGGGCAGAGGAAACATCCTCAGGTTCGGGCTTCAATATTTCTAAAAATTTAAGTCCCAAAAGGTGCTGTCATTCAAGAGCCAACATTAATTCAGCACTTTTAAAAATCTGACGTTCTTTATTCTAATTTTGCGCTATCAGTCATTTTGTGAGGGCAGGGAGTTTCAACTCTTTAATTTTCGCTCTGAAATTGGATCCATGCTTACAAGCTCGTCGGCCAGGTCTCTGTAGAACTGGTGGACAGCCTTGGCCGCCTCCAGTTTGCCCTTGCGCTGGGCCAGCGGTGTGAAGAGCTGCTGGAAGTCCTCCTGCAGGGCCTGCTGCTCAGCCTCAAGTTCCGGCTGGTCCTCCCTGCCTCCGCCGTGCTTCCTGACGGCCTCCTGGAGCTCGTCCAGCTCCCGTGCCCGGTCACGCACCTGATTCTCCGTCATCTGGCACGGGGAGATACGATTAGAGAAAAAGATAAATAGCCTTTCAGGAGTCTAATCAGGACGTAGTGGAGAGTAAACCCACCAAATGTTAGTTTGTCTGTTACCGTGTGAGCTCAGCTACGGATTTCATAAAACTTTTCCCAATGCAACACCGACTCTAATATAATTTAGAATAGTTCGAGTTCCTTTTCCAACAAATAAAATGCTTTTTTTACATTAAAATTTATAGAGTTTGTGTTTGTTGTGTTTAGATGCAAACATGAAACACAAATACAGATCCGACACAGCTGCTCGCTCACTCAAAGTTAATCCTGAGAAATCACATAATCTAAAGCAAAAACTATAATATATTCACTCCCATGTTGAGATTTAACTACATATGATGTATCTAAATGAATTACAAGCATACAAATCTTAAGTTTATGCAGCGTATGCTACAGAGACACAGACCTGATGCTTCTTGAGCAGGATGTTGGCATTAGTCAGGTCTTTGACGTCCTCATCTCCGGTCTGCAGCTCCTGCTGCAGCTTCCCGAGCCACTTCCTTATGTCAGTCAGGCTCTGGTCGAAAAGCTCAGAGCGGTTGGCGTCGAACAGCAGCCGGGCTTTCTCCTGAGTTGTGGACTCCAGCTGGTCCCACAACTCGTGGAGTTTGGCCAGACGCTCCTTCACGATGGGCTCAAACTCAGGCTTGGACTCCATGAGCTCCTGGCCCTCCTGCAACCACGACGACACAGAGAGAATAAAAATATCACCTGATTAATAAAATATCTTCAATATAAATCATATATTTTAAAAGTTTTCCAAGTTATATATCAACTTCAGTCTCTTTTCTTATGCTGAAAAACGTTTATATGTAATATTTCTGATCCTTTTTATGCATGTGGAGTTATGAAGCCACAGGAAAACGATGGTATGTCAGTACCTGATGTTAGGCTTTACCAATTGGCTTCACAGCTACGCTACAGTGCTGACTGGATTCAAAATGACAGGGAATCAATGCAGCTTGACCTTGAATCCTCTCAGGTTAATCAGCCATTAAGTGGTCTCTTGTTTACTTTAGAACAAAAGAAGATCTATCTATCTATCTATCTATCTATCTATCTATCTATCTATCTATCTATCTAGAGACAACTGTCTTCCCTCCCTCTTGCCAAGTTGTGGGACAGTAAATAGTTCGGTATTCTGGGGCTTGGTTATCGAGCTTTTTCTAAATGCGATAAAGGCAAACCTGCATTCATGGCCAAATACTGTAATAATGACCTTGATGAGGCGACCTGGGTACAAATGTAGAAATCTGCAAATAACTTTTCAGTTCTTAATAGGACGACGGAAACTCAATTTAGATGACTACACCGCCTGCAGATTACTCCCCAGCTTAGACATAAAATGAATCACAATAAATCTGGACGGTGTAATGCTGAGGCTGGGTTTTTTATTTATTGTGTTTGGACTTAGAGATGAATATTGGAAAAAAAAATAAATAACAGATAGATTATGCATAATTCTTGATATTAAATTGAACAAGGGCCCTAGGACTGTGTTTGTGCTGCCAGAAAACTTAAAAGTTTACTTAAAAGTACAGCAAATATCCAAAAGATGTATCTCAACTTTCTGTGCAAGAACATTGCTGAAATGGATAGACTGTAAACTTCCAACAATAGCTGGGTTATTTTTGATATGACACCTATGAGAGCATGTGAGCAGAGCGGAGCAGAGCGTTCCCTTCACTTCATCTGCTCACAGCTCACTTCAAAAAAAAAAAATAACATATACACTGTTCAAGCTGTATGATGAAGCTGTATGTATGTGTCAGGCTTACGTTATAGGATGTTTTACTACTACTACCAGCGCTACTGGAGCGAAACTGGAGTGGAAGATAAGGTGACAACAAATCCACTGCGCTCACATTATCTAATATTTATCACACGTCTAAGTGATACTCGATAAGATTTGGTCCTCGTTCTTCGAATATATTGCTACAAGACTAGCAGCTGTTGTGTTTAAGGCTCTGATAGATACACAGTTATAGTATACAGGAATGCAACTCTGATACCGTCTCCTTTGGCCTGTTTTCTAACTGTCTGTATGTCAGAAAGTTCAATAAAAAACATGTTGTGTGCACATAAATTCATCCAATTAAGTGATTTAGGGCGACTAGATACCCCACTAATTTGTAGGCTTATGCATTTCGGTAGCAAGCAGAGCAATGTGATGGTTCAGAGGTGTTTGTTTAGATGTCGGTCAGTCAAAGATTGCTCTATGTTCCCTGAGACTTGCTTACTTTTGAGCAATCCAGTCAAATATTAAGAATTTGATCAAATCCCGGAAGATAAAGAGTCTGTGACTTTAAGACCTAATTTAGGATCCTGCATTAAATCAGGCCAACATGAAGAGAGCAGGTAGCTGTTATATTTTCCTATAGCCCACTCTAACATAAAACCACTTGACAGACACACACAGGTGTACACTGGCACATACGCAGCGTTACCAACCTGGTCTATTTTGTTGAGCCAGTCCTTGTTGGAGCCCAGCTCAGCCATGAAGGCCTGATGTTTCAGCCACTTGCTGTGGAGGTTCCTGGCCTCGTCGTACGACGTATCCTGAGCCGTCAGCATCTTCTCGTTGATCCACAGAGTCAGCTGAAGCGTGGAGAAGAATATCAGGGATTAGCGAGAAAAAACTCAGAACTCGGAGCGCACAGGGCGGCTACAAAACTTGGGTAAGTCGTGGAAACATCAGCATTTTAAATGTGCACAGAGGTGACTTTCTTTGAGCTGGATTTACTTCTTTATCTTTTGAAAACAGAACATTTACCAATTAGCCAAATGGGATAGGGAAGATGCAAATGTAGTCTAAGACAGCCTCATCAAGTACGACTGTGTCACAGTAAACAAAGCAGAGAGTGTCTGGCAAACTGACTACTGAGACTTGATGTCAAGTTGATCTCAGTGAGGGACATATTTAACTAATAATTAATGCACTAATTGATGCTACCCAGTGATTACATGAAGAGTAAACCGACAGTGAACTTACATCCTGGGTGTTTTGCAGGAAGTGCTGCAGGTCTCGGTTGTCTTTGAGCTTTTCCGACACCTCCCGTGCTCTTCCTTTATTCTTGTTATGCCTGAAGGTCAAAAACAAAACGGAGAAAACACATTAAAAACACGACTCCAGACTGAGTTGTATCTCCCTCCACCTCTTAATTCAACAGCTCTGTCTGTGACATAACAGGATGTATCGCTGTACGACGAAGGAACGCACAGAAAAATACCTGACACAGTAACCTAAAACAGTCATCTGTTTCTCATCCGCTGCTGCTACACCGAGAAGAATAGCTCTCACTTAAAGATCAATATCCATTATGGCGGGCGCCTGTCTACCAAGCTGAATAGTGGGAGTTAATGGGAAAAGCTCCCCGTGACCTCTTTACTGCCTCTTGTTGACATTAATGGTACAGTGATAAGAAAGCTGTTTCACTGCTGAGTCGGTTGAAACTCTGAAGAGAAGAGCGAGTTCGAATGAACGGGTCTATTTTTCCACATCAGGGACAGAAAACTATTCATCAAACTGCTAAAAGTTACATTTAAAGTTGGAGTATGGGTAGATACCACATGACTGCAGTGTCGAAACAGGTGAATTATACATGAAACAATATGTATAATTCAGAAGAGAGTCGTTTTAACCTATCGCTTGCATTCAGGTATTGGATCTTTGCCGATACGCCAACTTGGCATTTCAAACTACTTCTGGCGGATTGCCGATATCGATGTAACCGATGCATGCATACATTTTTTCCCCGCCCAACTACAGAGAACATCACGTCCCTCCTGTGGAGAAATTAACATCTTATTATTACTGTTACTCTTATCATGATGGCCCACTGCCAGATGCAGACATAAAATACAATGCTTTTCAAAATGTACTCATAAAATGAGGAAACCGCTGCTCACAGAGGGTTTTTTCGCTGGTGCATGTTTGTGTTTCTTAATAATGATCGGGATAACGGCTCTTATGGTGAGCAATTAAATGGGTAGTGTTGAAAGAATGCAACGCTGAGCAATCATTGCAAACAGAAATGCTTATTTTGACCAAAGGCTTATATTTAATTTCAAAGCCTTTATCGGCCTGCACTGATTGCATGCCCATATATCGTGCATCCCTAGATGCTACACTACTTTTTTCGGGCCCGGGATGGCACTGTCGGTCGGTTGGTCTGAAATATCTTGAAAAAATATCAGATGAATGATATTTGGTGAAGATTTCTGAGGTGCCTAGACAATGACACGACTTTGATGATGCCCTGACTTTTCCTCTGGGCCCAGCATGAGGTTCATGTTTGTGTTTTTTTAGTGAAATGTCTCAACTGGATGGATTGCCGTGAAATTTAGCACACACAAATGAATTCAGGATGAACAGTAACAGCTTTATCCTCTTAACTTTTCATAGCTTAGCATAACCTCAGGACAAAATGTGCCCCAGTTTGTCCAATACTGTGTTTTAGTCCCGAATACCAACAAGACTAATAACATTCCCATCAGCCTCTGTTGTTCTTTATGCTAATTAGCAAAAGATGGAATGCTGTAAGGTGGTCAACAAACATGATAAACATATATAGCATGTTGGCATGCCGACATTGGCATTCAGCTCATCGTCCTTCACTGTGCTGAGGCTGTTGACTCAGAGGAGATTAGAATCAGTCTTCTTTTTGTATTTTGCAAAGCTGGTATTGATTTTGTTTGCAATCACTTCCCACAGGTCTTCATTGTCTGCACTTGTCAAGGTGGTGGTGGTAAATTCTCTTTCTATCTTTTCTCTGATGTGCTTCCAGCAGTATATTTCTTTTCTTGTTTGTTTCCATTTCAGCAAGTTTCCAACATTCATCCCTATTTGAATATTCGAAATATGTTAGACTGTTGTTAAATCATGAATTTCTACTTTCACATTAATACAAATGAACAGTTTTAAAATGTAAAATATTTAGTTTTTGCAGGATAACATCACTGATTAATCATGTGATGAGAGAGTTAGGACTAAGAACTTTTTGACTCCTACGTCGACTTTCAGAGTATTTTTCAGTGAAACTCTTAAAAAAAAAAAGTTGTTCGATACAGACTCAGAGTTAAAAAGAAGTATTCAAGGTTTTCCTGGCTACAATCAGTTTGAAAATTTATTGTGACTGTGGGACAAAAAGAGAAAACAGCCTCTCCTGAGTCGAAATCTGTTCATGATCAATACCAAATCTGGTTGAAATCACATTGTACTACAATATAATAATACACTTCCACTGTTCAGTAGTCCTTCACTGAAATACTGAACAAAAACAACGACTGACCTGTCTCGGATTGAGTCCATCTTGTCCTGAACTTTCCCAGAGTACAGGTTGTTGCTGTCCACAAGCCGCTGTCCGCCCTGCAGAGCGCCGTCTATCTTGTCCTCGTTGGCCTCCATCGTGCTCACAAAGTCTTCATGTTTCTTCAAAGCTTTCTCCGCTCCAGCCAAGGTGTCAGGCTTGTCTATGTGGGCCAAGGTGTACTCCTGCAACAAGAAAAGAAAACTATTAACAAAGACAAAGAAAGAACACTCTTGAAGTAGACAACCAGCTGATGACATTGTATGACAAACATGCGGTGCGGTAACTGACCACGCTGCATTCTTCCATACCACATTCTTTTAAATACCTGTAGCATCACTAACCCATCATTAAAAAGCTAACCCTCACTGTGGGAGCTGATTACTCTTCCACTTAAAGATGAGACGAGTCATAATCTTGCTTCACAGTACCTGATTGTTGAGGATGGCCTCTACAGCCTTGCCATCCCTCATAAACTGCTGGAAGCCCAGACCCTGATCCAGGAAGTTCTTGCGGCTGTCCCACATCTTCTGCAGTTCATACCAACCACGGTCCAGCCCCTTCAGCCTCTGCTCCAGCTGCTGGTACTGAGGATCGTCCTCCTGACCCATTGTGACCTGGGCACCGGTGTCCCTCACGCGAATAAAGTCCTCCTCGTGGTTGTTTATGTCTTCCCGCACGGCGTCATGAAGGCTGAGCTGCTCCTCGGCCTCCGGCAGCGTAGCGGGCACTTCCTCGGATGCCACCGCCTTCTGGATCTTGAAAAGCCAGGACTGGAAGTCATCCATGTCCTGGAGGAAAGTTTGCAACTTGCTGACCTCGCCCAAAGAGTCCTCTCTGTCTTTCAGGGTCTTTTTTAGCATGTCCCATGCCGCGTCAAGCTCCTTTCTGCGGGCCAGGATGTCTGCGGCGTTCTCCGGGTGGTCTTGAGCCAGCTGATCGGCCTCATTCCTCAGGAAGGTGAGCTTGGTGTCGATCGCGGCTAAATCTCTCTCCATGCCAAACAGTTTCCTCTGGATGGTCATGACGGCTGCAAGGTCGTTGCCCAAGTCCTGCGTGGACTCGATCACTCGTGTTTTGTCTCTGATCCAGGCGTCCGTCTCGTCACACTCCAGCCCGTAGTTGTGCAGACTAACAGCAGAATCCACTTTCCTTTTCTTATCTTCCACCATAGCCTTGAAGGCCTCCCACCTGAAAGAGAATATTTTATTGAGTGTTTTCAGTCACTTCAATGTCACAAAGAGTCTTTCAGATACCTTTTTGAAACTTTGCTACCAAAACTTTCGATACGCCTCAGGTCAAAGGAAAAGATACGACTCTATTTTGTTATTAATTTCAGGTATAACACTGAATGATTCATTAGAGATGTACTGTACAAATAAGCAGTGAAATATATGACATACATAATGAATGGATAATATATTCAAAGCACCTCTTATTCAGTCGCATCTGACATTCTTTGACCTCTTTGGTGCGAGGGTGTCTGCTGTCCTCAAGCTGTTTCACAGCTTTGTTGACATCATCGACTCTCGACTGCATATTTGCCATATCTTGAGCTAGAATGCTCAACCTGGAAACAAGAAAGGTGCTAATTAATAAAACAGTACAATGGAAACAATATGCAGAAAGATCAAGTAGACGTTTGCTTTTGTTGTTTTTGTTTTTTTAACAATATTTTTGTTTTTTCCAGATTATAACATTAAATCTAGACATGTATAAAACATAATTTCTTCAGTGTACCTATTCTGTACTACTTCCAGATCCTCCAGCTTCTCAGGCACCTCTAAATCCACCAACCACGTCTCCTTCTGGCCCATCCAGAGCTCACAGGCGTCTGTCTCACTGAAGATGGTGTACAGGGCCATAGTGTCATCCAACCTCTTCTGTCTCAGGTCAGCCAGAGCCATGAGCTCCATGTAAAGGTCCTTGATGTCTTTCAGACGTCTCTGGATATCAGGGGTGTTTTGTAGCTCCTCTGGCAGCGCGTTGGCCTGTTTGGATAGTGCATCTATAGTGGCTCCGTTCTTGATCGTTTCATTCTTCAGGTTGTTGTGCTTCTTCAGTAGCCGCTGGGTGGTGTACTCATCGTGGCCCACGTCATCGCTGCTCATCTGCCTCTTGGCGTCCAATAACCAGGCCTTGAGATCATCAGCATCTCCCTGGAACTGGAAGAACCTCTGGGTGTCCTGGAGGTTCTGTTTCCGAAATGCAGCCAGCTCCTCCAGCTGCTGCCATTGCCTCCTGATGTCGTCCATGCATTCTTGGACCTTCGGGGAACCGAAGTGCTTGGCCTGGATCATCTTTTCTCCTTCAGCCAAGACCTGCTCGAGGTTGGCGCGGCGGGCTCCGAGCTCATCCTCGAAGGCGCTGTGTTTGCTCTGCAGCACCAGCACGCTCGTCAGGTCCTTACCATAATCCAGGGAGGAGAAGATGTGCTCCTTCTCTCTAATCCAGCTCTCCAGCTCCGTCACCTCCCACAGGAAGTTCCAGAAGCGGCGGGACTGCTCCAAGCGAGCTCTTCGCTGGGCCGCCAGGGCGCAAAGCTCCTGGTAGCACAAGTCCAGGTGCTGTACTCTGTCACGGATCACCTGGGGGTCACATGGCTTGTAGGCTAGGGAAAAAAATCAAGGACAAAAAAAATGTCAGCATTCTCAAATTCAGGATCGAAATCACAAATTTATGATTGGCTGACACCTGGTGTCATATATATTAGGAAATAGTAAGAAATGTTAGGAGATATACTGGGAAATATCTGATCAGACAATACATAAATAAGACCAGACAAAGTATTTTATGATCTTATATCCATGTGAGGTTCAATACACGGCCCTGGTCAAGGTCTGTGACCTGTAATCCATGTAGTGCCCTGATCCCTAATAAAACCAGGAGCAGTGAGCCACTGCACTTACTATCTCCATTGGCGAACTTGAGAGCAGCAGCACTGGCGCTCTGTACTCTCTCTGCCTGCAGAGCGATGTCGTTCTCTAACAGAGCATGTTTCTGTAACAAGTCCTCCACTTCCAGCAAGTGTTTCCCAAAGTCGGGAGACAGAAGTCGAGCCTAAAGAAAGGAGGCAACAATCTGATTAGTTTAGAGTCTAGAAAATATGTGATGAGTTGATGAGCATTTCTTATTCCTGTGCCGCACCTTCATGTCATCCATCCAGCTGATGATGTACAGCATCTCCTGGAAGATCCTCTGCAGGGTCAGGTTCTTTTCCAGACGCCCGCCACGAGCCTTCAGCAGCTCCTGCAAGTAGTCCCACAGGCGCAGGATCGCGTCTTTCCTCACGTCGATGCGTTTGGCGTCATGGTATCGCTCAGACTCCAGCTCCTTCGAGATGTCCACCAAGGCCTGGACGCGTTCCTCGTACGCAGCGATGTCCGTCTCAATGGCGTCATGTTTCTTCTTTGCCGCCTCCACTGCAGGCAGGTCGTAACCAAAGTTATCCTGAGGGGAGAGGAGCACAGTGGAGTACTTTTACTTTTTATACTATACATATGTATGGAGTGGAGTACGCTACTTTTACTTAAAGGTGCCTTTAAAGAAACAAAGGTGTTTCTCAGGAAAACACAGTGTGTGTGTGTCCTTGAGCTCTATCAAATGTGCATTTCCTTCCTCATGAAACATTTGCAAAGCTGATTAAATATAATTATTATTATTATATTATTAGTTAAATATGTAAAATCCAGCTTGCAGTGTTCTTCTTCCCTGCCTTTGCTGGCACATTGCAGTATATCTCAGAGCATTACTGCCACCTGTAGGTCTTTTGTTAACTTCTTCTAACTATTTCTCATTATAAAGTTGCTATTTTTTACTTGCAGCTGACACATTTTGTGTGTAAACAACCTGCCGTGTCAGTTAATTCATGCAAATATTGTCACATACATGCAAATAGGTGTTCTAACTGTGATTGAGACACCTCAGAACAAATACCAGATGACAACAGTCCGTAGTTTTGTTGCTGATGTTTTTACCTGAGACACTAGTCTCTGGTTCTCCAGGAGCCAGGTCTCCCTCATGGCAGCCTTTCTGTCGAATCTTCTCGCCATCTGTTCCAGCTTCTCCTGTCTGATCAGCTCATCTCTCAGGACGCGCTCTCGCTCGTGCTCCGCCCTCTCCAGGCGCTCCCAGGCCTGCAAACAGATGATGAGACGGATCATGAGGGTTCCGTAGGTTTTGCTGGTTTGGGGGGGGTGCGATCGCGATGTGATGCTTTCTATTTCAGACTTTGCTTGATCCTGTCCACAAAGACCTTAAGACTCCCTGCATCTTAAGGACCTTATAATTAGGGCTAGATCCAGAAATCCATCAATTAATTTTCTTATTTTGTGTTATATAATAAATAGAAACATATCTGTATGCTAGTGACATGCTTTTTCTTTTGACAGACGTGTTTTTATTTTCATCTTTTGCCTGCCAGACCTTTATTTTCCTGCAGAGATGGCCTGTATTGTACAGTTTACCGAAGTGCACTGTTGTATTATCGGTATAATTGAATTCATCTGTGGTTTAATTGTTGCCTTGGGATTGTGCCTCAGCTAAATGAATGATTTTTGTTCATCTAGCTGAGCTGAAAGCCTGAGCTTTGGACCACAGACTTTTGATCAAAGGGAGACAATCTTCATATGAATCCAAAGCCAAACATTTATTTATAATAACTGTGGCTGAAATGATTAGTCCAGTAATTTGTTAGTGGATTCATCGCTTAAGTCTGTTTGTTTTGTTTTTTAGCAACCTAATTCCAGCTTCTCAATTGTGAAGATTTGTTGCTTTTCTTTTTCATTTATTTGTTAATTAACTGAATATCTTTGGGGGTTTTTGGACTGTTGGTTGGACAAAATATTAAAATTGTGTTCTGCTATTTTTTGTTATTTAAAATTTTTCCAGGCTGAACGATTATCAATTATTTAAGAAAATAATCTGAAGATGAACTTACCCTGTTGATATCTGCGACCAGGGCTCCCTCTTTAGGCGTGTAGACTCTCTGGTTGTTGGCCCTCATACGACTCTGGATGGTGAACAGCAGCACCTCGAGGTTTCCCTTCTCCTGGAACCTGAAACGAGTCAAACAAAAAAAAAAAATATTTTTACTGCAGTTACGCCATTTTTTGGCATCATCATCACCTCGACAGAGCAAACTTTAAACCACTCTGGAAAAATTGTAGCATTCGTAACTCTGATTGCCCCAACCCACTCTCCATGGATTCTCTACATTACTCTTAAATGTATCCAACGGCAACCTTTCTTCTTTTACAATCCCTGAGTGATGCCCACACTACAGTTTAAACCACATCCACCTCCACGCACGTATACAGTCCAGTTGGCACATATAGTGTGTCTAAGCATTTGAAGACTCAGGTATCATCCTTTTAAATGTATTTCCATCATAATTTAATCATATTCATTACTAAATATATACTTTTTTTTAATTAGAAGAATAATTATTTGTAACAAATTATGTCAGTATTTATTTTTGTCTGGATGCACATTAATTGTGTTCATGTACACATGTGACACAGCTTTTATTTAACATATTTTGGACTACCTCATTTTGATAAATATCTGCACATTTAAAATTTGCACATGTGCACATTACCTATGAAAAACTTTCCTGCATATACTGCACGGCTCTTTTCATTTCAAAACTGATTGTATATATATTTAGAGGTTTTTATCTTCCTATAAAGCTTCCTATTTTTTCTTAATCTTTGTTATGCTTTGTTATGTTTTCTAAGTTTTTTTCTATTGAAAATGCAGCAGAAGTACGGATTTCACTGATGTATATTACTTGGCTGGAAACAAACCTCATCAAAAAATAATTTAATATTAACAATATCACATAACAGAATCCATTAGATTACTTACAAAACTTAATAATAATGTTTTTTTCCTCTTAAGAATAAACAGCACCAATAGATGAATTGCAATTAACTTGTTCCCCAAATGAAAATGTTTGTGGTAGACTTCATAGAAAATTCTAATCCAGTTGCTCAGAAAATGTGTTGCAACTGTGAAATCTGCTTAATATGAATCATTGCAAAGGTTTTCTTGTTCTCTTGAAGGTTAAAAAAACACTGGACAAAGAGTACAGATCAGAACAGAAATAGAGCGTGCTGTAATGGGGAGGGCGTTTTGGCTCGACTCACTTGGGCGGCTTCTCTACAGTGCGGTAGGTGTTGAAGGCCTGAAGCTGCTGCTGAACTCCAGTCAGAGAGTTGGCAAGTTTCCGGTTGTTCAGCACGATGATGGTCTGCTCGATCCACGTCAGCAGGTCTGACGCCAGTGTCTCGTACTTGTCAATCATCTTCTCTGTCTCGATGGCGTGATCCAGAACCTGAAGGAGGAGGAGGTCAAAGACGATCAGGGAACCGGGCTCAACAAACTTAACGCATCAGTACATAAGCACGCGTCATCTTTCCATCTCACCTTTCCAACTCTCTTGCCCTCGACAGCGAGCTGCTTCATCTTCGAGAAGTAGTGGTAAAATGCCACGACGTATGTGATGATGGACTTCTCATCTGGGTTCTCCGTGAACACATCTACAAAACAAAACGGCACATGAGTCAGTCACAGCCAAGCCAGAGACATCTCTGGTCCCGAGGTCTTTTTCCATCAGGCTTAAAGCTCATAAACATTTAGTTCTACATGAAGGCACAGCCTCCATCAGCCACTCGCCTTCTGGGTCTAACAGTTTGGTCACGCCGAGCTTCTGCTCTGCTACGTTAAAGGCGTTCTGGAGGTTGTGGGTCGGGTTGGACCTCTTCAGATTGTTATACTCCACCAGATCCGGCCTGAGAGAGAAGGATGGAGAGAGGGAAAGAGGAAAATGAGACAGTGAAAGGAGATGAAGGAGAATGAGGAGGAGAGACACTAAGCAGAAAGGCTTCATGTGTGTATACATTACAGAGCTGGTGAGAGTGGATTTGGTCATTCATCTCTCCTTACCGGTGTTTGTGTATGAGAGCGTTGAAGGCCATGCCGTCTTTCCAGCTGGTGGTGAAGTTTGTGATGTTGACATTGGGATACCTGCAAAACAACAGCCAGGGGATGTCATTGACTAAACATAAGGAACATTGTTGAGGAGCTCCTGTTTTAAATCACTGTCTGGAATCTGCTCTGCTCTCCTCGGCATGTGCAATTATGAACCACACATTTCTGTAGCTTCAGGCCTGAGAAGATGAAGTGTTTTCCCAGAACGGTTGTATTTTGTGGGTTTGCTCACGATGAATACTGCTGGATGCAAACACTTCAAATGAATATCTTTAACCTAGTTCAACATTGTGAGGAAATTTGCTTATTCATTTTCTAGCCAAGAGTGGGACGGGTAAATTGATTTCACACTCTTGTCTGTACGGTAAATATGCTGTGCAGACAAGACAACAGACAACACAGCCAGCAACCTGTTGGCTTAACTTAAATACTGGAAACAGCAGCTAGCCTGGCTCTGCCCAAAAGTAACAAAATGCACCTGAATCACACTGATTAAACAAATACTTTGACATTTTGAGAAATATGTTGCTTAGTCGCCTTCTTGCTGAGCAAATGTCTGTACGGTAAATATGAAGCTACAGCCAGCCGTCTGTTAGCTTAGCTTAGATTAAACACTGAAAACAGGGGAAACAGTTAGCGTGGCTCTGTCCAAAGCTAACAAAACTACCTAACCTAAATCTCATTAATTAACGAACTAACTAACGGGGAAACCTGTGGCTTCATTTGAAGATGTCTCCTACTGCAGTGGTAACTTATTTAGCATAAAGGAATGAAACTTCTCATCCAACTGTCAGCAAGAAAACAAATAAATAGATTTTAAATGATAAGTAAGTATCAAATATATTCTGTACTCTGAGCACTGTAAACTGTGATTATGTTAAACCAAGTGTAATTTTGAGCTAACATAACCTTTGCTGCATATTTAATTAAATTACTTCTTAATATCAAAGTAAAAACTAAAGAGTGCCTAAATATTTGTACAATGGAACAATTTTAATTTAATATAGAAAAATAAAAACAGCACTTGATTTTATTCATAGAGCACTTTTAAAGCTGCACAAATTAAATATATAAACAACAACCTAGAAAACTAAAACAATATAAACACAGAATTAAATACTAAAAGCAGTTTTTAAAAGCTGAATTTTGAATCGCAGCACACAGCAAAACATATTTCTAACCACTAAAAGACATACAGCTGTGCACAGGACAGAATTCCCAATGGGTATTTACAACAGCTTGGTGATGCTAAAGGTTACACATCCCCACTTACCCTGCAGTTTTCATCTGACACCACAGAAGAAGAGCGTCCTTGGCTGAACGTGTCTCCTTCTGGTCCGCCTGGCCCGTTTCCACAATAATGTCCTGGATCTGATGAAGAACAACAAGCACAGCTGGGTGGTAAATAATGAAACTTAACTAATGACTGCGAGGTTTGCAATCAAATGCAACAATTCACGACAGAGAACAAGAAGTAACATGTCACTAATATGATGTACAAGCAGGGAACAAGTGGCACAAACACCCAGTCGAAATACATAATTTATCACAGCTCACAGTAATATTAGGAGGTTTTTATTTGTGTAAAACAAAACTCATGTCAAGTGGTATATCATCAATATTATTAGCTGACTGGATTCACATAAATCTAAACCCGGGGTCCAGTTGATAAAAGGAGAGGTGGTAATTATTGAAGTTCTTATTTTCCCACAGTGTGCCAGTAATTAGAGCAGTGATGTGATCTGAGAGACAGGCCCTGAGAGAGGGCTAAATTTAGCCAGCTTTGGTTCTCCTTGGTTTATGCAGACTGAAAAGATACAGACAGGACCAAGTCAACTCCTTTCTTTATTTCTTTCTTTCCTGTTTCGTCTCCTTTTCTTTTTTGAAAAGTCTGAATAATGCAGGAGGCCATATTGTTTGAACTAACATGTCTAAAAATAACGGTTTCGCTGTCAAATTAAAAATAAATATATGCCCCCTCCCGAGTAGATAAAAAGAGACATGTTCTGATGTTCTGGGTGTGCTTCAAAACAGCAGATAATAAAGGCTGGAACCTGAAGGCATCACATTCGAGGAAAAAACACCCCAAGGCTCTTTCTGTGCTACATGCATACACATCTAAGTGAGACTAAAATGAGTTATAATGTACTCTAATTTTATTTAGATGATGTCTGTTGTAGCATAATTATAATAACATATGTAACAGTAATGCTCGAGTGTGAGCAGCTCACCTTGTTATGTTAAAAAAACATTAATATCACGTCGTTATCAGACCAGAACTGTGCTTTATAGTTACACTTGTACAATCCAATGTGATTAAATACAACATCTCAGCCATAAATACTTCTAGTCCATAGGGAACAAGAGGGTGGTCAGTTCAAGTCCAGCATGGACCAAAGTGTGGAGGGTGGACTGGTAGCTGGAGAGGTTCCAGTTCACCTTCTGGACACCGCAGAAGTGCCCTTGAACAAGGTAACGAACCCCTAAACTGTTCCCAAGGGGCCACTACATGGCTAACTTTGAGCCCTTTGTATGTGTGTGTTTGTATTTCAGGTAAAATGAATGTAAAAACTTGAGTGAAAAAAAGAATTTCCCCTCAAGGGATCAATAAAGTATCTATTCTATAATGTTTCAGTTTTTGTTGACACTGTCTGAGAGGTATTAATTCCACTTTGTGTTTATTATTGAGGTTTTGGTGTGTGTTTCTAACGTTCTGGTCCTCTTATGTTTGTAAATGTGGTGGTCAAAATATTAGAAACACCTCTCAATATAATGCAGTCCAGTTTAACACCACTGCAAACTACAACCCTAATAATAAACATAATAGTTACGTGAATACCTCTCTGACAGCGTCAACAAAAACTGAAACAGAACTAGTTCATACATACACTTAACAAGCTGTCTTTGTGCCTTGCGCTTCCTTTTCTGAGCAAACATTTGTAAATAGTTTACCTGGAAGCGAAGGATGATGGTCCAGATGAGGCCGAGGATGAGGCGATGGTTGCCGTCGACGATGTCGTGGGAACCCATGTTCTCCAGGTGGACCCTCTGCTCTTTGAGGAACTGCAGAGCCTTGTCCACATTCTCCAAACAGTGGATACGCATTCGGCCTTTAGTGGGTTTTGGCTAAAGACAGACATGAGAAAGAAAGGCGAAATATAAAAAGTTGGAAAGTTAAGACCACAAGAGAGAGATGGATGGATGGATGACGCAAAGAAACATAAAATGTGAGGTCTGACTTCTTACCAGTCGTTCGCCGGACAGCACCTCCAGCAGTTTAATGAGCATGCGTCCGTCCCGCAGGTCCAGGTAGAGGTCAGAGATGCGACAGCCGACCCGGGACAGGATTGAGTTGACCCATTTGGTGAAGGTCTTCTTCTGAACCGCCTCACGCTCGTCTGATGGGAGCACAAAGTTCAAGAAAGAACATGAGCAACGAAAACACTACAGAGCAGCACCGCTGGAGCTGGTGGGGGATTAACTGTTCTGCACAAGGGCACTTCAGATAAATGGAAGCTGAAGAAATCTGACTGGTTAAAATGAATCCTCAGTACAGAGTTAAGCTGCTCGGACGTACCCAGTTCAATATTAGCTGGTAAGCATTGGAAACAGGCACCAATAATCGTATTTCTGCTTTGACATCAGCTCTGCCTCCATGAAATATCTCCATAACTATGGACCGATTATGAGCCAATGGGCCCCCCACACCTCCTACATGGGCGACTGATATGACTGATATTCTGCAGGTGATCCAGAACTCGCAGGTGCTGCCGTGGTCCAAAAACTAAACCTCAACTCAAGTATTTAGTACACCCACACCAACACACCTCTGCACAGATATTATACAACTACCACAGCACAATATAGAGAATATATCAATGGAAACATGAGATGCAAGTTATATTTTCTTAGAGAGCTGATTTAAACTACTTTAATTTGACTGGATTTTAATTAAATGTTACTTTAGCCTCAGTAGACTGTGTAGGCGTAAAGTGAAGAAACAAGTCTTGGATTTGATTGTCAGATTTTAAGAGTGTCTAACAATGAAATGTCAACAGTCACTTCAAACTCTTCAGTAATGCGTCCACGTCTGTAACTTAAAGTCTGTGCAAAGGCGATTCTGAGATTTCTTTCAAAACACATTGAACATGTTGGAAAATAGTTGCTGAAAACACGTGAAAAGACTTTGAACAATATATTACTGAAATGTGGAGTTAGAGGTTAAAACTGTTTTTCAGTCCAGGATTGTGTGGGCGGTCCTTAAAGGGTGGCTCGATGACACGCTGAGGCCACCCTGAGCAGAGAGATAGAGATGAATTCATCTCGCTCAGAGTGTTTCAAAGCTAGTCATGTCATTTTCTGAACTCATCTGACACGTTTCAGTCGCTTCAAAATGGCTGCTTGACTGCTCCCACGAGTGGGCGTGGCTTCAGCACATTCAGAGGACACGCCCCCACAGTCCTGGAGCTGAGAATTCATTTTTACCTGATTTTGACACCCTAAGTTCATAAACTTGTTGATATTTTTAATCATTCAAATTTGGCTGGGTGGTTAATAACACTTTCTTCTTTAGTCTGACACTCAGAACACATATTTATTCTTACTTTACACAGACTTTAAACCTCAAATAGTCAAACCTCGTCACAGTGCTGCCCTGTTGGCAAAGACAGCCTCTCTGTAACACTTTAAAACATCTGGACCAGTCACATTATCCCCACTGTATATCTGTATAGTACACCTCTTTTGTATGTTCATCATGTCACTCTAGTGTCACCATCGCTCCATTAAAATGCTGACATTTCTTGGAAGCCGTCAGTTTCTGCTCTGTTATCAGAGCAACAGGAGTCACCAGCGGTCACGCCTTCTTTGGCTATTAAGCAACTGACATGCTCGATACAAACTAACACAAATGTGTCCTCACCCTTCTTGCAGAGTAGATACTGCAAAGAAGTTGTGCTGCATAATAACATCACGCGCATGAAAAGTTAACACAAACGAGGTCTCTGCATCGCGAAGCGTAGGTGTACGGTATTTATGCTAAAATTCCTCGACTGCAACTTTGCCTGAAAATTTCAGGAATGACAGTGGCAGAGGGATGCAGAGAGGGATGCAGGGAGCGAGCGAGCATCAGACTTGGAGAGGGTTTTTTTGGAGGATGAGCGCTGCCCACGTGGTGACACATCTCGTCGGGCTCACGCTCGCCTTAAAATCACATCTCAATGCGCGGCAGATGTGCCTCCTACTCAGCAGCAAAAATAAAACCAGTTTTGATGGGACCATATGTCAGCATGACCCAATGTTCTATACTCTGTTTATTTTGATTGTGAACACACTTAATGGGAACGGGGGAGGCGTGAGTGGGGGCTGTGTCTGCATTTAGTAAGCATAAAAAAAAAAAGTCCCAAATCTACCTGTGTGATAAACTTTGAGAATACAGAGCAGAAGAAGAAGTGTGAGCGAGCGAACATATTTTACTGCAGTTTCTCATTACCCATCAGCCTCTACATTCACAAATAACGATGTATCTGCAATAAGCTAAAAGCAGCACAGTCGATTTATTGATCCAGCTCTAGAAATGATGACATGTCAGAGTAAACGAACACACCACAGCAATATCGTTCAAACCAATGTCACAATATTAACACAGATATAATAAACCTGTAAATAATGAACATATATTAATATATGTAACGTATAAAATTATTAAATTGATGTCCAATGCAGGGGTGTGAATACAGACAGTAGAGGCAGTGTGGTCGAGTGGAGAACAGGCCTTTGCGAGTGATTCAGATTTTCACCTCTAAGAACTCACTTTAAATGAATTAAATCAGGTATTTTCTTTGGTATTTATGTCATATACTGTACAGATATATATGTATATTGATGTTATCCAAGTCTATATTTGGTCATGTGACAAGATAATAATAATAATAGTGTAAAGTAGCTTTGGCCCATCATAATATTTAAGTTTAATCACTTATTTATCAATTAGTTCATTTAACAGGGTCAATACAGATAAATAATGTTGCACAGGAAAAAGAAAAGCCACAGATGTGATGCATATTGAGGATCTTGTTAAAGCTAAGTTGCTGTTTTATTTCAAATTGGCAGGAAATCAGATATTCATATGGAATTATATTGTGTTGCAGCACAGTGAGCCAAACGCGAACTCAAAACGCTTTTACTAGCTAACCATTAACACACCAATGGCGCAGCCTTTGGGAGAAATTTGGGGTTTAGTACTTTGCTCGAGGACACTTCAACATGGAACCGCCAATCATCTGATTTAGTGGACGACCCGCTCTACCTCCTGAGCCGCAGCAGCTTTACTTTCATTCTATAAAGAAATGACAATCCTAATAATCTATTTTTAGTAACTTCCGGTGAAAAATGGCAGAAAAATCACTTTTAAATGTGAATATTTTTGGAGTCTTCTTGGTTTTTCGATCAGAAAAACATTTAAAGATCACCATGTGCAGTGGAACCATGTGATGGGATGTTTGGTGGCATTTCGTAGACCAAATGTTCTTATCATGAAAATAAACTGTTGATTACTCGATCATGAAAATCATTACTTGCAGCCCTGGTTGATATATAGTGTTTGATTGAAGCTCCAGCTGAGGTATTTTAGAGTAATCTAGAGCAAGGACGACAGAAGGACAATGTAAGTTGACTACAGTTACCTTGATTGCACCCTCAGCTCCTAGCAGACTCGCACATATTGTGTGTACGCTCACACCTCCTTACAGTTTATCAGGTCAACCACTGGCGATGAGACATTTCCCCTCAGTCGTCCCATCTTGTGACTTCGCCTCGGTCTGCCTGCTACAGTTTGCCCTGTTTATTCCTGAACCCAAATATGACTGCAAACTATAAAGTGCAAAGGACTGCATCCTTAATGACTTGTGTAATAAATGATTCAGACCCTCGGGGCTGTGGAGAACAAGCAAGGAGAAGATAAAGAGCAGGAACAGAAGAAGAAGAAGAAAGAGGGAGGAAAAGAAAGGAAAGGGTGGTAAAGAGAAGACGTTTAAGATATCGGATTAAAGGTTAAAGAAGGAGAGAATAAAACTGAGGAGGAGACAGAGAGCATGGAGCAAAGGTAAACCAGAGAAGAGGAGGAAGAGGGAAAGAGGGCAAGACAGAAAGTAATAGGGAGAGTGACTGAGCTGCAGGCATTCAGGTTTAATCTACAGAGACCCAACCAGGGAAAGAGAACAAGATACATTACCTACAGTATCTCTCCTACTGCTAAAAATGACCCAGTAAGCACCAAAAAAAGCTCCAGCTCCATTCTTAGCATCATCAAAGGGAAGGAATCAGGGATTATAGTGTGTAAAACACACGGTGCAGCCCAGTACAGTAAATTAATCATGCTTCATTCTGCTCCCCTCAGCAGAACAACAGCACGCACTGCTCCGCTACATCCACGCGGGTAACCACACCATAAAAAAAAAGAAAGACGTGCAAATAACTCAAAGCTCCAATAAGAGAGTCTGCGACTGATTTAGCACCAACTTCGCATCATTATCTGTCAGCAAACAGACACAAAAAAGCATCAACGAGACGACAAAACTTGTGACAAATGCTTTCTGGACTATTTGGGCGGCTGCCTCCGGAGGATTTTACAGTGGAGTCAGTGAGAGGACAATTAAAGTACAGCCCCCCAAAACTTGCACATGGTTCTCCCATATCACTTCACACCACGAGACCTTGAGAGGAGACACTGTGCAATGATGCTCCTGGCCATTTAGGAAGCATGGGACAGAACAGAGGGGAGGGAGGATTGTTGCTTTTTTTTGAATGGATCCCACTGGGCCGTCTCCAGATGAGTAGTTCAACAAACAGTCCTCTGAACGCTCGCTACTGAACACAGCCAACAGCAATCGTCTCAACTTCAGTTTAACCACAAAGAGCGGAAAATACATATTTATAAAATGATTAGTGATACATGATTTAGTATTATCTACAGTGTTATTCTACTTGTTTGGTCACATTCACATCACAAATCACCTTAAAAAATGTGTTCCAGACCAACAATCTCCCCCATCAATGTTCTGGTTTGTCGGCCAGTTATTTTGTTATTTGTTCAGTTATTCTGTCTGTAAACTGAATTTCCTGAAAATGTACTTTATGATGTAAATTATTGCTATTGTGATATAAAATTACATGCTTGCACTTTTCCACTTTTAAAGCATGACTGTAACCTTTGCTGAAGTGGCCACAGGGAGCAAAAATAAAATAATGAAACAATGAATTTGCTTTTATTTCTCTCGAGTCTTCAAAGATGTGAAAATAAAGCAACAAGTCGAACGGACACATCTCTTGGCGTACCCACTATTTAATAATTGTCTTATTTTGTGATAAAACTATTCAAATATTCTCTCTACCCTGCCTAAATGTCACCAAACCGACTGTAATGTCAGTTACAAAGCACACATCTCTCTCTAAAGTTGCTAACTTTAATCAACATCATCATACCAGACAAACCCGCAGCAAAACTCCTGAACAAGGGTGTGTTTTACTGCTAATGAATGCAAATTTTACATTCATTTGAATTTGAAAGGGTTTTTTTAAGTTATATAGTTCATCTTAAAGGTTTCATGTCAACATTAGTTGCAGGATATTTGATCCAGGAGTGAATATTTTTTCATAAATGTATGAAAGCTACAGTTTTTATGTTTGATTTCTTTTAAATAAGAAAGTAGCTGTAGTAGTTCATACGATGAGCTAACTACAGCTTTACTGTATGTTCAGTGTTTGCTTGTACTTGGTGCTGCCATTGTCATTCTGTCTTTTCACATGAATGCAGCACTCACACAGAGTATCTAACTTTTTCCACTTCCTGACACAGCTTTTAAGACGCTGCAGCAGAGTCTTGTCACCGCCGTGCTGCGTTCCTTTTCCAACTTGCCGGTTTTATTTCTTCCTACAAGCATTACTAAACATTCCTCTGTTTCACATGCTTTTACTCTGTAAATCTCTCATCCACTCTTTGACTCCAGTGAAAGCCCCATGACTTATTCATGCTGATGGATTTTCCCTGTATACGGCCTGATGTGTCTTTTCCCATAGTCAGCTTTTACTGGACGTGACCTGCTGGTCCTATAGCACGCTGCTGCTACATGCCTGAGTCATGTCACTGCCGGTGCTACCTGTCCTGCAGCCATGATATGGTGTGTCTTTATGAATGAGGCTCTCCAGGAGTTTAGATGAACCACCTCCTCTGTTGGCTTTGTTTACGGCCTCCTCAACATGTTCTCTAAGATGAATTGTCTGAACTTTAGCTAAGTGGATTTACAGTCTGCAACTGGTAAACATCAGATTAGAGCACATTAGACACTGTCAAGGTTTTAAACCAGTATTTTGACACGTAAGGATTAAAGTCTGTTTAGACCAAGTGGCAACTTCTGGTGCTGGGAAATGCCAACGCGGAAGTGCTAAAAGCTGCAGTTCCTCAAACGTCCACTTGAGGCTGGTTGCAGAAGTGAGTCCATAAGTCCCCATGTTAAAATGTCCAACTTCACAGCAGAAATAAACATGTTTACAGCCTGGTACAAAAAACAGTTTTGGTCTCTATAGCTAATTTCCCTGTTCATGACAACTGTACTGAGGGTGAATTTATATAGAACTCACCTGTTCAAATTATATTAAGGCTTAAAGTTATGCAGGATTAAGAGTGTGGACGCTTTGATTGACAGGTAGGTGCCGTTACAGATGGCCGCCGATGATTTACGTCTGTGCTGATATTTAGATTAGAGGCGGAAGAAGCAGTACATCCAACATGGTGCCAGCCAGCGCTGCATATTTATATATATATATTATACTGTCATTGGTGCAGAAAGAGCTGAGTAAAGCTAAAAGGTTAAAGGTCAGAGTGTAACAAAAACAACTGGACAAGCTGGAACAAGCAGCAAGCAGAAATACTCAACAACAATGAGTTTGTCAAACTCCAACAACGATATAAGAAAACGGATGAATGGTTAAAATCAATAAATGTAAAACAGCCTGTTTCCCCTGATCTCTCTATCTATTACTTGTTTTTCTGTTATTGTTGTCCTGTCCAACTTGATTCTCCTGCAATCTTGACCGTATCTCACTAATAGCAGGTAAATAAAAAGTTAATAAAATTTCATGAAATGCAGTTGGTTGGCGGATCGATACACTTGGCTCCGAATAACCTCTCTTCAAAAAGTTTTGCCGCTTAACGTATCAGTTGCCTCTGCAGTCTTCAGAAAGCGACGTCGATACTTGAAATCCAGCAGAGGCAGAAAAAAAAAAAACATGTTTCCCCTCTCTGTGTGTTCCTGCATCGCCTCTCCTCCACTTTCTTCCTCTCACTAATGCACTCCTGTCATCAGGGAGTTGGATAGCATAGTGCAAGCTAACAAAAATCCACAGTGACGGCGAACCTTTCTCTTAAAAACCTTCATATGCACACACACACACACACACAAGGCGGGCAAAAAGTTACAACCATCAGAGAAAAATGATTATTTTTTTAACACACACACAAGAGTTTGTTCTTTGGAACAGTTTGTGAAAGGTAAAGGGCCATGTGGGGAACAGATGACAAGCTAAAATGTTGAATATGTTTGTTATTGAAGAAAATAGAGCACTAAGAGTGTATGAAACTAGCTAGCGATGAATGGCTTTGGAGGGAAAACATCACAACCTTTTTAGGAGTTTGCTTATGAATTATTCAAAGCCGAGTCACTGAACAATTGGGGCAGAGCCATGGCTTCCTGAGAATAAATAAATTACTACCCTATACATTGAATAAAAGGGTTACTGATATGTAAGCTCAGTTTTTTTTCCAGTTGTCACAAACTAACCTCACACTGAAATCCCATCCCGGCCTAAGCGCAAACACAAGTTGGAGAAGGGAGGGGGCATGATTGGAAAAGTGTTATCACTCTCATCTGTGAACTCACAAGCACACACACACACACACACACACACACAGGTGCACAAACACACACAGGTCTTCCATCAGGATACCTTGCAGCTGCCTGAAGCGTCCATCCAGGATGGAGTTGAAACAGATGTTGGAGGTGCTGTAACTCAGCCAGCGCGCCCGCTTCATACTTTTAGCCGAGGAGGATGAGGAGGAGGAGAGGAGGGCGGTGGGAGGGTTAGGGTTGGAGGCCCGCTGACGTCTCGGGGTGCAGGAAGAGGATGAGGAAGACGAGGAAGAGAAGGGGGAGAGACCCGTGGGCGTCATGGCGAGCGGGACGTGCAGGAGAGTGCCGTTCCTCTCCGGGTGGTGTTCAGGCTCTTGCTGCTTCCCGCTGCTGCTGCTTCCCCTCGCTGTCTTCCTGCTTTCAGCTCTCTGGGCCCGGTGGACCGCCGGGGTGCTCCTGCTACGACTGCTGCTCATGCCAACCCGAACAGGGACCTCCTTCTCTGCAGGGGCATAAGGGCGGCTGGCAGCCTCCTTGGCACCTCCGCTGCTGCTCCGGATGGCTGTGGTCTCCCTGCTGCTGGCCTTCAGGCTGATCTTGACCTCTCTGAGCCGGGGCTGGCTTATAGGGGCAGCACGCAGCAGGCAGGGGCTGCTCATCTTGACCCCCTCAAACAATAACAACAACACACAGCCTGGAGCTGGCGGAGGAGCTTGGCACTCCACGTCTCTCCTCTTCTCTGTCTCTTGGCTCTCTGTCCTCCTTTCCAGATCCCTCTTGTGCTTACTCCTGCTCCCTCACTCCCTCCCTCCCTCCCTCCTTCCTTCTTCTTCTTCTTCTTCTCTTTCTCACTCTCTCCTCCTCACTGCTGCCGCGATGATGCTATGCCTCCACACTCTCAGTCAGTTCAGCTCAGAGTGAATATCCCGAGCCCCCATCCATGCATACAATATGTTTCAATACATCCACGTGCCCACATAACTCCCTCCCGCTACCCACCGCTCCCACACAGTCGTGACATCACTGAATGTGAGGTGTATAACTGTGGTTTCCTGAACCAATAATCCAATACAAAAGCTATTTATCCTCCAAGAAACCTCTCTTTTTTTAGGTTTACGTAAGGAGCAGTGTAAATGGCCGGATATTCAATATGTTGTGCATGTGCTTTGAAGGCATGCTGGGTGCATTTTTCTGGAGTTCACAAGCTGTAAATCAGCAGTGGGTGTCATTCAGAGCCTCTCTCAACTCCTGCCTCTCTCTTCACTTTCCTCCCTCTTTGTACCACTCTCTCTCTCTCTCTCCCTCTCTCTCTCTCTCTCTCTCTCTCTGACAGGAAACACTGATTGCATTACAGAAACATCAGTGCAGCAGCACTCTAACACAATATCACCAACACCCACACAGAAGCCTTGATCACTTAAAGAGACAGCAAGGATAGCGGTGAGAGCCGATGAACGGTCTTGACGTGACTTTCCAACCTCAATACAAACATATATTTTTATGGTGCGGATCAAAATCGAGTTCTGAGAGCTGGCATCAAATGTTTTGATCAGACGTTCACCTGTTTTCTTTTATTTCAAGATATTTGCATTCTGTAAATGCCTCTGTACGTCAGCCAGGCACACTTACATACAGGCATCGATCATTTGTAGATTTGAAGGGAGAGTTACTCCCCGTTAACCGATGAATACAACAATTCGGGTGTGGACTGAGCTGCCGTGTACACCTGTAACTCAGTAATTAGATGGTACAAGTCAGCCGGTAGCCAATCAACTGATCAATAAGCCAATGATTGTGAAGCATGAATGATGCTAATAAGCTAACACAAGCGACATCAGGGCTTTTTCCCTGAACTGAAGCATCGCTGCGTATAAAACTTTTCATTAGAGGAGGTACAAAGTCAACGAGCCAATCTGGGATATACATGTAGTTACCATCAGTGACGACAGGAAACATCAAATCAACCGGGACTGAAATCTTAAAGATGAAGCTGATGATCTGATCATACCAAAACTAAGAACGTGTGTGTGTCTCCAACACTGTCTGTGACTCTTAGTCCTACATCAAATGGTTCAGACTGGGCAAACAAATATATAGTTATTTTTTTTTATTATTAAACAGCTGGGTACTGTAGTTTTGTTGGCAAAAGTTACTTAAAAAGGTCCAGTGTGTAAGATTTGGTGGCATCTAGCGGTGAACTTGCAGATTGCAACCAACTGAACACCCCTCACCTCACCCATCACCCCCTGAGAGAACCTAAACGTGTAAAAAAAAAAAACGTGACAGGCCCTATCTAGCGCTTGTGTTTGGTTTGTCCTTTCTGGGCTCCTGTAGAAACATGACAGACTCCGTAGAAGACGTTTAAGGTAACAAAAACAGAACAATTCTTATTTTTTCAGGTGATTATACACAAACGAAAACATACTTATGACTAGTGTAATCCAGATTTACACACTGGACCTTTAAACAGGAGTACATTGTGTTTTCGTCCGGGACTATTTTCAGCTGAGGATTAATACACAGTTGGTGAGTATCTACAGCAGCAGTAGGACTGTGAATCAAAATAAACTACAGTGTCGGTATTCATGGTAATGGAATATGTCACCCGGTGACACAGTGTGGCTCATTGATGTGTGTTTAATGATAAAATAATTCAGGTTTTGGCTGCACAGGCAACGTTTGTCGGTGGGTTCAGTTCATTGTAGATAAATGTAGAATATCACCAGATTTATCCTGTAAGATCGTCAAAATTTGGCTGAACTGTGCCGTTTTTTTATGTAGGGAATGTTCTTGTATAGCAGCTTGTATGTGTGCGAATTCTTCTTTTGCCGAAGTTTAAATCTGTTTAAATTTCTCAGGGTAAAGTATCAAAAAAGCAGATTTCAAAACAATACCAAGCGCTGCCCACAAGTGTCTCCTCTACAGAGCAGAATTCATGTTTTACTAGCAGTTCGCTGACCTCTCTTTTGTCTACGGATTTACAGAAATAAGCACGGTGTGACCCTCAACTCCCCCTTTTGTGTGGCGCTTCCCTCCACCACAGAAACACCTCTATTTTAAAACCCCGAGCAGCAGCCGTACCCCACAGGTGGGTCATAGCTTACGAGCTTAGCCAGAAATGCCAGAGATCTGTGCTATGGGAGGCAGACGGGCAAGACAGCTGTCCAGGCCGGTCAGAGACGGTGGACATTCTGGGAATGTGCAAGTGATCCACTTGCAGGGGGGGTGTGGAGCAATGTCAGGGCTCAGCTGCCGAGGGGTGTGTGTGATACCACGAGAAGAAACATGCACACACAACAACACATGCACACAACACGACACATGCAGAGCTCTATCTGAGAGCTCTGGAGTAAAATAATGGATCACCTGGAGCGTGATTTTGTCTTTTTTTTTTTGACTAAATCTAAGTGAAGGTCAAAGACACATTCAAACCTGCCAAAGATAAAAAGACGCCTATTATAGCTCATCCTCTCTGCCCTTCCCACGCTCTTAAAGAGACACTGTCATCTCAAAAATCTGTCACACGGATTCCTCGGAGAGGACACAGCCTGTTTACTATGCGTGCACTCACCTGCGAGGGCCTTGATGCGCGAGCGCTCAAACAGCCTGGCGGAGCTGTTGTCATTGTCTAGCTCCTCGTCAGAGAGGTCGAAGCGGGTGTTGATGTGGCTGTACTGCTGCGTGATCTCCGCATTGTCAAAGTCTGTGGTGGAAGTCATGGCGGTAGCCAGCGTGGCAAGGCAGGTGAGGGGACGGCAGCCGGCGTCCTCAGGTGGTCTGGGTTTGTCGGGATATGAGTGGAGGGGATGAAACGGGGAGGATGGACCTCAAATACTGGAGGTAGTCTGAAAGAGAGAAGAAAGACAGACAGTAGAGGTTAATGATGATTAACTGGAGTTTAGCACATACTAGACTAAAAGTGCACAACAGCAGAGAAAAAGAGGTTTAAAGTCCATTAAAAATGTGTTTTGCTTATTGTTATGTCACTTGGATGTTTGACCTTCGCTGTGCAGAATGATGTATGTTTAACATTAGAAAACTGTTTTACGTTCATCTGCAGGAGGGGGGAAAGTTTATCTGTGATCACCTTTAAGATCTGTGCACATGAGCAAGATTTTGTGACATCACAGCAGCCCAATATATAAGTTACACAAGTTTGACTCAAGTTTGTTGCACAAACACCGAGACAGACATTTTCTGGCATCAACATGTTTGCATACTCGTATATTCTGCATTTTTCTGATGAGATGGAAAGAGGTGATGTATCTTATACAATCAGACATAAATTAGTATTTCAGGCAGAGTGTTTTTATGGGTTTACGTGTCCGGGATGGGGTCTTTAAACATAGGAATATAAATATACAGATGTGATAGAATAGATAAATGTGTGCAGGAATACTCCTAATGCTATAACACTGCTCAGTGATTCTCTATTCCAACATATACTGAAGGGTAGGGCTGCAACAATTAGTCGTGTAATCAATTAGTCAATAGACAAAAACTAAAGAACTTTTTTGACATTGTCTTTGGTCATTTTTCAAGAAAAAAAGTCTGAAATTTGATGCTTCCAGTTGAGGAATTTGCTGCTTTTTCCTTGGTTGGAAAAAAACAGAACATCTGATAACTTGAGGACGGTGTAATGGACGTCTTTCACCGTTCTCTGATAGACCAAACGATCAACTCGAGAACAAAACAGGAAATGGATGGTGTGAATCCAGCTTTCTCTCGTCTCAGTTTGTATTTTGGTGTTAAGTTTCATTTATCAACCCCATTTCAGAGGAGCCGTGTCTATACCTGGCATGAAAATGTAATTTTGGCACTTTGAAGAAATCTATGTGATCTCCGATGTTGCACAGGTATATTTTCAGACAGAGGAATCTCGCCTATCATCGCTTTCACAAGAGCTCCGTGTGCCATGTCATAATCTTCCATTTTGTGCGCCACTTTGCTCGGCCGCCTGCAGTGTGTCTGTGTATTCTTTGTGTGGAATGGCGGGTTGAAGGGTAACCGCTCAGATAGCTCTATCTGGGTGCAGCATAGCTCTCTTATCATGCTTCACAGGGGGAGGGCAACCCCTCTGTACTGCAGAACATGACGAAACCACCTCCTTTTGAATGATGCAGCTCACGTAGTTTGACCTGCGAGTGTGTGTTTGCAACTTGTGTCGATGCTGTAGTACACAAAGGACGGGAACATGACAGTGTCCTCATGTGGCATGGACTAAGAATGCATACAGCACTTGATGAAAACTAATATTTTTCATATCAGACATTAAAGCCGTGACATTAATACTAAAATTTGAGACAAGCCAAATATTCTTCTTTAATTCTACTTCATATTTTAAGTACATTTACTCAACTACTGTACTAATTGTAAGTACAATTCTGCAATGCTTGTACATTCCTTGAGTAATTTTATGCTAGTTTATACTTCAACGATGTACAAGTACCTTAAAATTGTACTTAAGTACAATACTTGAGTAAATATACTTAGTTACTGTCCATCGCTGCTGACATGAACTCACCACGTGACCACAGACATTCAGAGAAGAGGCCCTCAGTGATGCACAATGATGTCGTCCTACAGGTCTCCAGTATCAGTCCTCTACAGGCGGGTGTTATCAGCCCCGGGGATGCTCCACCCACCACCGGGGTGATCCCCTTATCACATCACACACAACCTGGACAGGACTACAGCACGACGCACTCATACTCCTTGTACAAACCCCCCCCCGTATCCACAAACTGTCAGCTGTATTACAAAAAAAACCCTATAAGACTCTAATCGTGTCAACGGACTGAGTGACTGCTTCACTTGGCTGCCAAACACACACAAACCGCGGCAAATTAAGTGTGTGAGCTGGGACTTCTTCTCAGTGATGCTGTACAAGGCTCCATTTAAAGCTGTATAAAGACAAGCTGGCCTCCTGCTTATGTAGACAGTCCTGTGACAGAAAGTTTACCGCCTACCACGGCGAGTGTGTGTGTGTGTGTGTCTGTCAATAGCGAGGTGTCGTCTTGTGGTGTCCTTGAGCGTCCTGGGTCACCCTGTCAGCTTTGAGTTCCTGTAATGCAGAATAGAAGTCTACAAAAATCCCCAATGAGATGCGGTCACTGATATAAAAATGCTGAGCGACGGCATCAGAGGGCCAAAACAGAACTTTTCCACACCATTAAAGCAGCGAGGTGTTTCTTAGAAATGAGTTTTGGCTCAAACGCGACTCATTAAACTGTAACTGAACGCTCTGAAAGACGATTATCCAGAATCATTACTGAAAACTGCACACGCTTCCATTAGAGCTGCGACTAACAACTGCTTTCATTATCCTCTAATTGTTTTGATCGTTTCCACTATTGCTAATCTCAATTAGTCTTCAAATGGGTCAAATAATGGAAAACAAGAGCCTACAGCCGCGCTAACAGCACTGTGAGGCTGTGCTCAGGCACGGCAATGCTTTGAGCTAATGAACGTTAACATGCTCGCAATGACAACGCTGATGTTAAGCAGGCACCGTGTACCAATTAGCTTTTTTTCTCTCTTTATTCTCATCTGTGTTTTGTCCTATTTAATTTTAATTTCTCTGTAACTTCGCATGATTTGAAACGAGAACGACCTCAAGGTTAAATAAAGATTTGAAATGAGATGGACTCTGAAGCTGAAGCTGATGGTTAATGTCATTTGTTTTGCAGGTTTTTAGTCATTAACCAAAATACTAGACTTAAGCCTGATGATAGCACTAGATGAAAAGTCAGGGAATCACAAAAATCATTAGGATTCATCCTCTGGTGACCACGAATGTCTGAACAAACATTCATGACGCTCCATGGATTAGTTGTTGAGATATTTTAAGTTTGGACATAAGTGTTAAGCCGACTAACTGACGGAAAAACGCATATCGCAACATCATACAGCCCAAAGTTCTTGCATGTTGCATCCAAAAGCCTGTCCAACAGCCAAAGATGTTACAGTTTACGGTGATATAAAACAGAAAAAAGCAGCAAATGTTCTGCAACTTTCGAAGATAATCGACTGTTTGATGAATCAACAAATACTTTCAGCACTCGTTCAGATGTGTCTGACCTCGCTGATGATGTAAGTGCTTTATAAGTCATATTCTAAGTGTTTCCATTGTGAGGTATTTGCCATAAATTTGATATGAGGTCGATATGGATATCACATCTTTCACTATTATCAGCCTGCGCTGATAAGACAGATGATGTAATACTTTTATAACCCCCCTCTTGTATTTCTTTCCATCACCTGTAGTAGATAAAGTCCTCGGCACATGGTCGAGTAAATATAACACTTTTATAGCAGCACATTGTGAAGGCCGCTGGATAATTTCTCTAAAGTCGTATAAATGTCAAGAGAGATGATTAAAATGTGGTCTGGAATTTCTCCAGATATTCGAGAGCTGCTTTTCCATCAGTAAAAAAACATTTCTTTCTAACAAATCTTTGATTGTGTTGATATCCGTGGATGCTCTGCACATATGGTGTGACTGAGATTCTTACGATTTGCTGAGTTAGTACTTAAACAGTTCTTTGTTTGTGAGGTGTGAAAAAAACATTTCTTTCATGATAACCGCTCAGTCGCCTGTGATTTTAATTGACTGCACCAATTTCCCCTCTTTTGCTGTTGCTGCAAATTTACGCCGTAAACAAATATGCAGGATGTAAACATCAAATCAGCAGCTGAGATGAATAATAACTGTGTGTGTGGGGGGGAAACGTGCTCCCAGCTGTGACTAAACTCCTTGTTGATGCACTCGTGATGCAACGCATTAGCCGGGGTTGGGGAAGGGAGCACATTATTCAGGGCAGCATGGAGTCAGATGGAGGAGAGGATGAAATAAGAGATGGGTGTGGTCAGAAAGAGACGTGTGACCTACAGTGTGTGTGTGTGTGTGTGTGTGTGTGTGTGAAACTGTAGCAACTGGACTGAGGAGAGGAGAGGGAGTCCAGCAGAGAGTAAATCTGAGACATAAACACAAAGTGGACAGAGATCAATATGGAGGGAGAAGAGGGGAGGGGAGGGGAGGGCCGGTTACGGGTCTGAGTGTCCAACAAAGTCTGCACCGCCCTCCTCAAACTGCTGATATCGACATCAAACTAACAAATGCACTGTCCAACATAAGAGCACAAACATGGAGGAGCTCAAACACACTCTGTTTAGCATAATCCATACTGCACATTGATTATATACACAAGATGTGAAAAAGGTCCCTTTGTTGTGGTCAATATTGTTTTGACTGCAACAATACTGAGCCTGATTCTTGTGAGAGGTTATAAGGAATCGATAGTAAACTATTCCTGGAGTGTGTTTACACAAAAGTCCCAGCTCGTCCCAGACATGGCGACACACTCACACTTGTCCTTTTAAGGAGGACCGAGGAGGGACGTCTCTTCTGCTCAGAGAACATTTCATTTCTTTGTCGTCTCGGGAGGCCGACGCATTGTTTTGGATCACGGATGGAGTAAAGGTTGTCAGGCAAAGAATCTGATGTGCCTGTACTTGAATATGTCCATTCAAAGCAGTGTTCTACATCTAATCCACTACATTTCAGAGGGAAATATTGTACTTTTTACTCCACTACACTACTTTTCTTATTTTATTTAACCAGAAAACGTCCTGTTGAGTTTAAAAACCTCATTTTCAAGGCAAGACAGGCAGCAACAACTAAGAACAAGTCAGTTACAACAGATACAAGACGGACAGACAAGATTACAACACACAGCAATCTAGAAAAAGAATAAAAGTTTTAGCTTTAGTATTAAGATTTTATACACAAAACATATGACGGGGACATAAAACATGATGCACTGTTATAGATTTAACTATCCTAACGTGTTTAAAGTGACATAAACAAGCTGCAGATTGAGTAACTTCAACAGTAAAATGATACTGACACATTAAAGCATCAGTAAGAATAATAACAAAACAAAATAATATATACAGACGCAATTTAAGTACTTTTACTGTTGATATTTTCAGTAGTTTAGGACTTTTATATGTAATGCAGTACTTTTATGTTGTACTACTGTTGCTTTTACTTGAGTAAAAGTATGTGAGTACTTTACCTTATGTGAGTAACATTACAAACTTTTTTTAACGCGCACTTGTCCACGCACAAACATGCGCACTGACGTCATTGTGCGCACTTTCCTCGCGCTGAGGCCTGCTCACACTCAGAGATAACAAAACTGATAAGTCAAGAATTCATCCAACATGCAGCTTCATTAACATTTCTTTTTTTTTTTTAAAAAAAAGGTGTTTAATTTTAACAACACAGCAGATCAACTTAAAATAAATAATTAGTGTGAAAGCTTTAGAAAACGACGTCATTATTTGAAAGGCAGCCTGCTCCAACAGGTGGCTCAGAGGAAACTTTTGAAACTTCAAACAAACAGCAGCAGGCTTGATGAGAATGAGCAGCCATTAAGTGACCGCTGACAGAAACTATTTGGCCAAAGATCAATAATTTAATTTAACAATGGCGCAACTAGCTCTGCCTTTTAATTTACACTTACTTGCTTCTGGATGTCGTCCTGTCCGAAAGTGTTTATCTTGAGTCTTCTGCCGTGCCAATAAACCAATTATAATCCCATTGAAGCAGCAGCGGGGTGCTGGTGGTCAGAGTGGACGGAGGTCTCCACAGCGCGAGGAGGGCACGGGGGACGAGGGAAAGGGGCTGAAGGCGCCGCGCGCTCCACGGTCATTCCCGAAAGCCAGCAGCGACTGACCCACCCTGCCGGGTTAAAAATAAAGTGGGCGCATCCAGTACATGATCTGTGCGCGCAGGGGACGGACATTCCTGACAAGAGCTGGTGACTCTAAATGGCAGAGACACTTCTGATCTCCTGTGCACCCCCTCCAGGCACCCACCCTCTCCAACTACCCTGCTCCACCCCGCCCCGACCGGGGCTCTAATCGCCGCACACACAAACACCCACCCACCCGCCGGGACCCTTTTTCAGAAATGTCACCTCTGCTGTCGCCTCTGCGTGCCATTTAACATGCAGCACGGAGAGAGGAGAGGAGAGGAGAGGAGAGGAGGTCTGGACATGGAAACAAGTCCTGCAGAGAAAAGAGCTTCACGTTACAAAAGATGTGCATCAGTTACAGAACACCTGTCAGACTATCAGACAGCAGTGCTTTAACTTGAATATTGCTACTTTATAGGCAACTCCTGCACCTCTACATCTCAGAGTGCAACACATTTAACTGACAGCTTCTTTTCAGATCAAGATTTTACATTAAATATCATATTATGAGCTTACGACATCTACATTTATGTCTTGTGTCCCTTTAGTTAGGATTTCTGCACCAAAAAAGTGATTTCCCATCAACTCGATGGCTGCTGAAGGCCCAAAACTGTGAGTAAAACTGTCCACAAGGAAGCAAAAATCTGAGATAAATACAACAAATAACTACAAATTTGTGTTTTCCCTTATTTTCTACCCTATTAATCATCTCCCGCCCCTTCAGATTCATCTTGCAGGGGCACCAAACTGTTAAATCACTCCATTAAAGTACCAAACTGTAAATAAAGTAGTTAAAAGCAGCTCCGCCTCAACTAAATACAACAATAAAATGCTGCTTACACATCGATGCATCTGTGTTAACACTGTACAAACATCAGACAGTTTTTCCTTTTGTACTTTTACTTAAGTAAGGAGTACTTTTACTTGTAATTGAGTATTTCTGTTATTGCATTGACACTTTTACTTAAGGATCTGAGTACTGCCCATCAGATAATACAACATACACTGTAAAACATATTATCTCCACTTCTCTGAGGAGATTCTTTGAAACAAGTGTCAACATATTACATCAGTGTTGTCAGATCTTTTAAAATAAATATTATGCTTGACATTTTTCACCATTTTTTGAGTGTCTAGATGTTTTGCAGTGACTGAATATAACCGGTGTGTCTGTGTTAAAAATACAGTTTTAGAAGTGCCATACTGGAGTTACATTCTGTACTCAAGTGTCAACTAATAACATAAAATATCTTAAAGAGCTGCTTAGACTCAGAGCTCAGTATTGTTTGACATTTTTCGATAGTAGTGCTGATAGAATACCTGATTTTTGATATGAGAGAAACCTTAATTTGAGGGAAATGAACATTTTTTTCCCTGTTTGACAAAAGAAGATAAAACTTCTCAAAACAAAAGCAACAAAGTTAAAAACAGGAGAACAAATCTGAGCCAGCATCAAACATTCTTGTCAGTTTTTGTGCTACGGACACAATCAGCAACAAAGATTCAGACGATTAATAACCAGGTTAACTTTGACATGTGACTGTTGATAAAACTGTAAAAGATTAAATGAAGGAAGATGGAAGGGGAAAAAAACAGAAAAACAACAATTCACTTGAAATATGTACTGTATTCATAAAAAAATAACCAAACACATGGGCCAAATGACATCTTATTAGCAACAGGAAGCAGGGTGTTTATAATAAAATACATTTTCAACACATTGTCAAAACATAAATAAAGTTTTTTTTTACACAATGAAACGAGCACTTTAAAATATACAGACAACAAGAAACCAGTACAAAAAGTTGTCACTATGTTCCTTCACTCTGTGTCTTCAGTATTTTTGTCTCTTTCTCTTTGGTTCCCCCGAGAACGTTCAACTACTGTAAATAATATGGCTTCATATCTGGATGCAGCTGACCGAGCTCTGACTGAGAGCAGTCGTGCTTTAGATCAGCTTCTGCATAGTTTCAACACTGTACAAACAAACACACAAAAGAAAAAAAAAAATCACTTTTTAATACGTAACATTAATAAATGCATTAACAGTTTCGTGCAAGCCGCCGTAAAAAAACAAAACAAAACAAAACAAAAAAAACAGCACCGTGCTTCATAATAATAAAAAAACTATAAAACATTCAACAACAGCATCTCAAACAGAAAGTGGAACAAAATAAATACGACAGATTCAGAAACAGGTGAGAACAAAACGCCTTGAAACGTAAAAGCTTATGCAGATTTGGGGTACCGTACTGTCTCCATAACTTACTGCAGCTTTAATAGAGAAATAAAGGGAGGTCAGAGGTCAGAGGTCGGCTACGGAGCGTCATCCCTGCAGCTGGTGGGATCCTCGCTGTCTTGCTCAAGGACACTTCAGCTCACACGGGGCCTTGAACCACAGAGCAAACTGAAAACTTGAAAACTGATCTGACTCGTCGCTCTTTGACTCGTTTTATCTAAAAAGTTGTCTTTGACTTCCTGACTCAACATCTCCCTGTTTTTTTTTGTTTTGTTTTTTTTGCTACAAAACTGTTTTAGTGGTTTCGCCTACACAGACGAACACAACACAAAGAACAGCTGAAGAGTGGCTAAATAAATCTTAGCATGCTTCCAATACACCGCCTTCATACCCAACCTTAGCTCAGGGACTGTGTGAAAATTACAAGGGTGAAAAAATTCCTTTTCCTTCCCTTTTTCTGACCCTCTCTCCCTGCCTAATAACTTTCACACGGTCCCTTACACCCACTTTTCTCCTTTTTGCTACATAACTGTTGAAGGACATCTGAAGTTTATTTTCTGCAGAATGAAGGTCTGAGTGGTTAAAATATGCAGTGCCTGAGGAAATAAATACAGTATGCAGTGTAACAAATCAAGATTTTCTAATATCAACGTCAGTATTTGCAAATATTTGCTTCATATGGACGTGGTTTACTTCATGAGGACAATTCAGGTGCCATCTCAGGTGTCGTTCACAAGAAATATGATGAACTGAACTGAATTTCAAATACCTTTTCTTGTAAGCAGGTCTTCTATATCTGACAAATACCGCTCATCACCTATCTAAGCAGGCTAAAACTGCTCCCAGTGGGGTTAATAAAGTTGTTTTGGGTTTGAGTAAAATGAAGCGTTTAAGTATTTGCAAAAACTGAACAGAGTGATGCTGCCTCCTGTGTACGGTCTTAATCTCAGGTGTATTTACACGTCCTTGTAAATACAAAACATCTATTTTTTTTTTAATAGAAAGTAAACGCTGGTGAAAACAAACTTGCATTAAATCAGTGTGACCTTGGATTATCTGTTGACCGACTCTTAAACTTCAATTTTACGGTTCTCTAGCTATGACGCTGACCTTGTTAAATCTAACATATTTGGTTGTCCTTGTTACAATATGGTACAAATCAATAGACACCATATTGCTAACAGGTATTAAGGGAGTTAAATGGCTAATACTTATCAGGTTAGAACAGAATAATTAACCCGTTTCATCAAATGGATAAATCGATACGGAGGGGAAACTTTGCCGCCTCGGATAATTAATCATCAAACTGTCCAAACAAAATACACTAAATGTGCCATGCCGAGTCGCGTGCTGTGACTTCTAATCAATCTTTGGTAAAACAGGATTATGATTGTTACAAGCATTCATGTACATTACAAATATAAAAATACAGTTTCAATATTTTATAAAAAATACCTTCATGTAAAAAAAAAAAAAAAGCTGCTTCAACTTTGTAACTGGGAATCGACGTAACAGTGCTCTTAGAATTAAAAAAAAAAGTCAAGTAAATAAATTTCAGGTGCAAATTTTAAAAGACAGACTAACTCCACGATGGAGACAGTTTAGTCTTAAGTGCTCACTGCTAACGAGTCTTCAACCTTTAACGAGTTTACGAAGAGAGGAACACGTCAAGATCAGCGATGACAGCTGCCTGTCTTCTGGCAACGGTGTTCAACAGTCGTTGAGGAAAGGATGGAGCTCCTAAGTCCACCTGGAGGACAACAACAAGAGAATACAGTCACAAATACAGGAGCAATGCCCGGCAACCATTGTGTGCATGGACGAATCAGAGATGAAAATTAATCTTCATTAACTTGAAATATTCTCAAGAGATCCTGCAAAAGTCATCAAAATGCTGTTAAAATAAAAGGTTATAATCTATCTAACCCTGTCGCCATGGCGCCGTGTGGTTGGCAGCCAGTTACAGTATCTCTGAATCTCTGTTTTTAGTGTTTAGTATGCAAACATGGACTTGGAACTATGGAGATAAATTTTTTACTTTTTCGGTTATCCGGACTAATTCATGGCACATCGGGTGACCCATTAAAAAAAAAAAAAAAAAAGCCACGGCTCTCTTGTTTACACTCGAGACTCGCTAGCAAACTCTCTGTGGAAAGACCGGTGATCCGTGCTGAAGTTAGGAGAAAAAGACGGGGCATGCAGAGCTGGATCTAAACGCCGGGAGCGGTCCAAACCATGCGTACCGTCTATTATCAAGGGGAACGCTAACTGGGCTACAGTATGGAGAGTGTAGCATCACAGACACGTGGCTGAATGAACTCACTTCGGACTCTGGACGGCTTTCAACTTGTGAGAGCGGACAGGAGAGCAAAGACTAATTTCTTATCCACCGTGTGTATATACGAGCTCTTGTAATGACTGAATTTCCACGGTGAGGGATCAATAAGTTAGCTCATCTTAAAATACAGCACTTTCACATATATGTTTTGGACTTCCAGATTCACACAGACTGCCAAATATATGTTTTTATTAGCAGTTAAAATGTGGCATTGCGCAACACATATATCAGCCAGGCAGATTCATTTATAGAAACCATCTATCTCACCTGTAGCAGGTAGATGACCCTGGTGACCTCCTGTCCACCGCGCCTAATTGGCTGCAGGACCCAGCAGCTGGGCATCATCTCCCCTCGGACGGCATCCACGCTGGGACGAGGCAGAGACTCCTCGAACACAGACTGCATGGCCAGCACACACAGGCCAGCCTGAGGCGGAGAGCGGGGAGAAAAATAAATAAATAAATCATCAATAAAACAGCCAGTGCAGACGTTTGATCGGCCAAGAGGCAAGTGTACACCGACACTGATAACCAAGAGCTGAGCAGTGTGCTCCACACCCACTGCCTCTGGGTCAGTCTTGTTTATGCTCAGTGTCTCTGTGAGCACGAGCGGTGTCTAAACGACGTGTTCTACATTTTGTGGATGAGAGACTCCGTGTCACGCTGCTCATCATAAAATGATTTTAATTACTAAAGACACGATCGTCCAATCCTGGTTCCCTGCAACAGTAATGTGACCGTAAATGGATGTTTTTCTCCTTCGAGCTAAAGCGTGATTTTTGTGCACAACTATGCTGCAAAAATGCTCAGTGGACCTTATACAAGGGCGAGTAGCAATAATCATCAGAACCGGCTGGATGATTTTGCAGCTGTGCTTACCTGTTTGGACTCAGTGCTGATGCAGCAGAAGTCCCGCGGCTGGCTGAGGTGGCAGGTGGACGGATCTGTTAGTATGTAAACTAAAGAGGAAAACACAGAGAGGAACGTGTCAGACAGGGAAAAACCGGTGGGAAATAAAAGAAAACAACCAAACAAGGCAACAGAACAGAAATATATTGCTAAACAAGCTTGGACAGCAACCTTCAGAACATAATGCATCATTTATATAAAGATACGACGATCTATCTATGGTGTGTGGACACAAATGAACAAAATAAAACAGAGCAGAGCAGAGGAGGATGAGAGTGATCTCACAACGGTATTAAAATGCAACATAGTGCAGGTGTGAGAATGGAGCTGGTCATGCAATACAATGAGCGAGTCGATGATGAATGGGACTGTGCGCTGGACATAACTAATGGATGCAGACGCATCATTTGAAACAAAACACACGTGCAGGCTCCATAAATGCAAAAAATATAAATAGTTTTGCAGGAAGGACAAAATATCTTACATCTTAAATACATCTTAATGCATCTTAAATATTTATTTGCAAGGTAAACTCTTTATGTTGCTCACGTGGGCAAGTATTTATCAGTATCTCATGAACAGCTGTCTTATCTTCATGTTTCAGGTCTACTGTTGGCTAAACTTACAATACTTGTGCTTCAGAATATTTGCTGCACATATATTATATTTTAATTTATTACTGATTAATTCATGCTTAAAAAACTGTTTTACTTTTGTAGTTAGCTGAGATGCATCTTAACTATTTTATACACTGTTGGGTAATTTAATCCATAAATGTTATTTTTTTTAATTAAGAAGGAAAACTCTCTGAGCTGTAGCAGAGCAGAAGTATAAAGAAGTATAAGTTAAGTACCTAAACCTCAAATCTGCACTCAAGTTTAGCTAAATTTACTTCATTCCACCACTGCTAATGCAATGCAAAGAAACCCTGTGAGGATAAATACTAAGCACAGACACATTAGCTCACCCAGCTGAGTGCTGTCATCTAGTGGTCGTGTCCAAACAGAACGGACTGACTGATTATACATGTGGCTCTTGGACAGCTGGCAGATAATGTTCCACAGACTGGTCAGGGGTCTGTCGAGCTCCCCGGCCCCCAGAAAACCGTGGACAGATGGGCTGGAGGAGGGCTTGTGGTACGCCTGGATACCTCGTTCTTCTCCCTGATATCTAAATAAACACACACTTAATACTTTAGCAAATGATATTTATGAAGTTAAGCAGATGATTAATCTGACAGCAGACAGAGAGAGAAGGTAGATGATTTTTTTATTAAAGAGAATGACCGAGCTCACCTCCAGCCTGCTGTGGCTTTGCCCATGAGCAGGTTGCTAAAATCCCCAGAAGAAGCTAGTCGCACCTGTGGGAAAAAGAAACATAGTTCAACCTGATATAAAGTCTAGAAGAGTCAATCAGTCTAATGTTTCGATTACATTTAACAGGATGGATGTTTTTACTGAAACACATTCAGATTTCCTTTAAATCAGCTCTCAGGTCTGTCGTTACCTCAGCCAGAGCTCGACCGAGGAGACTGGATGTGATGTCCTGATAGGTCGTGGATATGGAAGAGGAGGAGCCAAAGGAGGCAGTGCGTTGGCGCGTACAAGCTGGGGGTGACGGAGATGAGGTCATCAGGGGCTCAAACGTGGCGACGGGAGGCTCGAGGCGGATGTCTAGCAAAATACACGGATGGAATATCAATACAGAGAATGTAGAGGGGGACGACGTGGGCAGAACTACTTTGGAAACTATTTTAGACATCAGGAATCAAATACTCATTAGTTTCTAAGTCTAAATTTGAAATCATGTCAACGATTGTTTGTGTAACGACTGTTTTGTCGACTGACGACTGCCCCCGTCTGTTTCGGTTTTGTGAATGACCGTCCAGTCCTCACCGTGGGCAGACAGCCAGGTTCTCTGCGTCTTCACACTTTGAGGACCACATATAGGGGGACGTGTCCTGACCTTCAGTCCTTCATCTTGGAGCCCGGTGACCTGGACAAAAACAGTAACAACAACACTGTTATCCTCTGTGTTGCTCATTCAAGAAGAAATATTACAACAAAGTCAAGATGAGCTGTAAAAAAGAATCCAAAACATTTACATTAGTGGATTTTTCAGCTATTAAATTTATTAATCTCATTTATTCAAATCTAGTGTAATGTGTGACATCAGTGTCCACACCTGTCCAGTCAGAAGAGGTCTGTTGCCATGCTGCAGCTGGGCAGTGTTGCCGCTGTTGTACCCTGATGTTGGTCCAGAGGAAAGGCTCAGGCTGGATCCCGTGCACAACGTGCTGTTACTGATTCGTGTCCGATGCCGCAGGTCATCCTGCTTCACACACGGATAGAGATATTTACAAGTTATTTAAAGTGTTATGCTGTAAAATATATGTATATTTATCTGCAAATGAGTTGGAATCTTAATAATCAGAGGAAAAATGCTTTAACTGCCAAAATAATTAATAAAGTGAGCTCTTTTTCTCTCTTCCATGTGATTTTAAGTTGAATTGATATTTTACAGACAAAGACATTAATTAATTAATCAAAAAAAGATCGAAATATTAATGAATAATGAAAATGATTAGTGTTTTATATATAGTGCTTTAAGTGCATTGACCTCCAGACTATAGAGACTTCATGTTTTACTTATGACACTGCAATCACACCAAAGCCGACCTTGACTTCCTGAGACAGCGCCTGCTGCTGAAGCCTCCTCTTCTCCTGCTCAGTCCTCTCTCGCAGTCGTTCTCTCGCCTTCGCGATCTCTGTCCTGGCCTCCTCTCGGGCTCGGCTGTAGTCCCGCAACAGCTGCTCAATGTCAGACGGATACTGGCCTTCTCCTCGCGGGGGGTCTGGTATTCTATCATTTAGATAATTCACTGAGTTGCATTTAAACCAATAAAAAATATACAATTTCAAACCTAAAAATTTAAGACTAATATGAACAACTTCTTTACATCTTGTGACAGAGCCAGTGTCTTACCTGGTGCTGTCGATCACCTCCTGGCGGAGGTGTTGTAGGTACTCTTTACGCCGACTGGGCATGGCTGCAGACACCTTGGAGGAGGCCTCTTGTGGAGAGGAGCGAGGATGTTTGCTGGGACTCAAACTACGAGCTCTTCGGCAAGTCTGCAGACGTTCTTCCCTCTCCTGCCTCAAACCCTCGATACTCCTGCGGTGTCTGAGAGGAAAGATTCACAGAAATAGAAAATATAACAATAGGAATGAAGTTTTAGGGATGAGCACTGGACCTTGATACCTTGTTGTTTGTAGTGTTTACTATCAAAACTGTCAGATATTGAAAGCTGTCTTGTTTGTCTTTGGTCAAATACTTCCTGATCTAAATTAGGAAAGTCTAAAACTGACAAAAGTTCTTGTATAACTGTTGCAACCACTGATGCATTGACAAGTTTAGGGTATTATATCAAAATAAAGACTATGTGAGTCATTTATATCCTTACCTATCATACAGCTGCTGTTTGGTGGGCGCAGCGGTCAATGGCTCCACTTCTTCCCTGGACCTCGGGGTCAGCATCTTCAACAGTGTATCCGTCTCTCCGAGGCCATAATGCAGCTTGGCCTCTGTCAGCTCCACGGTCAGCGGCGTCGGGTTCATGTTGAGGCTGACCGTTGCCATCACCTGCTCCCTCTCCTGCCGCAGCCTCTCTATCGCTCTCGCCCTTCTGTCGCTCTGCGCCGCGGACTCTGCGTTCGAGCCGTAACTCTCCATCTCGCCCCACTCGGCGCAGTTTCTGCTCTTGTCGTGGTCTTTGGTGACAAATGTGGCCAGTTTGTTTGAAGGCTTTGATTGCTGATGGCTGATGCCTGACCAGTTTGTGAACTTGTTGTGCAAGGGCAGGTCCTCTGGGACAAACTGGCGGTCTGGACACAGGGACACGCTGATGAGAGGCGTAATGTTTACAAGGATGTCTGTGTTGCACTCACTGGGTGCCAGCGACACCGTGTCGTCCTCTTGAAGTTGAATAGTCTTGTTGCTGACTACGGATGGATTGTAGGAATCAGTGCAAAAATCTACAGAATCAACTTCAGGCCTCGTGAAGTTTGACGTTATTCCACGTCGGGCTTTAGCCTGCTCGTCAACATCAGTCGGTCTTAATATGGGAGAGATCTGGCTCTGCATAGTTAAACCTTTTGTTGCAGTAGAAGTCCTCCACTGCTTAGAGGTCATCTGCCATTTGGCAGCCTTGTCTTTAGCTGTAACATCTCTCCTGTAAGTGTCTGTATGCCGATCCAGTGAACTAAAGCTTACAGAGCAGTTATCAGAACCTTTAGGGCTCGAGCAACTCATTTCACTAACCTTCTCAAGTGATACAGATTCTGATTTACAAGAAGAAACATCACACTCCTGTCTGGGCATTTGATCATCCTCTGAAACAGTTGTGCATGCTGATTGTCTGCCGGAAGGCACACTGAGGCTGCCTTTCTCAGAACTATGGTCTCTATTTATATGCTGATATTTCGGAGGACACGGCGCTGATTGGTTTCCTTTCTGCTTCACACGTAATCTTGCTCCCACAGTCAGTATGGGAGATGATGCGCGGTCTGTGTATGTGGCTTGCTTCTTTAAAGAAAGTGATAGGTCATTTCTTAAAGAGGGGCTGAGATTTTCAGATACTGCAACACTCCTGTGGCACAGTGCCTCGGGCGTGCTGTGCTTTGAGCCTCTAGTAGAAGCAGATCTTACACGTCTTTGACATTCACCCGCGGCCTTTAAAGGAGGTGTTTTTAGAGGGCCGTTCTCTGATCGCGAGGCAGGCCTTTGTGCTGCAGCAGAGGTGTTAAACCTCAGGTCAGGCATACTCTGCATCTTTTCATCTGCTTTGCTCTTCACCGCACGGTTCTCACTCTCGTCCTGAGATACACTGACCACCTCTGAACCAATCACTTTGACTATCACATTGACTTCATGAGATCTGTCGCTGGGTGCTTGATTTACAGCGACGTCCTTCTCTGCTGGTCTTGAGGGCCTTTCGGTCTGGATGCCAACATCTACGGCCGTCTGAGTCGAGCAGTCTCTCTTGGTGTAGTCGGTAGACTCGCTATAAGAGATGCTGATATTTGACAAGTTGACGCTCCTCCTCAGACTGGACTTGAGGGATTCTCCTGTTCGCATTTCCTGGACATCCCCAAGCAGGTCTGAGGTGCTGTCGATTAGTTTTGAGAGGTGAGCTGACATGCTTTCCATGCTGGCCCATGTTGGAGTTTCTTTAATGTCCACTTTAGTTCTCTGTGTTGTAGGTACGTCGGTGTTACTCCTTTTGTGCCGCTCTCTCCTCTTTGGAGCGCTGCTATTGCTACCAATATTTACTGTCTGAAGGCCACGCTCAGTTTGAGTGCCACTTTCACACGTCCTCTTTCTTTGGGTTCTGCTTGCCTGGGACTCTTGCTCAGACGAGTACACAAACATAATTTCATCCACCTGACTGGAGTTGTTACTGGTGTTACCACCAGGAACGTCATTACTCGAAGAGTTGCCAGTCACCGTCAGGCTGGCTAGATGATCGTGAATATCAACAGATGTTTGTTGAGATGTTTTCTTCACTTGTTCCTTATAATCTTCCATACTGCTAAGTGTACTGGAGAGCCCCTTGTTGGTGGCATAAGTGCTCAGATGGGAATTGAAAGGTGAGTCCTGCCCGTTCAAACCGTTGTCGACACTGCAGCATCTCGTCATGCGTTTCTCGGCGCTGTTCAGAAGTGGAGATATACAGGACAGGTCAGCGGCACTTCCGAATGCTGGGTTCTTGTAACAGTTTTGGTTTGGGTCACCGTCTTGCCACTGGTGAACAAAAGGGTTGATGTCACTGGAGGCAAAATGCATAGGGGAGTCCTGAGACTTCAGCGTATGTTGTGGTTCCCCTTTCTTTGCAGACGGGATATTTTGTTCTAGATTTGTCTTCTGTGACGTTGCCTGAGGAGGTAAAGAGTGGGTGTAATATCTACAAACTTTAACTTCACTTTTACCCAGAGTCCCAACAGAACAAGTCTTCATTTTAGATTTGCTCGCTGACAATGAAGTAGAAACATCTGGATTGTTATTTCTGGCCTGTCTGACTTGTTCGCCATTACTTTTGCCGAGCTTTACCCATTTAGATGGGAGCCGTGAGCTGTGATGCACTCTGGTGGTTTGGTCATCGTCCTCCTCATCATCGGATGACTTAATGGAGGACTCAGAGGAAGAGGAGGGATGAGTCTGGATCTTAGACTTTCTGAACCTCTTAGACTTGGACTTTTTAGACATAAGAGCAGAGTTATCCAATTTATCGCCAGATGTCTTGAGCTCAACCTGTTGGCACGTCACAGACCCATAGCCAACTGTATTTCTGATGGCGTTTCCATGTGGTATCTCGCATTTTGGCTGCACAGCACCAGAAATACATGCTTCAGATTTTGACTCTACGAAGATCTTTGGAGTCAATGTCTCTTTGTCATTTTTCATGACACAATCCTGGCATTTGTTGCTGTAATTCATATTGACCACACAAGTCTGAGCAAATTGATTTGAACGAGTCTGTGGACGGTTGAACTGATCCAGTGCTGCGATACAAGGTTCATTTCCTCTTGTATTGTCTGTTTCACCATTTTCATCATGGCCAGGAGTGACAGCAAAAGCTCTCATAGATGAATTCTCAACAGTGGCTGTGTTCTGTCCATGCAGTTTGAATTGAAGATTTCCCTCATCAGGTTGTAATTTTATGGATCCAGATGCGTCAGGACTATTTTGGAAATGTTGCCAAACCTTCCTTGGTGTTTTGTTTTGTTTGTACGAATAACCTTCTTTATCTTCAACACTGGCTGTGGTTTCCATGCTGACAATGTTTACATGATTACAGCCACAGTTTTCTTTTGCATCACCCAGGGTGGAAGCTGTTTCATGGGGTATTAGGAGAAGTTTGGCCCCAGTTGAAGGTGTTTTATGAGATATTTGGTGAGGTTCACCCACAGTTGAAGGTGTTTCGTGGGGTTTTTGATAAAGTTCACCAACAGTGGAAGGTGTTTCATGGGGTATTAGTAGAAGTTTGGCCCCAGTTGAAGGTGTTTCATGGGATATTTGGTGAAAATCAGAATTCACAGCAGGGCCATCCAAACAGCTCCAAGTGTCCATTTCATTCTCCACAGTGTTTTCTTGTGGATCAATACATTTGTTTTGTGAAGAGGAACAACTCACTGAGGCCAAACTAATTGGATGCAAATCAGGGTTGCCAGAGTGCCTAGACTCTCCGTGGCTCTGGCTGTTGTTTTTGGAGACACAATGATCGATTACTGGCTTGTTTGATGTGACGTCAATGAAGGTACAAGCATGGTCAAACTTCTGTGTTACTTCAGTAGATTTAAACAGGTTGCTCTCATGGCTAGCCCTGAATTCAGCTAGCAGATCTAATGCCTGGTGCTCACTTTGGTCTGCTGTGTTTTCACTTGTCATTCTTTCCAGTGGAGGGACTACTCTGTCTTTCACCTGATCACTTGTTTTATCTCTCATCTCTCTTTCTGTCCATCTATTACAGCCAGAATGACATGCAGATGATGACAAGGCATCCATGCTTCGACTCCAGCTCTTCCTCTCATCAGCACTGTCGACTAATGACAGTGTCATGTGTTCTTTCACCACTTCTGAGATTCTCAGGTCAATGGCGCTGCAAATTGCATCAGACTTGCAAATGTGTTTTCTATTTTCTTGATGTTTTCTTAGGTTGTCAATTTGGGATCCTCCCCCTTTTGTTTCCGCAGCTCCTTCCTTTATTGTTACATTTCCCTTTTCAACTGCGTTCCTCTCCCCTGCCGAGGTACAACTCTGAGAACTACTGTCACCACATTCAGACTCCTCATAAATCTGACAACTCTCTCTAAGTTTCCGGCTCATGGGATCAGAAACTGGCGATGCCACTGAAACCACTGCATCTTGTCTAATGCTGCCATCAACACAAGCATAATCACATTCAGGGCTGTCAGTTTCCACAGAGGACTGTTCCCCTTTTGAATCACTGGTGTTATTATTGTCATCAGTCCAAATATCTTCCTGGCTGCCAGCTGGTGCGGAGCAGAAAGTTACAGACTCTCTGCTGTTGCTCCTTTTTGGGATTTTCAGGCTACCTATGAAAGCATCCTGTTGGTCTTTGTTCCTCTTCCTGGAATTTTTACAAGCTGATTTAACAACCTCCTGCTGTAGTGCATTGCACTGCTCAGCGCCTTTGGTTTCAACCTTATCTGACGTTTTGTTCCTTGTAAAAGAAACACATTTCATATTCCCAAACTCAAACTGGTGTATGTTTTTCAACTTTTCTGTTGCACCATCTAGATTGCATAGTACTTCATCTTCAGTGGAGGATCTGAAGGCACACGCAGCGTCAGAAATCTTGTTCAACGCTTGACTTTGCTTCGTAGGACTTGGTGTACACATTTCAGTGTCAGATGACAACCTAACATCAGGAACCACCATGTCAGATACATCAGCGAACATCTGAAACAATTTTACTTGTGATGCCTGTTGTTCAGTGTGGTGGATCTCAGTGGGTGTCACACAAGCTGTCTGATCTAAGGTTGGTAAGGATTCTGGACTACTGTAGTCTGTAGCATCAACTGCCACATGTGCCATTCGTCCCTTTGGTTGCTCTACACAACATCCTACATCCTTCTGGGCTTCATCTGGTGTTTTTAGAACATCTAATATTTCTGATGTGCCTCCTGAAATTTCAAGACTGTGTTCCTGCACTGTTAAATTTACACCGTCAGTGCTGGTGGACGTTGAGCTACAGCTTCTGGATCTGCTCTGAGAGTCTGAGCGGTTCATACTGGTTGGACTAGGACTGTTGCTGCTGCTGCTGCTGCTGCTGCTTCTCTACACCCCTGAACATCATTTTTCTCTGGAAAGGCAGAGAATCTCTATGAATCCTTGGACTGTCTGCTGCGTCGGTGGAGGACCAGGCATCAGTGAGCGCCAGCAAGTTTTCTGGCTCCCTCACACTGCAGCTGCTCAGGGAGCGTGGGCTGCTGGTCGAAGTGGTCTGCATGTTCCCAAAGTCCTCAATCAATTTGTGTACAGTGTCTCTGGAATCTGCTACTAATGGGTTGTGGGAAGGAGGCGTCATTGTTGAACCACTGTGTCTTGACTTGAGGGAACCTTGCTGGGTCCAATACGCTTCCGTTGAGAGTACCTGAGCTTTCTGACAGCTGTCTAAGCTGACCTCTTCTGTCCTACTATGCTGTGCAGATGAATAAGGGCAATCTGTAATCAATGAGTAAGTTGGCACCACTGTTTGGCTAAGCCTCTTCACTGTTGAGTATTTCCCACCGCTCTCCACAGCCAATGAATCTTTCGACATCCGACTGTCTTCACTCTCTGCTTCACTCTGAGTTGCTTCCTCGTGTCTCAGCTGCTCTGCTAGGGCCGTCGCATAAGCAGAGGACAGGGAATCAAGAGAAAAAAGGCTTTCACAGTCTGACGTTCCTTCATCCCCGACGTCTTGCTCTTCCTCCCATCCGATCAATCCGTGCTGCCTCTCGACCCATCTGCTGGTCTTGCTCATCAGAGCCTCTGTACTGTGCCACCGCCTATGTCTAACGTCTTCAATCGGAGTCCTTTGGTCAAGCTCCTCACACGAGACGGCTGTTTTAATGGCACATTTACTTCGGCTCATCTTGTTATCTTTAAGGCTCCTGTCTCTTCTTTGTCTCCAGTGAAATCTGCTTGCTAGCCTCCCCAGATGTTTGGGGCCACGTCCTCCATTCGCACCTGATGGTGGTTTCCTGAACACTTTGGACAGAGCTGTTTTTAACCTGGGCCCCACAGAACGAGAGAAAGTCTTCTTGATAGTTTCTAGTCCCTTGTTAGCTGCAGGCAGTTGAGTTATCTCATTCATGCAAGGGACAATCTGAGAACTGGGTTTGGGTGTTGCGGGTCCTTGTTTATTTTCTTTGCTGGCTGGCTGCAAAGAAGTTCCAACTGGTGACTTCAGAATGACTGTTGAGTTCTGATCCGATCGGTTCTTAAAAGACAAGTCTCGGTTTGGCAGCAGGGGTTTTCTCTCTGGTCGTTCCCGGCAGGGTTGAGCTTGGGACTCCTCTTTCACAGGTTGTCTGATGTTTTCGGAGGAGCTTACTCTACTGTGGCAGGATTGGCTTTGTCCTGAGGAAAGCAAACCAGAACAACTCTGGGTTCTTTCCCGAGGAAGACACTCATCCGAAACCCACTTTCTGCTGCCAATGGAATCAGAGGATGTGGAGGAATGTGACGTCAATTCTGTGGATCTGTTCCTCTTGAGGAAGTGTCTGTTGAGGAGAGAAAAAGAAAGACTGAAATATTTTGGACTGCATTAGCCCGTTACTTAAGCAAAGAAGTTTACTTCCTGCCCTCCATGCAAATAACTCTACAGGTGGTGCTTACCTGAAGATAGGAGTGTTCTGTGGGTAAAGCCGAGACAGAAGATCTGCCGAGAATGAGTGTCTACGAGAACCAAACGGTCTTCCTCTGGATTTTGAGGGGGACCCAAGCTCAGGAGATTCTGGGCTGTCTGGTCCTGGAGGCAGGACCCTTTCCAGCCTCTGCAATTCCCTCTTAGCTTCCAACAGATGCCGTTTACGGGCGATTCTCTCCAGCTGGTAGTGCAACCTTTTCCGACGGAGGCAGCTCTCGGCACGGCAAAGGGCGTGATGCTTTAGTAGCTCCTCCTGCACCGCCTTCTTCCTGGCCCTTACCACCTGGGATGGACGATCCACTGTCTGATCCTCAGTTCCATGACTTGTCAGGCGCTCCAGAAGGGGTGCAGGGATAATGTCTGTTTGAACTCCGGACTCTTGGGTGATTTTCTGCTCTACGGTTGTTAGATGCTGTTTCTCCTGCAAAATCCACTGCTGGACTGTTGGGTAAAGATTTTCAGAAGGGAATATTTCTCAATATTCTACATTTTACATGGTTATCCAAAACCAACTAGAATTATCTGAATGTGCAATAACTTGCAATAATATATGAGTGTGTAGAAAAACTACTTACTCTCACTGTACTGCTGTCGGAGGTGGGCCTGCTCCCTCTCCAGCTCTCTCTCAGCCCGTCTCTGTTCAGCCTGAATCTCCTGCCGCAAACTCTCCACGTAGCGCTGCTGCTCCTCTACATGCTGCCTGGCGGTAGACTCCTCACTGGGGGAGAGAGAGGCACCCAGCTGCCCTTGGAGCTCCACTTCTTTGACACTATAAAACAGACACATAAATCCAGACTCAAAAACTGATGGAAAAAAAAACACAACCAAAAAAATCGGAAATCATTTTTCATCTCACCTTGGTACAATTTCGTGTCTATAATTTAGTAGTTTGGTGGTGGAGGATTGAAAGTAAAAGCTGCTGTTGTTGGTTTTCGGTTCTGCGTCTCAGCAGTAACCAAGCAACAGCTGAGCCTGTCCTGTAAACAGCTAACTGGGATTGTTCACAAGGGTGGGGGCTAATGGAAACACGTGACATCTCCACCAACTCGACTGAAACACGCACAAAACACCATCCTATTTCTACCGCATGAACACTGGTACAAGACATGTACCTCTATCAAATATGTATGCTGTGAGTTGGCAGAATAAGCTCTCTGCACAGAGGGATGAATATTGTGCCGTTTTGTGAATTTGTTTTTGGAGGCAGTATTTACCTGAGGTCAGGGGTCAAGGGGCAAAGGTCAATGTAGGTGCAGCTCATGCCACCTTCACTGGCCTGAGAAGAGCAAAGAAAAGATCAACTTTAATATTCAGCAGGGAAAAATCACAGCTATCAACATTCCTGGAACATGATCAGAGATTATTTTGTGCATCACTAGCATCACATCAACCACAGCGTCCCGCTCATCTGCTCATTATTAACCTTATCATGATTGCCATCATAACCGACAGGATCGTTTTAATTTTTTAGCTGAGCAGCGCCTACCCGTCTGCGCTCCCGGAGGACTGCTGCCTCTGCCGGGTGGTTGAAGCGGAACTTATGCACTCCTCCCAAGGTGATCACCGTCCCTGGAGAGATACAGATCCTTCGTCACAAGTTCTGCTTGTTCTGCAGCGTCGTGTTGATGCAAGCTGGAGAAAGTGTAAGTGTGTATGCTGCGGTGTATATGAGCGGGGTAGAGTGGATGTTGAGTGTGTCTATATGTTAATCCATGAGAAGAATCTGTGCGCCTTTAAGTGAGCATGCATACATAAGTGCACATTAACCCACATATGTGTTATCAAACCATATCTGTGTATCTTTAAGTGGGTGAGTGTGCACAATTGTACATTAACCTATATGCCATATTCAGCATAGTGCAACGATCCCAACATATCACGTTTTTACCCGGAAGTTATAGCAACTAGAAGCAAAGGCAACATTACTGGAATAAAATTCTGGTATTCGGAGGTACACAACTCAACAAAATCTATAATAATAGGTCTAATATTTTTATGAATGATATATTATCTTTAAGACAGTCTCAGAACATGCAATAATAAACAACAAGTGTCACCAAATCAACTAGAATTTAACTATTATGGATCATAACTTTGTGTTGTACGTAAGCTAAGATTTTATAGGGCATAAAAACTGTCACATGGTATTAAAATAAGAATTTATTATTAGTCAAATAAAAGTGACATGATGCAAGCTGCAGGCCTGCATATCCACGAGGGTCAGATCAGATATTAAAAACATGCTACAACTTTATTTTTGCTGTTCGCTTTGACTACAAAATATCCAATCTGTGTCACATGAGCGTAAAAAAAAAGACAGTGTGATTAAATGGTTTCACTGAGGACAGGAGCTGACCTTGAGCCAGTCGGCAGGGCTCTGTGACCTCTCGGTCGTTGAGCAGGCAGACGCAGCCCGGCAGCGGCCTGAGCGTCACCACGCCTCCGTGGTTTTCAATCTCGCAGCTGGCACTGCCCTGCAGAACTGGAAACACGAAGAATGCAGAGACACAATCGCACGTACGGATTTAGAAAGCTGTGCTGATGCAGCTACTGTCCTGCTAAATATATCCAGCGCTCAATGCAGCATTTAATGAGAAGTGAGCATTCCATTTTGGGATATGTTTTACTATGCGTTCACACACTCTCATTCTCTGACAGTCTGCTGTATATGTGTATCCTCTGCCGTGTTCCCTGTTTCATGCTGCATGTTTTGTCCAAATCTGCCAGTTTGCTGCACGTCTGCTCTGTGATAATGCACAGCTGTAAGACGCTTTGAGGATTTCCACTCTTGTAGTGTACCAATTAAGAAAAAAATTCTTATTACACAGTTTCAAAAGGAATATATGCAGCGGGGCAAGGAAGCATGGAGACCCAATGAATAAATAAATACCTATTTGTGGTTCCTCAAATTGTTCCTGAGGTCCAATGTGGGTAACTCCTTCCTGTGAGAAACAAAAAAACATTGTGTAAACATGGCAGCTGCATTCAAAATCTACAAAAACAAAAACAACTACTGTGCATACCGGACATAAAACACAAGCAACGGCAGCTACAGTGAATTTTACACAATAATCTGAGAAGTCCTTGTCGCTGACAGAAAAAAAATATCATTTGTTTACTTTGAATCTTATCTAATGGGATTAAGAGCTTTCTTATATGGTGTCAAGACCACATGTGCTCCCAGGTGGCCTCAGCTCTTCACATGCAGGAAACAGTGTAATTGTCAGGCCTGAGGGTATGCTTGTCATTGTCAGAATCAGGACAGCTTAAGCTCCCCCGAGTCCTAGCCTCAGAACTAAGAGCCTCTTATCCAACTGAGCTCCATGCATTGTGGAAGACGTACACACACACACACACACACACACACACACACACACACACACACACACACACACATAAACAGAGATGGTAGATCAACAGGACAGTTGGAGGGTGGAGTGAAAAGAAAAGACAGTAGAAACGCACCTTTCCTCAAGAGTTTTTCTAGCAGAACAGAGAGAAAAAAGTAGGAGGAGGAAGAAGGGGAAGAATCTAGTAGAAAAAAAAAGAGAGATGGTTACAGTCAAGACAGCTGACAAATCAGTAAACTTGAGAGTTGGGGAAAAGTAGAGCGAATAAGGAGAATATCACTTTGTTTTCGTTCATGCAAATGTGTATTTTTAGTGTACACAACAGGAGATGAAAAGAAAGACACACTTCCTGTACAACTAACTAATCTATGACACTATCAATACAAATTCCTACATAACTATCATGTATTCTGAAATTTACACTAAAATTCATGAAGAAAAGACCCCATACTAAAATACTACATCATATATCCAACATGTCTATCCGCCGTTTGTATCATCGTACCCTGAGGTGATAGAAGACGACCCCGGTGCTGAGAACATCTCTATCCAGAGCGACCAGATGCGGTTGGAGGGAGTTGATGAGGAATCCAGCCCGGTCTCTGTTGATGTCCACGCTGTACTGTTTCAGCAGCTCCTTCTTGTCTCTCCAGCCCTCCGACCAGTCCTTCGTCAGCTGCTCCACCTGAGGAGGAGGACGTGGATGAAGATAACGAAGGGAGGTAATTAAGAGAGGCAGCTGAGACCAGCGTAGAGTAGATATCTGTGTCTGTCAGGGAGACGATGATACCAACAGTATCAATGCTAATACTGCACTACTGCTACTTTCCCAACAAACACGGCGTGACAATGTGCCACAGATATGTACTTATTCCAGTGATATCCACTGCTGAGACATCTGCTGCTATCCCAATACAAAAGAGGTGGATGGATTCTTGTTTATGGAGCTGTTGGAGATGTTTTCTTTTCAACAGACAATGTTCTAGTTGCTCAGGACAATCCACAAACCTCAATGGGAACATATTTTGTTGTCTCTGCAGAATCTCAAATAATCTCACAATCTTTAGAGGAGCTAGATACAGGAAGGACTAAGTTGGAAAAAGTGTCTAATGTAACGCGGGTTGACCGATCCTTTAAGTTGATATCGTGCACACAAATATATCTGCATCATATTTCTATCTTTTCTGAAACCTTGTGACCCCGACTACAGTTTAAAATTCAAGACCTGTTGGTTTGAATAATTGGCCGCATTTGTGATAATGGACCCATCAATAGGTCAATGAGGTTAAAGATGTCAAACAGATACGTTTTGTAGGAGTCTATGTAGTGAAATCTGACATGAAACTGAATATGAAAGCAGACCGGCTTCATGTGTCCAGGAATACTGTGTCTGTCAGGCAGATGTAACCATCTGCGTCGACCCTGCGTTACCTTTAGTTCGTTCTGTAGCACGATGTCAGAAAGGTTTCCATCCCTCTCATCACTCAGGGATGGACTGGGATTACGCTGCTGTCAGTCAAGAGAATAAAAGGAATGATCAGTCAATGTGCGAAAGGAAAATGTCACAGTCGTTACAATGCAATTCACTCTTTACAACCCAGGGGACTAAAAAACGTCACAGAGACACAAAGCACTGTGCTAAGCCTTTGCTACAAAAACTTGTAATGTGGGAATCTCTTTCATTCAAAGCCTACAGTACTAAGAGGGTAAACCCAGCGGGGTGTATCCCTGAGAGAGTCAGCGCTATGCTCTGACGATAAAAAGGTCACCATACCATTTCAAAGCTGAGCAGCATGCTCTTCAGCCTGTCAATCTCCTCTCTCAGTTCCCTGATCAGCCGAACATTGGCATCCTGCACAGAAATCAAAGCGCACGTTAACCTACGAAAAAAACAACAACATTTGGATCAAACTGAATTCTTCATCGTCGGACTCTGAAACAGCCACTGACCTCATTAACCCGAGGCTTGTTGACGATATTTCTGGCATGGGCGGCGTAGCGCAAGGTGCTGAGGGTCTCGTTGTAACTGTTAGCGGAGGGTGAGACCGCTGCGCACACATACACACACACACAAACACACAAGTAAAAGACACACATAGAGCAATTAGCAGTCACATCACAATAAATAAGCGTGTAGAGTTTCAAGAGCGAGACTCGGTTGGTTTTAGTAGTGTGGTCACATTACTGCAAACTATTTTCCAAAGCATAACAAGTACTTTTTAAATTTATTTTCCAGACATCCAGCCAGTCCTTAGGTTTAGTACACTGCAGAATAACTTGCAGACTTGCAGTACACTCAGAAATCAATGCACATGCATTTATTTTTTACATTTTTCTGATCAAAGTTAAATTATCTTGTGACGCTGCAGCAGCTATGAAGAGCAGCGGCTGATTTTAAGTCTCCAAAGTTAGCTGCCATTTAGAAAACCTACCAAATATTACATTACATTTTTGTTTTCACTCTAATTCTTTTAATTTTGCATGTTTGCCTTTTGAGTTTGCAACAGCTCTGTTCAGAAACTTCCAGTTAAGGCTTAGGGAAGTCACTGCCGTGGTCCTTTTTCATCTGTTACACTTACTTGCGATCATGATGGTCTTGGAGTTGCCACCCAGGCTGTCTTTCAGCAGCCAGGTTAGCACCGAGTCTCTGTAGGGGATGAAGCAGTGCCTCCTCCCACCACCACCACCACCACCACCTCCTCCTCCTCCTCCTCCTCCTCCTCCGCCTCCAGAGAGGGAGCTGCTGTGGCTTCCCACCGTGCTGCCATCGCCCTCAGAAGCCATGCTGTTGATACTCTGACAGCTGCTGGACATCTGGGAGTTCTGGGCTGAAGAGGAAGCAGTGGGAAGAAGAGGTAATTGAGAGATTTATGGTGCTGCTACAGACAGAAGGGAATGCTTTAAGGAAAGAGGAAACGTGGAAGGAAAAATAGGAATTTGTGGACGTTCATGCTCAGTTTAATTCTCTCTTAGACATCATCACTTTGACTTACCAAGAGCAGATATGACGATGCCCAAAGTAACCAGCGACTTGTTGATGTTAGAGCCCTCGGTCAGTCTATCCCTGCAGTAGTTGGGGTCTGCTCGCTCACTGTGAGATAAAATATAAACTTAACATTAGGTTCATGTCATTCAAGTGATTAAAAACACAGATTAAAATGTGGAACTGAGAATTTAGGAACTCTCATCCACTAGGGGGCAGATTTGTCAATGACTTTGACTTGATAAATGATGAGAAGAAGAAGGAAACATCAGTTGCACCTTCCAGCCAAGTCCACCAGGTTTATCTTGCTGACAGTTTCTGAAGGAAGGTTATTTTCTAGGATGGCCTGTAGAGGAAAGACGAGAATAATCAGACTGGAATCTGAAAAACTACAAATAGAATCATTAGCAGATGAGTGTAGCTGTGCATAATCTGATAGGAGGGCTGAGGGAGATGATAACCTGTGTGTACTGGATGGTGAAGATGGCGTGGGATCTGCTGCTGGCGTCGTGGTTGTGGGTTGCTGCCGTGATTCGGTTGGCGATGCCTTCCTCCAAGAGGTCCATGGCCTGCTTGCAGTCTGAGACCACGTGCTGCGACAGGTCTGATTAGAGGGAAGGAAACACAGAAAACAGAGCAAATGCACAGTTTTATATGAACCTCCAAAATGTTTGTTAATTCCCACAGAGGACAGAAAGTCATGTGAAACTCCCAGTGAGAGTGATTATGATTGTTGAGGATTAAAAAAGCATACTCTTTACAGAGTCCTCCAAAAAAGACATGTAAAGGGATGAAGCTTCATCCCATGTAAAGGGATGAAGAAAGATATAGATTCACATTTGAAGCTAGAAGTTGTGTGTGGCTGCTTTAGGAATAAGGTGATACACCGAGTAAGTAAATGGAACTTCACTGTTACGCTGATGGCAACGAGCAGAGGGACAGTCAGAGATGAGAAAAAGACACAAACAGGAAGTATGTCTCATCAATACTTGCTCATGTTTGAGCTGTAATATTTTCCCATGACAAAAAACTCAATGCTCAACTTCCAGGCGTGAATCACGTATCTTAAGCGGCTGTAACACACATGCACGCTCAAAGACTTGTGGCGCCAACATGTGGTGACTTATTCCTTGTCTTAAATATGAACATTTAATACACATATTTAATGTATTTAAAGAGAATAAGAGTGGCTGTGAAACACTGTTTGATGGAAACGTGCTGGCAGAGGAGAGGTCCTTAAAGTGGTGTGTGTGTGTGCGGTGGAGCGTTCTCCTTGGAACCACAAGGAAATGACTTCACTTCCTCTGGTCAACTGGGATTTCTCCTGATACAGACAATGAGTGGATGTGGGGCTTTAAGCAGAGAGAAGGCGGGCGGATGAGAGGGAGAGAAAGAAAAAGGAGGAGGAGGAGGAAGAGGAGGAAAGAGATGAGGAGAAGGAGAAAGAGAAGACGAGCTAAAAGAGGAGTCTGGGTCAGAGCCAGGACAGCTAATTCTGGACCTGATCAAAAGCTCAACGACGGAACAAAATTCCACCGCTGACCACATACCGCAGTGACTTGTAAACTAAACTTACAAGACACGAGCATTACTCAAAATACTGCAGACCATGTTACACATCCAAGTCCATAATTTGACAAAATTATGTGTTTGAGTGTGGATGACAGAAAATTTACCTTTGGTATCCACTCTCATCTTCACTCTCTAAGCACAGAGTGTTTCGGACAGATTGTATGATCCACGACTGAGTCATAAAACTGTAAAATTTAAATATGCAAAGTCCTTCTTTATGTCCGATACATCAGGGTGCTCCAAGGTTACTTAAAATAATGTTTTTTTCCTGTGCTGAGATTTGGTATCTTATTTTAATCTTAGCTGAATTATCCTTGCAGGGTAATGAGAATGTGCAGCCTCTAGACCTCTAGATAAGTATTTAATCAGTAAGACAGACAGAAAAAGACTAAAAGAGGAAATGATCTGTTGATTCTGGAGCTCAACGATTTGTGCAATTACACCTGGAACCGTGGGGTCATGTTTGAATCCTGAATTTTAATTCTAATTCATTGAATTTGTTGGATTTGCTTTGTGTTTGTAGGATAGATCTTTGTACAAAGCCTTAGCTCTCTACTGTTGTTTTGCTTCTCACTTTTACACTGGAGGATAAAGTCAATAGTAACAAATAAAACATCACTTCGGTGTTGGAGGGGAAGGCTAAAGTGGCAAACAAAGAACACCTTTCTGGTTTAAACTGAGTTTAAATGAGTTTTCTGGGACGTACATTGTGTCTTTGCTGTCAAACACTTTATAGATTACAGGTGCAGGTGTACCGAACACTCACCTTGCACGTAGGGTCCTTTCTCGGGGTGTTCTCGAACTCTCAGGGAGGGTCTCTTCTTCTGGTCTCCTCGACTCAGCAGGTCTCGAACACGCTCGTTATAGATCTCCAGGAAGCTGCAGGGACACGGGGATGAAACAACATCCTGCTATCAACACACAGGACTGGATCACCTAATGTCCAATGATAATAATACGCGACAAACCTACGTACAGTCCCGTTACACATCATCTGAGTAGTATGTTATGTCAGAAACAATCTTTAAGTTAACCTTTCTGGCATTTTGCCTTAATTGTAAAGTTGAGAGTGTACAGACAAACAAAGAAGAGGGTGGCGACGTGTGACAATGGTTGTATTTGAACCAGGTCGTAGTCATGGTTACGTGGTCCGCGCTTGAGACTGCTGGTCCAAACGAATCGGCCCAGAAACGACGCTCACCCAGAAAGGATAATATCTGTTCTGTTAAATTAACAAAGCTTCAACAAGTTGCTCTGAGATTGCCCCTGACGCAGACAGGAAAATCCAGTTTTTCATTTGCATTGTGCTGCCTGCAGCTTTGCAGCATAATTGTTCTGTAAGTACTCGTCTAATTTGAATTTTAGGAAGTGGACTGATTGTTTAAAAAAAGGGGAAAGAGAGTCGGACAATAACAAAGTACCTGATCTCCACTCTGCTTGAGTTCTGTCCATCAGGAAAACTGTCTTCAGACCTAAAGAGACCCTGTAAGGAAAGGACAGAAGCAACTTACTACACGCTACAACACCACGGGACACGTGGCTGAATTATCAGTGTGCAGCTCGTTGAATTTTACAATCCACTGATGTACCTGACAGATCCGAGGGGTCAAGCCAATGGAGTCCTGACAAAAAAACAAAGCAGAGAGTGAGCGTACAGTAGCATCATTTTGACAGTTGTCATGTGGAACTGTGTCACATCTAAACGCCACAAAGTGTTCACGTTTGGTTATTTTCAGCGCAGCGTGGTGAGAGCAGTTGAGGCCTGAAAAATGTACGTAATGTCAGTGTCCTGCTCACCGGTGTCCCCATCATGGTGTACGTCTTTCCAGATCCTGTTTGTCCGTACGCAAACAGGCACACATTGTAGCCCTCAGAGGCCCCGGACAGCACCGACACTCCCAGGTCCTGGAACACCTGAGGAGCATTAACACACACACACACACCCTAAATCACAAATACACAAAGAAAGACTGACTAAGTGATGTCTATAAAACAACCAGGTGGAGTCGCACACCTTGATTGAACTCTGTATCTTTTCTAAATGTCGACATAATTAAGATTGTTGCTGATTCAGGATGAAAATCACTTCAATTGCACGTTAACGATGGAAGCAAACAAATCTGAATGTGTGTTTTGCTAAAAAGAAAGGTGCTGATGTGTTTTCAGCGTAAGCTGATGTCCTTGATCTTAATCGCACTGTGTTTTTTACGTGAGTGTAGGTTTACACCGAGGTTTCGCTATCACAATGCTGTGGCAGCGGGCCAGTGGTGGGGAGGTAACGTTGCTTCCTGCTGAGGTGTTTGGGTAAGGAGCAGGGAGGTCAGCTAATACACTGGGTAAACAACTTTGCAGAATGTGAATGTGAGCGAAAACAAGTGTGGGGGTAAGAAGATTTTTTTTTTTTTTAAAGTGACTTGGTCAGGAAAATAAACCTTGTCTTGAAGCGCGGTGGTGAGATGGAGGGGATCCGGGAGAGTCCCACTCAAAACAATCAACTGAGGCCTCTTGTTTTCCTTCTCTCTGCGTCTGTATCAGAGAGCCGGAGATTATTAGCACGAGGTCATACGGTCATATGAGACGATTTAGTATTAAACACATGACAGTGTATGAAATCTGTGTGTGTTCATATAATATTCTGTTTTCAGGAAGAAATACGTTGTAATTGGGGCAAACTGACACATCAACGTTGCCGTGAGCAGTCCTGAAGGTTGCCATACTTGACTGACAATCTTTATTGCAATATTATAAAGCACTGGTTCTCAAACTTACACTTGGGTGGTAAATAAATGAATTTAGAAACAGTTAAAACTATCAAAATACTCAGTTTTGAATGAAAATAAACTATGAGAATGCAGGAATGTAGTTCTGTATTTCCTGTAATATTTTGCTGCTCTTAGTTACTTTCATGCAGGTAGTCCACAGCATGCATACATTGATTACTAGTTAGGGTGTGATTGTGTGTGGATGTGGATCAGGAGAACCTCTTTTCCACCCAAGTAGCTCTGGTTCTGGAACCGGTTCTGTTCAGTCAACAATAAAATATCCTCTCATTATGAACAAACCTGCCTCCTGCATGAACTCTCTGTAGCTGCTGTTATTTTAACGTCTGTCATGATGGTGAGAATTTATTCTTTGAGTAAGTTATCATAAGACAGTCTTAATACTTTACATATAAGATTTTGCATAAAACACATTTTTGAGGTTTTGTTGTTTACCTGGCACGGCAGGTGTTTTACAGAGCTGTTGATTCAACTTCATGATCATTAAACGCTTCAGTTTGTGGTGCTGTTGAACCAAATTAGGTTATAATAAGAGGTCAGGATGTTGATCATATAAACATGATGATAACCACAAGCTACAGCCTCCAATATGAACCATAAAATTGAACCTACAGCAACAACTGCTGAAAACATGTGGCAATTTTCATTACCGATTCATCTGCTAATTATTTTCTCAATTCATTTATTAATCATTTGTTCTGAAAAATATGCATCACAGTTTCCTCAATGCCAAGATGTTGACTTTATAATTATATAAGTCAAAGAAAAGCAGCAAATCCTCAAAATTAAGAAGTTGGAACAAGTTAATATATCGATAAAATTGACTAATTGATTATGAAAATAACAGTTATTTTTCTGTTGATCAATTAATGGACTAATCTTTCCAGCTGTACATGTGGCACCAGCTGTGTGTCATGTCTAGAAACCAATCACAGTCCAGCTGTAGATACTTCACAGAGTGAATGGTGAGAAAAGTGGGTGTTTTCCACTTAATATCATTTATTATATTATCAGCAGCACCTACAGTACATCTGTGTATGTGTGTGTGACTGTTAGAGGTGGATAAATAGACAAATGATCAGTCTCCTCTGTTGTTTTCTTTCCTTTGTTCATTACTGATAAGAAACGTTATCAGAACATGTTCCCGAGGACATGTGGCCTCATCGGCAAACCAAACGCTCAGTCCAAAGGCAACACATGCCTTAGGGGGCGACACAGCAACCTGATCTAGACCAGACCTGAGACACAGCACATTCCCCTCCAGAACCATAACACACCCAGTTCAATGAGGGGTCCCCTCCCCTGGCCCCCGGGGCTCAGGCATGGACCACGAATACTGGTGGGTAAGTACACAAGAGGAGAGAGGAGGAATGCTCTCACAGCTACTACGATCTCCAAGGATCAAATACCCGGCAATAATTTCAACATGCCTCCCATGTGTGTGAGTGTGTGTGTGACCACCAACCACTGTCAGGAGAAGCGAGAACCTGGACCTAAGCCTGTGTATACTCTGGGCTTACAGGACGGTGGGAATAGGTTTAGATTGGATGAGGTTGAAAGCTCTTGTGAAAGTCCAGAGCCTTGTGAAAGTACTCAGAGGATTCGGTGGTCAGCTGGTTGTTCTTAGAAGTGTGTGAATCTGTGTGTGTGTTAATATTCAACAGCCTTGAGCTGTCTGAGAAAAGTAAAATGTACAACGTTGATAGGGTGGAGCGAAGCTCACACAGACGTCTTATCTAACAGTGACCAACTGACAAAGCAAAAACCAGAGAACACCTAACATCAGGGCAGAGACCTCTGAGTACCTGCTTGAAATGTTAATCACAATAAAAAAAGCACAATAAGTCACTCTAACTTCATAAATATGATACGTTCAGATAAGTTTAGAGTTATTTTGCTTTCAAAACAACAGAATACACACGGTAAATCATCAGTTTGCACATTTCAGGGCACAAGTCGCTAAAAAATTTGGTTGTAACATCTTCAGGTGGCGTCTTCAAAAGTGTTATGATATCAGTCCAAAACCAAAAGATGTTCGATTTACTATCATGCATTCATTTTCTGTCCTTATCAGGGTCGCGGGGGGCTGGACAAGTCGCCAGTTCATCACAGAGCCGACACACTGAGACAAACAACCATTCACACTCACATTTAGAGTCACCAATTAACCTGTTAGGTGCATGTCTTTAGTCTGTTGGAGGAAGCCGGTGTACCCGGAGAGAACCCACGCAGACACGACGAGGACATGCAAACTCCACACAGAAAGGCCGGGAACATTTACTATCATAGAAGACTAAAAATGAGTGAAACCTGTGATTTTATTTTTCAGTTTTTGCTCAATGATTAATTCATTTTTTAAGTCAGTCGACTACCTGAAGTATCAACTAAGTCTTTCAGCTCTGGTCCATTTAAAAGTGCATCTATGTCACCCTGCTTTTTACTGACATTCAAAGTATTAGTTACATTTCTTGCATTTAGATTACTGGAATCAGTTTCAAGTCATCTGTTCCTTCCTAGCCCAATAGTGCTGAAAAGGAAAGTTGATAGTCCAAAAGAAGATTAACAAGAATTTCTGATAATAGATCAAATATTTAAGTTTTTCTGTTTCCAGCTCCTCAAATGTGAGGATTTGATGCTTTTCTCAGTTTTGGATCGCTGTAAATTGATTTTCTTTGACATTTAAAGACGCATTCGGAGCTCTAGAGGCTTGTGATGTGCAATTTTCATTGCTTCCTGACAGTTTACGGACTGAACTATTTATAAAAAAGAACAAATACTGATTAATCAATAAAGAAAATAACTGTGTTGGCTGCAGCTGTAAACCCACACACACACAAACACAATTTTTCATTTTAAATTATTACTCTGTAGTCTAGCCAACCATGTGCAGACAACAGCCACGTGTTACTAGTAAAAGAGCTGCCACAACGGCTGTCTTACTCAATGACCTTATAAATCAGCAAACAGGCACTGCGGTACAGACGTCTAACACATCATTATTCCTGTGCACAGGAATCCATGCGACATGCGTGATTATAGGCACATTAGAGGCCCAACTGAGGCTGAAACTAACATTTATTTTTATTTTATTAATCTGAGACAGATTAAATACCAAAAATATTCAATTTATTATCATGAATGACCAAAAAAAAGGATAAAATCCTCAAATTTCAGGATATGGAAACAGAGTTTGGTCTTTCTGCTTGAAAAATGACTGAAGCAATAAGTTTAAAACTCAACCAGTGAATCAGTTTATAGACTAATTGCTTTAGTGCTAAGCCTAACTAACTAGCTGTAGTTAAAAAACAGCAATTGTTGCAGAAATTTAAGCAACATATCGAACATGAACTGGTAAAAACGTGAATTTTAGCCAACAGGTGGAATCTATTTTACAAGTTAATGCAATGTTTAAAACAAAAATGAAACAGTGAGTTTGTTATGTAACTGTAGCCCAATAAACAGTAACGTGACAACAAGTGTGTGCAAAAGTGTGCAGTCCCCCTGGAGTCCGGACCACCAACTGTTGCCCCCTGCTTCTTGGTCGAATGGAGGCTTAAACACCAAGACAAAAAGCAGCGCCGCCCCTGTCTTGTCCTCATCCTACTATTCAAAAAACAGACACAGACACCCGCTCCTCCTTCAAACACAGGGAATCAATACAGCCCTTGTTAAAGTTGACCCTCTTAAATTCACTCTATGGGGGCTACGATGAGGCTGAGGGGCTCCAGGCTTAACACAAAGAGCAGGATCTTCACTTCACTTCACTGTGTACTCCATCTTTGAACTCGACTCTCTCTTTTCTCTTTGTACACGGTTTCTTTTGTTTTCTCGGTTTCACGTCGTTTTGCCTGTTTGATTTCATCAAAACTCTGCAAAACACTTTAAATGGCCTCTGAATAAAACCACAAAGAACGAAGCATAAACTTATTTCAACCTCTTGAAAGAGTTAAGACTGTGTGCACCAGATTGTCCAGACAAACCATGTTAGGCAACATTAAAACAATCCTGTCGTTTGTCATCTCTGTCACACAAAATTAAATCAGCAGTGTTGTCATTTTTTTGCCATTGTGCTCAGCCTACTTTCACAGTCTGCAGCACCCTGCAGCATTGGGAGGTATTTCTGGCCGGACAAAGCAGTCGAGGCGAGAGACAGGTTGCATTATGGGAATGGAAAGGTACTCCAGGATCAAATGAAGCAGAGAGGGGGGAAAACAGCCTGGAGATAAAGTGACTGGGCCAGACCTCATAGTAAGCGTGCAGGCTGGTTGGCCGCCTCGAAACACACAGGGGAGAGGCTAAACACCTCCATTAACAGGAAGGCGGTTGCCACCAGCAGGCCGCTGCACGTGCACGTGTGTGTGTGTGTGTGTGTGTGTCTCTGACTGGTTTACAGCAAACAGCATCCACAACAGGAACAAAGGCCTCAGAGTTTGCTTCCCTCTCTGAGGGGAAAAAAATGTAAAAACAATGTAACAATGAAAAGAGGAAAAGCAGAACATAGATTTCATTCTTGTATAGGAAATAGGTCAGATCCATCAGGTCAAAACAGTGCAAGGAAGGAAGAGTAAAACAACGCTTCGGGGTCAAAAAAGAAAAGAAAGGCGCTCCAGATATAGCAGAAGGCAAAGGAAATGACATATAGTCAATGCATGAATGGCAGATCATAATCAAAAACATGACCTTTTGCACATATCATCTCTCCAATACACACTACTGCTATATTTACAGTGTCTTTTCATTTGGTAATTTATGATCCAGCCTTGCAGGGAAGCTTTAACAGTGAGATTTGTGTGCACGATACTCTCGTCTGCTAAATATCCAAATAAAATGCACCGTCAGGCTCACGCTGAGATTCGAATTTCAAGCGATGTCAGGAGACGAGAGAGTGCACGAGCGACTTCAAACCGAGTGATGACACGCAGAGAGATATTATCTTGTAAAATTCTGCTTCTCGAAAGGAAAGTTGAAATGTCACGTGTCCTTTGAACTAAGCTGGACCAGACGTCTCTGAGGGAAAATTAGGTCTCCAGGAAAACAAGGAAACTGTGTTCCGCGTCGGGTTTTTTTGAAACATGGGAAACAGTTTGTTTTCCAAAGTGGTAGCCTTAGTTGGTGGCCTTGTGTCGGAGCAAATGGAGGCACGGCAGCAAAGTGGGTGAGAAATGTAAAGAAAGAAGAAAGACAGGATGATAAAAGACAGGCTGACAACAGTGAAAAAGTAATGGTGTAATGTCTCTGTAATGACTTAAGTCCTGTAATCACTGGCTGTGGAAAATGCCAATTTCTGGTCTGGTTTTATGTGGCCTGCTCTACACTAAACCCTGGAGAAGTATTTATGTGCCGTGTGCGTATGTGTGTGTGCGTAAATGTGTGTAAGATGTTGTCAAGGGTGATGGCAAAAGGCCAGACGAGCAAAGTGAAGCACTTTGCCACATTTAAGGCTTCTCGTTGCTTTTGCCAGGTTTGACGCAACCAAAGAGGAACAAGATGTATTTTCCCCTCCGCAAACCACTCTCACTAGGAGGACGAAGACTTGAGAGTGTAAGCGAAGTGCAAAACGAGATGCAACTTCCCACCCCCAAAACTTTTCCCGTCCAGGACAGCTGCAGAAGAAGCGAGGGTCCCTCGGTTCGCGTCCCGTGTTCTCTAACTGGGTTACACAAACAAAACAGCTGGGCCTGAGCAAAAGCTACATGCTTTTCTTTAAAAAAAAAATGTCACTGGATATCATTTTCCCAACTTCCTGTTAGGAATATGAGTGAGTGATTGAGAGGTGAAAGAGGGAGAAATGTGGAGAGGACACAGACATGGAGGCAGAATCACATGCAGCAAGAAGAGACAGAGAGGAAGCTGTTTGGCTGGAGTTCAACAACTCTCTCGTTTGTCACACTTGGACAGGATTTGTAGGTCAAATTAGCATGGAAGGGCTGCGAGAGAGAGAGAGGGAGGGAGGAAGGAGGGACGGAGAGAGACAGAGATGTGCAGGCCAAACAGATAGGCTGCTCCTCATTACTCAGGCCTCCCTACACATGGGAATGAAGGGCAGTGGGGAAAAAAAAAGAGGAACAGAGGACAGGAAAGAGAACAAAACATGAAGGCAGGGGACTCTGTGGCAGCGCATTCCTCTTTTTTTCAGGGCACACTCTCTATCGCGGCTGACACCAGGGCAAAGGCTAGACTTAAAACAAATAAATAAAACCATATCTGGTGAGAGTTTGGGGATTTGCTGCTCCTCCCCAAAGCACAACACTGTAGATTTGAGCTGCATGAGATGACTTCTGCAGCTTTCAGACTGATGGGACCCGTGTGTGAAATCCATAAGGTACCGTGCTGCAGTCAAGATTCCTTCACTGGGGAACAAACTGTTGCACGCCACGACAGTTTGACATGAACTCAACACTATTCGATGTCACTTGAGGGTCTGATTTGAGGACCCACACCCATCTGTTAGTCCATGGATGTTTCAATTTTGTGTTATTTAATGTATATTTCCCTGGGATGAGCTGGCTCCAGCCACACCCTGATGAGGATAAGCGTTTACAGATAATGGATGGATAGTGTACATTTCTATTTACGCTGCCAGATGTTGGCACAACTCAGAGAGCACATACATCCACAAAGACTGCAAAAAGTCCTTTTAAATTAAGTTAATTAGTTATTTTAACAGTATCAAAATTACTGCTTCTGGATGTACATCAAAATGGACAATGATGGAATACATCAGATTGTTTCATTAAAGTATGAGCAGCTATGTGGGGAAAAAACTAAATATAAAAATGTTTAAAACAAAAAAAAACAGGGCCAAAAAACACTGACAGTAAAAAGAATGAAGCTCAAAATATGCGGCACTGAACGCTGATGATGGCTGTCCTGCCACTTCTGCCTCCAGGCTAATCTAAAAATCGGCTAAGACGTGGATCATTGGCGGACCGAATGATGCCTGGTTGCTCAAACGAGCCATCTGTAACAGCACCTACCTGTCAATCAAAGCGTCCACGCTCTTAATTCTGCAAAACTTTAAGTCTTAATATAATTTGAACAGGTGAGTTCTTTAAAAATTCACCCTCAGTACAGTTGTCATGAACGGGGAAATTAGCTATAGAGACCAAAACTGTTTTTTGTACCAGGCTGTAAACATGTTTATTTCTGCTGTGAAGTTGGACATTTTAACATGGGGACTTATGGAGACTGACTCACTTCTGGAGCCAGCCTCAAGTGGACGTTCGAGGTACTGCAGTTTTTAGCACTTCTGCATCGGCTTCACTTCACAGCCACAAAGGTTGCCGCTTGCCAAAAAATATAACATCCTTGAGATTTAATCGAGGGGAACAGAATTAAAACAAAAAGCCGAGGCGTTATTATTAGTGTTGGTTAGCCAAGGGTCAATACACCTCTAATAGTTATCTGTTAGTGAAGAGATGCATCATGGGCAATATCCGCACTATATTACAAGCATTCAAATAAAAATATGACACAAGCTCCAATCAGAGGTCATGGAAAAGTGGTTTCCTACACTTGCAGTCTCTTGTAACAACTCCTCTTATCTTCTGCCTGAAAGCATCGAGTCTGCACATAAATAACAGGTGCTTTTCCTGTATCCATATGGTGTAGATCTCATATTTCTTTGTTGACAGCATGTGGTTTATTCGGTGTCCTGCTTGTAGTTAATTCAACCCAGGCTTGACTGGACTGTGTTGTGGGGGAGTGAACACTCACGTGTGCATGTGGAGGATTCTTCTCATGCACAGAGGAGCTATTCTTTCCTCTCAGTCTGCAGCACCACTGACACACAGACCTAGAAACACTGCGAGCATAATCGAATAACAAACTGCATCGACAGAGGCACAGAGAGAGAAGAAGAAGAGGAGCAGCAGGAGGAGGAGGAGGAGGAGAGGGAAAAACCCCAGCAAGCCGACTCCTTTTGGCAATAAAAAACAGCATTGTGCTCTGAGACGAATCCTCAGCAGTGACGTCTTTGCCCTAAAATTTAACAGCGAAAATTCACTTGAGGAGCAGCTGTGAGTTTGGCAGGCGAGAGCTGGGGGGGGGGGGGCTGCAGAGGAACAGTGGACCCCGTGCCCTCTCCTTCGTCCTCCCCTCCTCCTCCTCCTCCTCCTCCTCAACCCGAGGAATTCACATCCAAAGTTCCCACTTTCTGTGTCAAACCTCTGCTTCTTTTTCGCTTTCCTCTCCCGTGTTTCTTACTGTCAGATACAATAAACAAGCCGAGGTGTTTGTGTTATTAAATAATGGCAAAACTTATTTATTGGCTCCATGTAGGCCCAAAACAAAGGCAGTAACAGCCCCAGTTCTCTCCTGCATTACCTCAACAGCTGGCTCCCATTATGGATTATGGTTTTACGGCTCTTTCACAAACCTACTTCTTCTCACCTGGCACCACCCTTCTCATTCCTCTCTGCTTAAAATCTGAGTCTGAGCCTCCCACGCTGTGTAAGACAAGCTTTTTTTTCTTGTGGAGAGCCCTCAGCGACAAGAATGCAACCACGTCTGCATCCCAACATATAGTTTAAGATACCGCATTTCTGTCTACTCTCTCTCAGCTGCACGGCGATGGAAAAACCGGCACGAGTATCTGGTGTAAACTATCAGTGATGCGTGGACGTGTACAGTTAACGGCACGCTGCAGCGGTGGGGAGGGAGAGGTACAGGGGGGGCTGGGCAGCAGGTCTCTGAGGGGCCCTGGGTGTGGTGGGATAGTGCCGGACTGGAAAAGCAGGAGTTAAGATCCACTTTCTCCTTGTCTCGTTCCACTGCGGGGCTCAGATTGTCTCGGTCTCATGGGGACTACAATGCAAAGACGAATTCGGAGCAAGTTCCTGTTCTGTAAAAAGAAAGTGGAGGCCATGAGAAAAATCCAGCGCTGGCAGAAACAGCAGCGAGTCATTAATGTGTTAAAAATAAATGTGGTAGTATACAAGGTAAGAAAGAAACTGAATCTCACATGAGAGCAGTGAAAGTGAAATGAGGCGACACAACAAGTGTGGGAAATTAACACCGCGCCCCAACACTGTTTTGGTTGTGGATAACAAATCTCTGCACACAACAGGCCACTTAGACGGACTCTTTGCTGTTCTATAAAGTAATTTGTCTGGTAAAATAGTTAGAGCGGCTCTTGAATTATAGAGTCCACCTGTCACTGTTGATCCATTAATCTGGCTTGCTGCTCTGCGACACAATCACAGCATTTTCTCCTTTCTACGTCAGGCCTTCAGATCCGCCAGAGAAACGTCCAATTCAAATATTTTCAACTGTGATGTGATCAGTAAACGGCTGACGTTGTCCTCTTTGTTAAAGAGTTTATTCTTTGGGTTCTGGTGCAGGAAAAGAGGTCAGATTTAAAACTAGCGGCTCTGTCCTTTAACTGGTGTCCTTTCGCCCACCACGGGTCAACAGAGGAATGTCTTGTGGCAACTAGGCCACTGTGACTGGACACAATTCTGCTGAGGCTAGTTGCAGCCGAAGCCAGAGAAGAACAGGAAGAAGTGTTGTCTGTTGCTCTGCTCAGTGTGTAGGCCATCACAGCCTGGTCTTTCTCAAACGTATACAAAGGCAGCACTGAGAAGGGGAGAGACAGGCAGTGAGGGAGTGGCAGAGGAGAGAAGGATAGAAGATTTAACTGTAAAACCAGGATACATGTATCATGCTGAACAATGAAAACTTGATGGAAATACAAATGAATAACAAGACAAGTAATCTAAAAAAAGAAGTCTTTCCTGTAATGGAATTAGGCAGCGCTTCCTCCTGATCTGCAGCCTCAGTCTCAGGTTCCAGCAACACCCTCCAATCAAAACAACACAAAGATATCTAATCGCCCAATCAAAGCCGGGACATGAAAAGCAAGCTGACTCTAACCGTGCCATGTCTGAGGCAGAGAGACTTCTGGGTAACAGATGGGGCTGATATCATATCCCCCGAGTGGCCATCTGCGTAAAAACATACAACACAACATACGCACTCCCTCTTGTTGTGGTTTGTCTACAAGGACGCCGTTTCCTCTGGGCTCTCTTCTTGCTGCAGAGGTTGTGTGTTTGCTGCCCAGTGTCAACTTGTGGCCAAAGGCTGGACTGGCACGAACTTTGTCTCCACCCACGAGAAGGCACGAAAACAAGAAGAATCTTTAGGTAGTGCTGCACGTCAAACTAACTTCTAAACAGTCAACACTCAGATTAAGAAACTGCTGTGATGTTTGTGCTGCTAATCCTGTCAGAATCTACACGAGTATCTGTACAAGAATCAGTAAAAACACTGTTTATTTTGTCACAGCAGCAACATGAGAGAATAAGTGGATACTGTATGTAAACTCTGATGTCCTCTGCAGTCATTATTCGGGCTATACTACAGCATGTAAGTGGGAAGATTACAGGAATATTGTAACAAACCTATCTTTAGATTACTTATTTAGAATAAGGTCAAGTCGAGTTTATTTAAACACAGTCGGTCATTACCTCCTCCTGCGAGGCATAGTGGGGGGCTGCAGGGTCCACCGACCAGTAGCAGTAGTCAAAACAAAACTCCAGAAGCTTCTCTCTCGAATCCACGGCACCATCTGTACGTCCATCCAGCTTCAGGGACAAAAACACAAGAATAAATCACATTAAAACAATATGATTTTTTTTTACATTTTTACAGCACTTTATGGACAGCTGATACAGTATTACTTTACATATTTAAATCCAGAGTATAAAGTCGACATGTGCTTGCGTTTAACAAAACAAAAAGAGCTACATAAAAACCCTAGTGATAAAAAAGCAGGTACGATAGCTTCTGTTTATTGGAGCGCTATGGTGTGGAATTGCAAGCAAGCTTTTTCCATTCATTAGCAACACATTCACTCCTCCTTCAGTCCTTTAGTCGCCTCACTGCATTAACACTAAACACCTTTCTGCTTACTGCGAGCGAATCCTGAACTGAGGAAAAGATAGTACGGCAGCATTCGGGCTTGTCCAGACACAGCAGCTGCACCGGAGGAGGACAGTAGAGCATCTAAATATTTGTTCTGAATCGCTGCATTCAACCTGGAGAGCCGTATTGTTGTCACTGAGAGCGCCTCACCTGATACTTAGGTTGTCATTTTATTTGTAGAAGAAGAAATGACCCTGAGTGGACAAAAGGTTTGTGAACACCGGGGCGAAACACCTCAACTAAACATGTATTTTCATTGTGGTTTATTTATTTGATGTTGTTTCAGGTTTAACAGCTTTAATTTAAGTAATGATCTGCTCCCTCCATTATCAAAAACAATTATCTGAGTGCACTACTTATTTAGATCAGTGTGTTTACTATCCAAGAGGCAACCTCTGTGCCTGTAAAGCCAATGCAGTGCCAAAAACTGCAGTTCCTCAAACGTCCACTTGAGGCTGGCTCCAGAAGTGAGTCAGTCTCCATAAGTCCCCATGTTAAAATGTCACAACTTCACAGCAGAAATAAACATGTTTACAGCCTGGTACAAAAAACAGTTTTGGTCTCTATAGCTAATTTCCCCATTCATGACAACTGTACTGAGGGTGAATTTATATAGAACTCACCTGTTCAAATTATATTAAGGCTTAAAGTAGTGGCAGGTAGGCGCCGTTACAGATGGCTTGTTTTTTGGTTTTTAGATTAGCCGGGAGGCGGAAGGGGCAGCATTACCAACATGGTGGCAGCCAGAGCCAACACACTGTGAGCTTCAAAACTTCTGAAACCTGTGGGTGACATCATGCATATGCCGTCCATTCTTTATACTATCATTGATACCATCAGATTATCAATGCTCAGAGTGCAAAGTGTTGAGTCACATGTCTTTTGTTCAGCCCTCGCTCTTTAATTCTTAAGACTGATGCTAAAAGATGATATTTACAACTAATTTTTGGCTCATGAGATTCAGTTTTATTGTCAGACTCCATTACAGAGGAGTCATCAGGGTCTTTGGTGAGTTTGGTGAGTGTAGGTTCAGTCACAAAAACAGCATCATTGGCGCTGGTATAGGTTAAACTGCTGTGATGAATGCATTCAGAGAACCTATGTAAACTGCCTTTCCTTCCTCTAACAGCAGCATTAGGCAACACTAAGCTCTGGGTATCAGTTTTGTTCACAGCAATTGGCTTGCCTGAAAGCATGACTGTTTAACCCCCCCAGCACTTTTAGGAAATTCAACAATGGCCTTGCAGTGTACGGGATTAGCCAACAGCAACACCGGCCACAGGCAACTCTCCCAGCTCGTTTGATTGTTTTCACACATTTTAATTTAGCTCAGTAGGTCTTTATGGCTTGTGTTACTTGATGTTTGTTAGTTAACCGTGCGTTTACTGTCCTTTAAAATCCTCTTCTGTTCTCTCCGTTTCAGATCCTCCAAAACTGTCCCACTTTCCATAAATAATTATTCCCATGAGATCTGCAAGAGCCTTGGAGTCTTGATCCTCTTCCACGGCAGAGGGAGGCCATATGTGGTTTCTCTCCGTCACATCATTTGTAATAGATTCTCTCCTCCCCCCGCCCGACTTCTCTCTATATGTCAGCTTTTTAAACCCCAAATGTAAACAAAAGGGAGCGACTCTGTAGCCAAATGTATGATCAGCAACAGGCTTCACATTTCGTGTGGGGAGGTTGTAGTTGAATTTGAGATTTGAAATTTGAAATTTGAAAGAGTTCTAGGCTGAATGTTGTTAATCTTTTTGCAAGTGTGCATCATTAGGATGGTTGTTTTGACACATTACCCTCACCAAGATCTCTGCATCTACAAGCTGAACCCTTCAAATACACTAAGTTTATCATCTCAACTGATACAAACATAGTGTAACAGCACCAGGCTGCCTACAGGCGATGCAGCTCAACTAATCAGACGAGTCTACTCAAGTCATCTGACACAGCAGGTTAGTACCTTAGTGAAAGTATCAGCTTACAGCACTGTGCAGCTTGCACAATAATTATTCCCACATGTAAAGCAACTCTTAAAAGACCTAGACTAATAACTACAACAAAGGGCAAACCAAAAATTATCTCTCTCCGTCAACATATAGTATGAAACACGGCTGACTGTTCTTGTCTTGCAATTAGGATTATTATTAACAAAGCCTGGAGCCTGATTCAGTGTTCACACACTAAAGCGACTGCACTGTATTTTATTTACCAGTGTGTGTGTGTGTGTGTGTGTGTGTGTGTGTGACCTCAACACATTTAATAAACAACGGTGACGTCAAGCAAGAAACGGTTGATCCAAAACTGTAAACATCCTGTTGCTCCAACAGATACATGCTACTCCCAATTCACCCAGAAAACACACAGATATAAACTGAATGTATCTGTGCAGCTGATCTGGATGTTTCCACTCCGCGTGTGTCTCACCTTTACATTTCGGATCTTCACGAACTTGTCCTCCACTTGTACGGCCAGCCTTCCTCCATCCGCGCTCTCCCTGTGAGCAGAGAAGAGAACGTCAGCCTCCGTAAACATTCGTGTGTGGATGTGTAAATAAATGATGATGAATGTTTATGAGGAGTCAGATCAGAGGAACTTTAGCACATGCTTCCAATAAAGAAGATCTAAAAAAAAAGGTTGCTATCAGTATTGATCAGTGTCTCCCGCTCCTGAATGAAGACCAGACAGAGATTTAACAAAGGTTTCACTTTGGATTCAACACCGTACAGACACGTTTAAAATCCTCTTTTTGCTGATGAGAGCGTGTCCAGATAAATTTAGGTTAGTTCCACTTGACTTGAGGCTATCACATGACAGTTAACACAATGAATCTGTGTGTCTCTGTGTGTGAGTGTGTGTGTGTGTACATGAATTCGAATGAAAACAGATCCTCATGCACTCCAGAAAAACTTCCTCTGATGAGGCAGCTTGGGCCGTTTCCACAAAGTCGAGAGCGTGCATGAGTGTTGTGCGCGTGTGTACAATGCAGACCAGTGTGTGTGTGTGCGTGTGTGTGTGTGTGTATGTGCGTGTGTGTAAAACAAGGTCAACTCGGCAACGTGCGCTTCAGCAGCTGGACCGAGCGCATCTGATGCAACACATGAGAAAGTGGAGGCAATCACAACACGGAGAGCTGCGAGTGAATTTCGATCTCCAGGAGCGATAATGACGCCGAACGCCGCCCGGAGCGCAAACACTCACGTCTCTGCGGTGGGTGGGTTAGAGGGGGGGGGGCTGACGAAGGAAGGCTGTTGTAATCGCCAGCTCTCCCTGTGCTTCACCACACGGGGCTCATTTTTGCCAACCCCAGCAGCGGGGCCCAACCCAAAACCACCAACCTTCTATCTCAGGCTGTAACTAAGCACGGAGGAGAGGAGGGTGGAAAATAGTAGACCTCATAAAAAAAATGTGTTCTGATACAAACCTAAGACAACATCTTAGCCCAACGCTGACATGTTTTCTGCACATGTGAGAGGCTGCTTGCATTCAAAGGGGGGACCAACTGAAGCCTGATGGTCAATTAAGACAAAGAGAAACTCACTTAATGAGGAATGCAGCTGACCAGGCCGGAGTTAATGTTATCTGCAAGCTCTTACTCCATACGTAAGTGAAAGATCCTCGCTCAGCGAGACTGTCAAAAACCAGAAATCAGGAAGCACAGATTTGCATGACAGTGAACATTATTTATAAGAAATTCTTTTGTTATGCAAAACACCAGGAAGACCAGCTGAAAGAATCATTGTCCGGCCCTCTGCAGCCTGAATAATGCTTTGTTATGGTACTGTAGTGGCCTTCAGATTAAAAGACCCCTGCAGAACATCCTGCAGGAATTCAATGCAAGTCTGTATGATTTATACTCACTTATATGCCCAGACCCTGAAGACCTGTTATCCAACATGTTGCTGCAATTTGCCTGTTAATGTAAATGGGTTGCTCCAGTGGAGCAAAGCAACTTTACAGCCTTTCCTGTGTTACTTTGCTACTTCAACAGCAGATTTCACAGCACTGTAAAACAGAGCGAGAGCTTTTCTTTTTCCATAATTTCACCAAACGAAGGGAATGCTTTCAACTTAGAAACAAAGCTGACAGAGTTAGCACGAAAATATGAAGTACACAGAGGTGTAAACAACATTAGCTGACTTCATCTTCTCTCCTTTGTTTCATGTTATGAGATCAACCTCTTTAACCGCTCTTTAAGTCATCACAGACTTCTTTAGAGGAAAACAAAGGCACCAATGCCAGATTGAATTTTGTCTGAAATATGCACAAAACATCTTTATGGAGTATTTCCACAAAAAAACACAGAGTCTAGGGTTGAACATGAGTGCAAACCTCATGTAGTTTCAGTGAAGAGCTGAAACAAGCTGACACATACAGTATATGATGCTGTAACTTCCATTTACTTCTTTAATAGTGAAACATTTTGTCAATACAAATGATTGTTGTCTGAAAAACTATAAAAACTCCAAAGATATTCAGATTCCTATCATACTGTCATATCCACCAACCTCATGTACATAACACAACCGCTTGTATCATCAGTCCTTTACCCTGTTTACACATGTGCATATATATCAATATTTATGCAAATACATATAACTTTCAAATATGTATATAGTTATTTTTTATGTTTATGTTTCATGTTTTTATGTCTCTTGTCTTTTAAACTGTACTTATGTCTATACCTGTATGTACAACTGAGAGCACAGTGAACCAGAGTCAAATTCCTCGTGTGTGTACACACACCTGGCCAATAAAGCGATTCTGATTCAATTGATTGATTTTAAAAAAAAAAGGCAGAAAGGCATCACCATATGTGAGAAGAAGGCACCAGCAAATGTCTAATATTTACACCTGGAAATTAATCAGTTGCCACCCTAATTAATAAACTAATTGTTTTTAGCTCTAATGATGTTTTTAACACTAAAACTAATGAGGGAAAACACAGAGAAAACTGGATGTTAAGCTGTGAATACTTTGGGTTTATCTTGCAAACTTTAGGCTCTGGTAACTTGTTGATAGTTGCAGATTACTTAACTAATAATAAGTCATACAGTCATACATAACAGCAGACAGCAATGGTGTTTGAATATATCACATTAGCATGTATAGGTGCACAGATTTTCTGCACTGTACACAACATGCTTAGTCAGACAGCACCATACTGACAGCCACAGTTGTCATTATTCACCATGTGCACCACTGCATAGTGTTTTAAAGGCCAGCTAACAAGCTAGCCTAACGTTCGTGTCTTGTTATGACTTCTAATTAATAATTAAAATAATGCTAATGAGAAGCTTAATGTTTGTGATGTAGGTAGTGTTAAGGAGCAGGCACATCGCCATGGCTGGAAAACAACAGTTTGAGACGTGAGGAGTGACATTAAGGCAATTAAGCAGCTCTAATAACGTCAATTTATTACGTCGTTTTAATTAGCTTCACATTAGCATGAGGACTTACCTTGCGTTGGGAGGACGGACTCGAATGGCAACTTTAATGTTTGCCATTTTTATTCAAACACAACTCAGCAGTTGACTAAACTCGGAGATAAAATGTTTCCCCCCGTGTGAGCATGTTGAGTCTTCTTGAGGCATTTTTAATTCCGATAAAACTCGTAAAAAAAAAAAAAAGCGGGAGGAAACCGTCCTGCCACCCCGCGGGTTCAGGTCATCTCTAACCCGGCCGGGGTTCGTCGATGGTTCAACCGCCGCCCGCCGCGTCTCTCCCAAAAACTCTCAGCCCGAGGAGTGAAACTTCCTGCTGGTCAGAGAGAGAAGGGAGGGGCGGGGAGGAGATGCTGCTGGCTGCTGGTGGATACCCCTCCTCCTTCTCCTACTACTACTACTACGCCATATTCAAATATTTTTTTTTGCATGTCTGTTATTATTTAAATCCCTCCACTATTTAAAAGCACCATTGTGTAACATTTATCGATAGAAGCTGAATATAATATTCATAATCATGTTTTTATTAGTGTATACTCACCTGAAAGTAAGAGTTAAGTGTTTATGTTACCTTAAAATTAGACTTTTATATCTACAGAGGGAGAGGGTCCTCTTCCACGGAGTCCGCCATGTTGAACCACCATTTTCTACAGCAGCCCAGAAGGGACAAACCAAACACCGTGGCTCTACATAGGACCTTTCGTGTTTTTCACAGGTTTCGCGGCCACTGTGGTTTCTCCTTCATGCTTGAACCGAGACGAGAGGTGAGGGGTATTCAGTCGGTTGCAAAACTGACACTTCACCACTACATGCCACTAAATACTAAGTATTTTTATTGGAAGTTTCACACATACCAACAGACATAAACCACAACAATAATAATTATTACTAGATTAATCAATAAAAGTCACAGTTTCCACACAAACATTTCACATACTTTACACATTTAACAAACTAATAAAATAAAACACTCAACAACACACAGCAGTTTTAAGATGATTGTGCACTTCGACGTTTAAGAAACTCTATTAAAGGTTTCCATACATTCTCAAACTCTGCAGTTTTTCCCTTGGTTATATAAATCAATCTCTCCAATACAATACAAGATGCCATCTCATTTACCCATACATGTATCAAGGGTATTTTCCTACAAGATAGAGCAATTATCCTCCTCGCCCGCAGGAGTCCAAAGTCAATTAAAGCTGACTTTTTAGGACTGAGAAGACAATAAAGTTTAACGATCTCAGATAAAGTCAGAACAACTTGTTTCCAGTTTTTTTTTTTTTTTTGGCCGATTTCATACACAGTGGCACCTTTTCCTTCCAAGTGTCGGGACATCAGGGGACCAACTATTTAGTTTAACCACGGTTATATATGTTCTACACAGTGGACCTTTAATGTTAAACAGTGGGCTATACTTTATTTTGTTGACTTATAATAAAGGGATTTGTGGATTGTTTCAGTGATAATTTATATCAGATGAATGTGATTTTTGTAGCCATTGTGAAGCCATTGAAAAACACACAAAACACGTAAACAGAATACATCTTTATTTTAATATTTTTAGACGCAACATAAAAAATATTTCAAATTTAAAAGCAGCAGGAGGATACAGAGTTTGTTCAACATGAACAAAAACAAGCACAAATGCAATCTTGCATTCATGAAATAACACATGCAATCACTAGTAGTGGCGGTCAAAAGGCAGTGTGTGAAAAGTGCTATACTAAAATTAAGACATTTATTTAATCCGGTGGGTCCACAAGAATCACATTTTGCAGTTCGTATTTCATCTGAGCAAGTGTTTCATGACAAACTATGGCTTGTTTGGAGGAATCGTACATGGAAAAAGTGGAATTATAACACCTAGGTCTGAAGTTACTGAAGTTAGTCCTCAGCTGCAAAAACATTCAAATTCCCATTTTGACGCTGACCCTTCTCCCGTCATCTGCTCTCGACTGTTTGAAATGCTTGATCTACTCGCATTTCCCTTTGGACACAATGATCGACGTGGTTTGCTTTGCAGGAAGGTTCAACAGATCTTAAAAGGTGTGAGATGGTGTGGTCCCTGGCTACTTCTGACTGACAGGGCTTTCTGGTTCTCGCTGGCGCCTTAGCAAAAGAGCAGAGGGATTCATGAAAGGCTGCTGTCACTTCACAGGTGGAGAACAAAAAAGTCTGAAGCTTGCAAAGTTATGTGCTGAGGCCAAGTGTGGAACAGCTTTGATGGGCTGTGCAGAGGCATTTCGGAAAACAACAACAAGTCGCCCAGAAGTGTCTCGTTCTTGGACAACACACTGAGAGATGTGACACAAAACACTGTGGCGATCACACCAAAAAGATGCTGTGGGATACTGGGTAGTATTATTGTTGTCATGTAGCACCCTCTACTGTCTGTTGAGAGACCTGCAGCATCTCCATGTGGCTTTGCAAGTCAGCCAGAGGCAAGGGCGGTTTAACACTCTGTGACCGCAGCTGAAAATTTTCTATCAGCGTCTGAAATGAACACAGAAATGAGAGGACAAAGTGAGCAAGAGAGAGAGACGAAAAAGGTGAAATGACGAGTAAAAAGAAGCAATTCTCGAGCGAACACATGATGACAAGAACCCAGTGAACCCTCACCGCCGGCAAGGCCAAGTTAGTTAGCTTCTTCCAATGAGATACGACCTCTTCCTCGCTCAGGACTCCTCTGTCAACCAGCTTCCTAACTAGGAACAGGTAGTTGTTCCACTAAAACGACAAAGAAAATGCATTACAAAAGGTTAAATGCTCAAAAACATATATTAAAACTAGTGCTGTCAAAAATATCGCGTTATTAACGCGTTAACGCAAAACAATTTTAACGGCGTTAATTTTTTTTATCGCGAGATTAACGCTCTTTGTGACCTAGTGAACTTGTAGTTTTTTCATAAGCTGAGGCCACTTCTAGTAACGTTAGAAAAACTACAGGATCCAGCTGTAAACCGGAAGCAAAACAATAAGCGCGCCCCACACTACCGTATTGTGTGGATGTTGAGCACGAGATGCTGAAATGGACGCTGCTAACAAAATTATGAATGGAAAAGTTCGTTAGATAAAACCAAAGTTATCTGTGTGTATTGTCGGTGTGAACTGAGTTATCATCGTAGCACATCCAGTCTGAAATACAACTTGATGGCCAAACACACCGCCAATTTAAATTCTCCGCCTCCTCCGCGTCATAACCAGGCGACAATGGATGGATTTATTTTGTATCACCCTATTTTGAAGGTTGTTGAGGGGGCTGTTTTTGTGACTAGGTATTTATTTTTTTGTCATCTGTTTATTGATAGTGTTGCTTTGTTTGAGATTTTGCTTCAGACGTGAATGGCTGTAACACTACATGTTGTTGTTGTGGTTTGCAATAAAAAAACATGTGCACAAAGCAAGCCTATCCACTTTTCCATGTTGATAAGAGTATTAAAATGATAATTCAAGGGACATTTAGAATAGATAAAAATGTGCGATTAATTTGCGATTAATCGCGAGTTAACTATGACATTCATGAGATTAATCGCGATTAAATATTTTAATCGATTGACAGCACTAATTAAAACATATAGAAACAGTTTAAATTTAACTAAAAATGTCATCAAACGTCTGTTTTGAATAATTAAAGCTAGACAGAAGTGAGGAAAACACCAAAGACACAACAAAGGATGTGAAATATTGTGACATGCTGGAAGATGAATGGTTCAGTTCAGATCTGGGACCTTTGTTTCAAGTCATACCCCTACCCTGGTAGTGTTAATGTTGTTTAACTTGCTTTAAGTCCTTCATCTACAAGGTCTACAGTCTGCCATGCACATATAGTATGTAGTGAAGTATCTGAAGGGAATGTCCTTTAAACATATAAAAAGGCAGACATAGTTGTAGCATCGTCAATGCTTCAATCAGTCATAGCAGCTGTTGTAGACATACCTCAGTGTCGCTGGCCTTCAGCACAGCCGTGACGGTGAGCGGGGTGAAGAGCAGGTGGAGGGGGGCGGAGGCGCAGCAGTCTCCTTCCCACATCTCGGCAAGCTGCTCCAGCAGCGCTCTGACAGGAGGCTCTGACCCTGAACCGGGACCCACAACAGCCCCATCTCCTCCTTTGCACCCTGACAGAGACAGCACCGGCAGCTCTGCAGACACTGAGCGGATACACACAACAGGCGCTCAGGTCTGGTACACAGTACATCAACGTGACTTCACGCTGCTTCCATTTCAGCAGCACGGGGACATTTAAACAAGTTTGTTTATGAAGCAGTGGCACTTATTGGAATTAAGTAGTTATTATGTAACACATTGCATGTCATAGAGACATAGTTTCCTTGCAATTAAGAGCTCATCATTCACAGCATGGACTCTCTTACCCAGTTTGCAGGCCAGTAGGACGGTAGAGTTCAGTAGCATCTGCTCTGACATGACAGTTAAGAACTAAGTGAAGAGATAAGAAGAACAGAGTGTGATGACTCGAGGCAAAACTCAGTAAATCCACCACAAGCGTTGCTTTGTTGCACTTGTGTGTGTGTCTCGTGTACCTTTCTGCAGGCCAGTGTGTCTCCCACTCTCTGCAGCAGCGTTTTGATCTGAGAGCGAGTTGGCAGCTCATCGTGAGTCCTGGGACCGACTGCAACGCTCAGCAACTCCTACATTAAAAGTTAAATTTAAGTAGAGGTCCCAGACAGACATCATTCACTTCTACTGCAGTGAGAAAGATACAAGTTGTTATTCTTAAACTTCAACCCCAAAACTCGTGAAGAAAACAACAAAAGAGGCTTTTTAGTTGCAGAGTTTCTGTGTAATTCCACTACATGTGTCTGTAGTTTCCATACCTTTATCTCAATGAGGATGTCAGAGGGCAGTGAAGCGCTGTGGCTGCAGTGCGGAGGGCAGGATGTCACTCTCTCGCTTCCTTGTTTCCTCTTGGGAGTAGTCAACTGCTCCTGGGTGACCAGCTCAACCACGGCGCCCTCCACGTCCCCGGAGTCTGGAGCCACTGGGCTCGCCACGGCCTTCATCACGCGATCGTACCTGCTCTTCCACTCTCGTCTAATCAAGGCTGACGGTGAGAAAACGGAAAGAGAATCTTAGTCGGACGTCCTCGTGGAACTTTAAATCAAAGCGGTGGTTTCTTTTTCATCTACGATGGCAATGATATTCTGTAACAAGGTCCCAGCAGCACTCGGAGCTTTATGCTTCAGTCCTTTCAAGCTGGAGAGGAGAAAAATAGCCCTTGCACAATTTTGGGTTTTACAGTTGTTTCATTTTAGACATCGGTTTGCTGCCTTCATGGAAGCCAGTAGCTACCATTACCATACCATGTTTCTGCATCAGTTAACATCCATACAATCATGGCATCTTTAGTATCACAGCACCCCCTGCCCTCATGTCGCCTTATATTAAACACTACTCACAAAAAGTTCGGGATATTCGGCTTTCGGATGAAATTTCAGAGTGCACCTAAAATGCACTATAACCTTTACATAACATGCTGTTATTACCATTTCATGCTTCTAATTAAATGCCCTACTTTCATGATATAATATCACCGTAGCATGAACTTTTTACATTTTCCTTAAGTTTCACCTGAAAGTCAAATATCCCTAACTTTTTGTGAATAGTTTATATAAATGAGTTCAAATAAAGTTTGTAAAAACAGAGATCAGTACTTGGTATCAACAGGATCCAGAGAAATGAGTTGGATCGGTGCCTCCCTACATTTAAAAAGTTACTTGACATGAATAATTCATCACAATAATCATTACAATGTGTCAGATTTCAAATTATAAGCTAATTTCTGCAGATTAAAAAAAGGAAAACAAATAACAAGCAGCGAGGAAAATAATGTCTCATTGGACGCAAGTTTCATTTTTTAATATCACGCTGGTGTGATGAGGACCGTAGATTGTGCTCTGCATTGGAAAGTGGAACAAATCGATTTAAAGTCTACGTAATTTGCATTTCACACACGCGGTGCATTAACTACCTGTGATGTTGGCGGAGAGCCAGCTGCAGGCTTTTTCTGTTGCAAGACGTTTGGTGATGTTTTCAGACGTGGTCAGGACCTGCGAGGACAAAACATGGAGGAAAAAAAATCTGCATTTTTAGAATTGGTTTGCTCTGGAAAGTAATCTGTGTCAGACATGTCATCTTATTTTCTCCTTGCATGGTGATTTGTTACAGGACTTACAGCGGGGGAGGTCTCATCGGGGAGCAGGATGCGTATGGCTTCGGGACTCTTCTCACAGCAAAATCTGCAAAAACACATAAAACAGAGATTACCATAAGGAAGAGATTACACCGCAGAAGTGAAATACCTCAAGAATAAAATGATAAAATGGCGATTCACCCATGCATGCATATAGGCTGTTAAAAAAGGAGCCTGGTACTAATATACTATTCAATCTGTGGACTTGTACCTGGTGGCTTTTGCCAGGGCCTCCAATCCTGCAACACACAGCTGAGCACAGATGGAGTCGTTCAGTTTTGAAGGATTTGACTTTGGCGTCTCCAGTCCGTCTCTCAGCATCTTCTCACCTCGCTCCACCAACTCGCTCACCAATGTGGCCCTGGTGAGGATCCCCAAATAGACGTGAACACACAAACACGAGAGAAAAATCCCAGAAATTCAGTTTTTATCATGTTAAAAACAGAGTTTTGTATAAAATACATCCACACTGGTGGTGAAGTGCTCATGGACTTATACTAACTTCATGTGCTTGACGGCGTTGGATCCGACTCTCTCAGCTACAAACTCCACAGTGCGACGCAGCGACGGAGGCTGGTTGTGAAAGAAGGCCTGCTCGAGGTCCACCTGTCACATTTAAGCGATTGGTTTAAATGCTCGCACACATCAGGTGATGTCATTCCACATTTTTGCTTCACCGCCTCTCCTCTTGGCTCACCTGCAGTTTCTGCTGCGACCTGTTGGCAGTCGGCGTATCCCTGAGCTCAGCAGATGTGGGAGTGATCTTGCGGATGATTCCCCCACTCTTGGCCGTGCTTCCAGACACGAAGGCAGCCAGGAGCTTACGGAACTCACCTGGAACGATAAAAACAAGGCAGAACATTGATACACGGCTTAAAATAACTAAAGTTATCCGGCTCCTGATCCTGAAACGCCCTTTTTCATGTTGATAGAGAACACTGTCACTTTACTACACCACGTTCTACTCACCAAGAAATGGACAACATGTATAGAGAAGCTGCTGATCCACCAGGGGAATGCAATCCTACGAAATAAGAAGAAAAATCTCATTATAATTTAAGAGGCAGCGGTGGTAAATTTATGAATATCTACTGGAATTAATATTTCACTTACAAGCCCTGCAGCAGTTGTGCTGCTGTCCTCCAGCTTGGCCACCTCGGTGAACTCGTTGGTGAAGAAAATGTCCTCTGGTATCGCTGGGATCTAAACACACCAAGTTTGATTACATCAAACCGCTGTGAGCTCCAGAGGTTGTATACAAAAAACAAAGAATGTCCACACGACTCACCTGGAAAAGCCAACCCAACACAGACACCATCAGGAGCTTGTTCAGGTAACACATTTCTCCACATCTGCCCAGCAGCATTCTCCTGCAAAGCATGCAAACGTCAGAGAAGTCTTCATGACAGAACACTTGTTTGTTTTACAACAGCTGTCTCATCTTTAACACGTTTTTATCTGTTAAATGTGCAGACATGGACACAGACCTGTACAGGAGAAGCAGTGTGCCCAACGCGGTTCTGTAACAGAGCAGCAGAGGACCGATACAGTCCAGCATGGAGAGGAACTCCACCAGCCAGGGCACAGTCAGGATGGTGCGCCTCCTTTTCATACTGTTACTCAGCACAGCACACACATCCAGCACTGGAACGCTCTGAGAGACCAAGAGGGGTTTTTAATGTAATTAAACAGCAAATATTAATTGATTATATGTACCACTGCTGATCTGGTCTAAAAAGAGAAACATCTTAGTGTTTCCTTAGTGAGATACAACTAATACATGCTCTATTTTAAACAGGCCATAACAAATAAACATTATGTTATTCTCCTCACCTTGCTGCGCAGAGCTATCGCAGCCTTCTGTATCTCCCTGGATGGTTTCTCAGATGTTTGGTAGGGCAGAAAGGAAATGAATCCCAGGAACTTAGCCAGAAGACGAGCGAGGAGCAGCACCGAGGTGAACCGCTGCTTCTCATCCTGATGAGGTATATGATAATTATCATTAGTAGTCAGTCAGATTAGTCTAGACATGTTTGGATTTTAGACTGAGAGCTTTCGTACTATAAAAAAAAGAGCTTGAAAAACCAGCTTGGTTCAAGCTGACAGGGCAAAAAAACGTTGACAGTGACATTTCTAAAAACATAACTTTGTCTGACTAGTATACCTGCTGCTCCATGTCCCCGTCTCCCTCCTCCTCCTCCTCTCCCCGCTCACCGATGGAAGCTGGAGGGCTCCGGATCGACACCTCATCCAGCTGGAGGAGCTGCTGACACAGGCTGTCCTGCAAGTGCTGGTTCAGCTGGCAGCTGGTGCACAATATGTAAGGCATGTTAGATCACAGGAGGACAGCAGACACAGCAGCGACAGACAATAAGAGTTGCCAGGTTGCCATTGGCAACCATTTTGAGAAATTGGCAACCTGTTCCACCAGACAACCCTGAACACAAGCATCTGCTTAAGACTCAGATCTGCGTCTGACTGCGGGCTGACAAGTTTAACAAATATGGCAACAGCAGGTGTCAATTTTCTATTTTTATATGATATGCTGCGATAGGATGTGTTGTCTTACCAGCTCGCTGTCTGAAGGAAGTCCCTGAAGAACTCCTGGTGACCAGGGAAGGATGGAGGAGGGCAAGGGCCGACGACTCCGTGAGGCTGAATGAGACGCTCCTCGAGTCGCTTTAGACGCCCCAGACTGTCAGCTCCCAGCATTCCTAGCAGGTCAGCGTCAGGAGTATCCCCGGGAGAGCTGTTCACACGGGGGCCTTTACACATCTAAAAAAAAGAATGGTGGATTTATTGTGCAACCGTGTACAATATATACGATAATGAGATCTCAAGTTTAAGTGTGAATGAGGTACCTGAACAAGCTGCTTCAGGAACAGACGAGCAAAATGGGAATGGTTTCCTGCTGACGTCAGCTGACTCATCATTCCTCTAAAAACACAAACATGAAAAGCACAGAGTGAAATTAGATCAGATAGAAACCTTTTTTTAATTCTTAAATTACACCTGGTCCATAAATTAAACAGTTAATTGGACTTGCCTTATCCGACTCCCGAGAGCAGCGTCAAAGTTCCACCCCGGTTCCTTGTGAAAGTCCTCCCATTCTCGTAACACCTCGTAAAAAATATCTCTAAAAGAATCAAAATGCAAAAGTGTAACTGATCACAAAGTCTATTTTCTGTGCTCGACTTGTTTGTAATGGTGAACTCTCAAAGTCAAGAAGTTTTACCCGATCTGTTACAAACTTCAGCTCTCGTACAGATTTGTTTTATTGGACATGACGCGAGGAGGCAGCTTTACAAAAGAACAAAGAGACTGTGATATACCTCTGTTTTTTAAAGGTGTGGAAGGCCTTGTCACTGCCGAAGTTGGACCGGTTGTCAGTAGCAGGCTGGAACGGGACTGAGTGGATGAAAGTGGAAACTGAAGGAGAGAGCTGGAACAGACAGGACAGGGGGGAATAAGAATACACCAACTAAACAGGTGGTGCAGAACTTTTTTAAATCTCTCTGAAGACTGCGGACATATTATTAACATTTTAGTTAATTTTAAAAAAAGAACTTGAGGTAACATCATCAAATGTCTTGTTTTGTCCTAACAGCGGTACAAAACCCAAAGACATTTAACTTGAGTTACACAGTATGACGTAAGTGACGAAAAAAAACAGCAGTTTCAAGGGCTGGAACAGTCAAATGTGCAATAAATTAGAGCAGATCAACTAAAAACTGCAGCTCTAAACATTAATAACACAATCAAACAAATATGCAAAAAATAGCATGGTCTATTGGGAACAATATTTAATTATATTCAATAAGCAGGTATAGCTTAGTGTTACCTTGGCTGTGCTTCTGTCCTGGGCCTGAGTCAGACGGTCCCTGAGATCCGGAGAGAAAAATGCCACCCTTTCGTTCTCTGCCAGCAGACGCAAGGTACACTTGTCCAAATGAGCTACCAACCTGCCAAAACCACATTATTAGGAATCCGCTCAGGGAGACTGGAGGAGCCGTGTCACTTAATTAGGGGAAAAACGAGTTGTGAACTCACTGAAACTGATTCTCAAGAACCTTCACGGCAAAATACACACAGTTGTGTACTTGTCTCAGGTAACATTTCTCCAGGACATCTAAAAAAAAAAAAAATGTCAGAAAAAAAGGGGTCTCAGTGTCAACTTCACTTCAAACAAACACTGCAAAAATCTGAATATTTTGAAGCAAAACTAAAAATTGCACACCTGAATTCGCTGCACACAAACTTTCCTGCTCGTCGTCATCGTGAGTGTGAGGAGACTGAGACGTTAATAACTGCATCACAAAGAAAAGCTCCAGGAAAATGTTTGGCACTAGATTTTCTGTAAGACATGGTGATTGGAGAATGATTAAAATCATTTATTTAAATGATTTTAGTGTATTTATTAAAAAGAATTTAAACTCCATGATGATTTATTTTCAGATTTTACACACGTATCTTAATGCACATTTTTTTCTCTGCATAGTTTCTTCACATGGCACTTTATTGCCACCTGGTGGTCACTTACCAGAGATGCAGGTACAGTACAGCTCTGCCAGGAGATCCAGTTCCAAAGAGAAGGTGACTTTGGACGGTTCGGGACAGGGAGTCTGCATATCCGGTGTAACTTTAGATCCTGTCCTAAGACCTGACTTTGTCGGGGTGCAGGGGTCCAGAGAGGACGGCAGAGGAGAGCCGACCTGCTGGGCACGCTTTGTCCTAAAAAACAAGTCATTTCTGAATTATGAAACGGCCGAGATGAGCTGAGGTGAAGAGCAAATTATGCTGCGGTGGAGCCAAAAACGGAAGAAAATCAAGAAATTAGATAGTGATGTGTGTGTAGAAACCTGTAAGAGGACACCAGTTTCATAAGGAGTGTATAAAATATTAATTACAAGTTTACATTTCTACAAATTCCTGTGGAATATAGCAAGGCACTTCCGTCTATAATATAGAGAAGGAAAAGCAGTAGAAAGCATGTGGCTAGGTCAACAGTACAAAGTATACACCTTTTCTTCCACTCCTCAAACTGCTACAGTATCTTTTCTGTCACAATAAGTGGAATCACTTAGCATGTGCACTTACTTTTCCCTCTTTAGTAGCTCCCTCTCTTCCTGCAGGCTCAGAGGACTGCCCACCGTCACTGACCCTTCAAGCGACTCTGCAACCAACGGAGGAGTGGACGCTTTAGTGAACGGCGTGGAGGTGAAGCAGGTCTTTGGTTTAGAGTGTGGCCGCTCTGCCCCGACTGGTGTTGGGTTTATTCTTCTAGATGGTTTGGATGCCCTGAGGGATGATGGAAAGCATTAGACAGATCTGAAAATCAGTGATGGAGTCAGTGTTTTGTTTAACTTAAGAGTTGTGTGGACTCACGCGGGTGAAATAGGTGAAGACCCAACAGGAGGGAAGTCCTCCAGGTTGTTGAAGTTGAGCTGCCCCGCAGACGGAGGTGAAACCTGCTCGCTTATCCTACCGTACCCTCCTCCTCCTCCTCCTCCTCCTCCTCCTCTACCTGATCTCCTCCCGCCACTCTCCCACCGTCCGCTCTCATCACTGTGATGTCCTCCACGCCCCCCTGCATGTCTTCCTTGCCCCCCCATCGGCATGCTGCCACCGCTTCTCCTGCGGCCCTTCTGTGACTGGAAGTTGGGGCTGGGCTGGAGGTCAGGTGGAGAAACCATGTAGTCCCCGAGACTGATCCTCTGACTGGAGCGGCGCTCTGAGCCCGAAGGCCTGGACGCGGGGCTCCATGCTGTGTTAAAGGAAGGACTGCTGAAGGCGTTGACCCCGCTCAGAGAGTGGCATCCCGACTGACCGGAAGCTTCCCACTCGCTTCCAGGTGACACAGAGGAGGCAGGAGAAAACAGCTGGACCCGGCTGGCGCTCCGAGAACCAGCTCCACCACCACCGGCAGACCTGCAGCCCCTTCTGTCGGAGAAGCCCTGCGTCTGTGCAGCAGGTCTGGTGCGGCTGGGGGTCTTGGCCGGCGTGGCGGGGCCATGAGTTAGTGCTTGACTGCTCTGCTCTCTCAGGAAGTTTAAAAGAAATGGGACAAATTCCTGTTTGTGAACTGTCACCCCAGATTCACTGAAGGCCAGAGTGTCACCCTCCTGTTGAAAAGACATAAATACATTAATACAGCATTAATAAAACTCACGAGAACGCATGATGAAGCCAAGATAAAGAGTAACTAGGTCAGTACATGTTTTCCTGGACAGCTTCTGTAGAAAATAGCCTGTTGAGCTGGCTAACAAGGCGCTGAGCAACATATACTAAACCGCACAGCCCTGTTCAGATAGCACGAATAATAACAGCAATCGTGCTAACATATGACCTGTTTTAACCCGACTTTTGCTCATGACTGGCGGGGGGGAAGTTGACAACGTAGCGTCCACCTCATCCAGGCTACGGCTAACTAACCTTAGCTCGCTTAGCTCTCCACTAGCTAAAAGTTTTGTTTACAATCTGTTCGTGAGCTTTGTCAGCTCGTAAAAACGCGCCACGCAAGAGCGAGCGCGTAGGGGGGGAGTGTCACACGGCGTGGCTCATTTGTATTGGGTCATTTTCGGACTCACCTGGACGTTTTTGAGCCAGTCCAGCACCGAGTTCGGGTCCGCTTTCTGCAGCAGAACTGATTCCAAAAGAGCCGCCATTTCTGAGCAGGAGCTGCGCGTGAAGCACTGACGGGGCTGAGGGGGGCGGGGCCAGCGTACGTACGCAGAGGTGCGCGTTGGTGCGTATGACGTACGTTACGCCAAAGAACGTGTGTTTCAGCTGGCGGAAGCTGACAGTCAAGAGTCCTTATTAGGAAGATTTATAACAGGGCTCTCTATATAAGGCAGAGTTTGTTTGTTTTTTTTAAACAATAAATATAATCTGCTATGTCATTGTAGTTTTTTTTTAATTTCTATTTGTAGTTCTATTTCTTTTTCTATTAAAAAATATTTATTTTTTTTACTTTTTATATAAAAAAAATAGAAATACATAAAAAAAATGTTAGCACAAAGTTTAATTTCTTAACATAATCTATCTATCTATCTGTCAGTCAGTCAGTTTATCTATCTATCTCAGTCCATAGAGACTTGGCTTGGGAACCGGAGGGTGGCCGGTTCAAGTCCAGTATGGTGGTGGACTGGTAGCTGGAGAGCCAGAGAGAGTGCCAGTTCACCTCCTGGGCACTGCCGAGGTGCCCTTGAGCAAGGCATCCCCACCGACCCCATGTGCATAAAAGTGTGTGTGTGTATTTCGGGTTAAAATGCATGTAAAACTGAGTTAAAAAAAAGAATTTCCCCTTGAGGGATTAGTCAAAGTATCTCTTCTTCTTATCAATCTATCATTGTAGATGAGAGAGGTAGCAGTCACATTAAACTCCGCCAAAATAACAATCGGCTGTCTGACTGTGCTTCAAGTTCAACTTTTACATGTTGGTGTCATTAAATCAGAGTAGTGCTGGTCAGAATATTAAAGAGTTGGACAGTTTATTGACTGTTAAATTTGACATTTAAATTTAATTTTATGCCTCATTGTGCTTGTGTAATGATTGCTTAAATTGACTAACAGACCAGATCTGGGGGCCTGCACTAAGCCAGCACTTTGCAACCTTTGTTTTTAGTAATATTTAGGCGATATTAAGCCGGAGAACCCACACAGACACAAGGAAAACACAGAAAGGCCCCAGCTGAGGTTCAAACCAGTAACCTTCTTGCTGTGAGGCGACGTAGTAACCACAAGTAAAAGGTCAAGTGTCTGCACATGCAAAATTGTCCTAACAAAGATCACAAACATTTCTGTAGCATTTTATTTTATTGTATTAATTTATGCAGTCATCTTTTCTGTTCTGATGTTGTTTTGATTCATATTCTGATATTTAACTCCGCCTACCTTTTTGTTAAAACACCAAAACCTGAGAGTCCAGTTAAATAATAAAAAAACAAACACAACTGCCTATTGAAACCTTTGTATCCTCGCCCTGCGCCCGACATCTCAGGACTGAAAACAGAAACCTTTGGCACGATTCTGTCTGCATGCGGAATGAGTATTTTATTTATAACCAGTTTATAAAAATAAAATACAAAATAATTTTAAAACAAAAAAGAAAAAAAGAAACACTGTACAAGGCATTGATATGATACAAATGATAGAATAAACATAAATAATTACAGTTATATACAATGCAAAAACTCCCACTTGTTACATTCTTTCCTTGAGACTGTACAGTTACATTTCAAAACCATGACGTACATTACAACACAAAAAATATCAACCATTAAAAAATCCCAACGAGTGAAGTCAAAATGATAGATGGGCAAAATTAGCAAATGTCACAATAAATAATTTATGTCAAGTATTTATAAGTTATTGACAAGTAATCCGATGTTATGATATGAGTGTACCAGTGCACACCGAAGCTTTCGTTAGTTTCCATCATCTCACCTTTCAAAATAAAATAAAACAGCTGGGTTTGTTCTGTTGGACTACGGGTATCTGCATCCACAAATACCATCAAGCAACTATAAATATGACACCTTTCTACTTTAGAAAGTGACAAAGAAAATCTCTTCTGGAAGGTATCACTAGTACTACGACTACACACCACTTATGTGCAATAAGAACAAAAATAAAAAATAAAGAAACATGAGAAGAAATCTGATTATCTTTTTAAAACCAGCAGCACTGTTTAGTGTCTGTCCCTTCCTTTCACTGAAGCCTGTTAGCATATATGGTTTTACAATAATTATTTTATTTAAATAATTACTTTGAGTATTTTACAGGTATATATTAAAAGTCTGCACAACAGCGTTCTCAACTTTGAAAGCTTGAAATATCTTGAAATCTGTGGAGCCTGAAATAGAGAGTGGAAAAGAGGGGAGGATTCAAAGATTCGATTGCTGGCAAACATGTAGAAATTGCACGCCCCTGTTCGAGAGCATACAGTTATCACACTAACAAACACACCTTGAATGCTGCACCCTGAAATTTTTCCACCACCGGTCAATCAATAAACAGGCCCACGCATTCTCACAGAAAAACAGGGGGAGCTCTCTGGTAGAAGCACAGCTTTGTAAGCACAAGTCTGACAGCAGCTGATTTCAGTGGTGATATATTGGACCACGCTGACAGGGCATGGGAGCACATGCCATTTTACAGACGAGAGAGATAAGTGACAGGGGAGGCTTGGCTTGGCTTGGCTTGGGCCTAATAGTGGAATGATCTCCAACACAGACAAGGCTCAGTCATCCCTCGCTACGCACAGAGGGGCAGAGAAGAAGACATTAAGGCGACTGACTGACTGAACGCTGTCTGCACTTCAGGATGAGTCATCGTAGCTGCTCTGTGAGGCTATAGCGTAGGTATCCGCGAGATCTGCATGAGTCAAAGCAACAGCACATTTTTATTATATCTACAAAGCAATGTGCCCATTCAATCTCTTCACACTCCCACGTTTATCACATCTCAAGTCGAACCACATCTGCAGAATTTATCAAAATATTTGGCAATGTGATTTTTTTAGTGCAGCCGAGGTCTACGACTGGCATGAATCCTTCAGCTCGTGTTGTTTCCAACGATACAAGTGCTCAAAACGCAGCAAAGTCTATCCTCCTTTTGATTTTTAAGCTAGTTGCACTGATAAAAAACACAGTCCAGCAACACAATCAATCCCAAGTCAGTGCAGAAAACGTGTCATACAGAAATTAAACTTGCGAAACTTTACGAAGTCAACGCCTGGGTTAAAAACTTCACAAGATAGATGCTGTGTGTGTGTGACATGAAGTGGTATGCAGCTTTTGTTTTTTTTTTACTCAGTAGTTGATTCAGTTGTTTTTTCTCTCTCTGTGTTGAACATGCAAAGAGTAGCATTGGGAGGAAAGCTGAGAGTTATTTTACAGTATCTTACAAAGCAGAGGGAGGTCGTGGAAGAGAGGAATCCTAACTAAATTAAACACGAGCTGATCTCTTTGAGCCTTGTGCACAAACATACTGTGTGTCATTATATTAAAAAAGAGACATTCTCCAGGCGCGGGAGGAACAAACATAACAAACAAAGAAAAAAAACTTGCACGTGGAAGCATGAAACATCATTTTGGTGTGAGAAATATATGTACATATGGCCTCCGTTTTCAATAACATTTGACAAAGTGTTGTTTGAGATCTGAAATTCACATTTTTTCAAAGTTTTATCTCCAACACTGACCTGGTGTGTGTATATATATACAGTATACATATATATACAGGACAGTTTAGTCGGGTTTCATTTGAAATATTTCATTTTTTTGTCGTTATAAATAATAGCTACTCTGTCCTCAAGTAAACCGTTGCTCAAATTTGTGTTTGACTTACAAACATTTGTGTTGCTACCTCTTCTACGTAAAAGAATACTGGTGAAAAGGGTCGTCTTATAACTGCTGGCACAAGTAGTCTGTTTTTGGCTCCTTTTTTTTTTTCAAGTTTTTCTAATTACAAACGAACCAAAGTGAATCCTCGAGCTGCCCAAAGTGCCAAGGCACACGCTGAGACAAACATCTGTGTCTGAACATTACTCATCAGTAATGTACCTTGTGTTGTTTTAAGCGTACTACTGCTACTACAGCTACTACACACACTACTGGAAACACATCTATTAATGCCTTCAGAACCTTTTTTACGATTCTAGCGTGACGTGTTTTTTTTATTTTGATCCCTCTCAGCAACACGGTAGGCACAAAAAGGTGTGTGTCCTCACGCACTTTACATGATTGATTGTATAAAAGGGAGCGACGCTCTGCAGCGATCCCCCCCTTCGATTTAAACATTTAAAACTAACGCGAGTGACACGAAACCACGCACATCCACTATCACACGGAAAAGAGGGTAAAGAGTCGAAAGCGTCGAAGCTAAGCATCAAAATAAATATCTCAATAAATACAACTGTACACAAACTCGGCACTTTATGCGTTCACATATAGCATAAAGTAAAATATTATACCCTGCCTGCGATCTCCAAATACAGAGGAGATAACTGAGTCACCCCTCAAGGCCAATATTTAATTAAGCTGTGATCAGCTACACTGATGTTCCATCAGGATAATCCAAGTGCATTAATACTGGGGATAAATAAGTTACGTTATATTGTGGTGCAGCCTATATGGAGATGAATGAACAGGAAATTGATTTATTTATGTGCCCACTGGCCCGACTAACTCTCGGTTTACGTATTACGGTGCTGCCTGCGTTGGGAAATCAGTTTAATCTTGCAGCTTTATTGTTTAGCTCTACATCACGATGATATAAATAAAATGAGGTCCATGACATGTCAATATCGCTAGTTATCATAAAGGGGCACTCCACCAATTTTATACACCAAGAGAGCCTTCGTTACGAGGATTTTTGGAGCTTAGCAGACTAAAAGTTGGGATATCTCAGCCTCTGCTGCAGATTTCGACCCTTCTTTTTCCAAATCTGTCTCTCACGAGTCAAACGACGACTTCATGCGAGTGCAATAGCAAATCGCTGGAATGCCACTTTAAAGCTGGGCACATAAATGAATGAGAAAACCCTGCGTGCAAATATAAGGAGTGAAGAGAACAGCAGGAAATAACAAGACAGGTGTAAGGTTCAGACTGACAGCGATAAAAGGGAAACAAACAAAATTATCTAATTATTCAGGAAGACTCAGGCTTTTATCCTGACTGTCGTCTAGCCTATCACAACTGGAGTCTTCCCATCCGACCCGGTGGGCAACTATCTGCTCAGCTTGCTGGAGCACTTGCCCTCTCGGCTACAGACTTTTCCCCTGGTAAGGTGGAACGCGCCCGCGCGGGCCTGGCGGCTGCAGCATGTCTCCTGGTGGTGCGGGTAGAAGCGGCGCGGGGGCGGCGAGCCAGAGAAGCTGGGAGGCGAGCGGCTGCGGCCCAGGCAACCCCCTCCCCCGCCGCCACGGTGCTCGTGGCGGGAGGGCGAGGAGCTGACGGAGCGCTGCAGGGAGGAGGAGCTGCGCGGGGATGCGCTAGAGCTGCGATGGTGGTGCGGAGAGCTTGTTAGGCTGCAGATGCCCATCCTGGAGCCCCCGTGCTGGGCTGAGGAGCGGTGGTGAAGGGGGGAGCCTCGGGAACCATGCATCAGCTGAGCAAGGCATGTCAGGAGGTCTGAGTCACTGGTGCTGCCAGCTCGAATGCGGTAACGTCTAAGCCTAAGTGGATACAAAAAGCAGGGCAGATTATGAATAACAGCCAAGTCATATATTTCAAGGCAAACCAGGAAAACAGGATGATGAATCAAATTTCTTGCCAAGAGTTCGACGAGAGGAATCACTTGCCAGCCAGCGGGTGATTAGCTTAGCTTAGCATAAAGACTGAAAGCGAAGGGAAACAGTTAGCCTGGCTGTGCCCAAACTAAAAAAAACAAATCTCGCAATGCCTCTAAACTTTACTAATTAACACTCGTACTAATTAAACAGGGTGTGTAACAACAACAAAATGTGGTTTGACAGGAAGTGCTGAAAATATTTCTGGGCCAGAAAGACTCCAGGAAGTCGCTGCCCCCCCGCCAAGAAAAAGTTCCAGCAATGCACAAATCAAACAAACAAGATTAGTAAAAATTTAGAGGTGCTGATAGCTCAACAACTTTGAGCTTTGGATGGTGCACGGCTAGCCGTTTCCCCCTGCTTTCAGGCGTTATGCTAAGCTAAGCTAATCACCTGCTGGCTCTTGCTTCGTATTTAGCGTATAGACATGAGAGTGGTATCGATCTTCTCCTCTCACTATCGTGGCAAAAACGTTCTTTAATCACAAGAATCAATTTGAATTACGTGTTTTTTATGTTGTCATGCTCTTTATTTCATGCTGTTTATCATAAATACTTTGAGAATAGTGGCTAGTTATTTAATTTCTGTTCCATGAAAACAGAGGATGCAGAACGACAAATTACCTGCCCTCCACTGTGGGGCGGCAAGGCGGCTTTCCAGGCGGCGGGCGTGGCAGGAATTGTGCAGCCAGCTGCTCAGCAGAAGAAGCTGAATGAACGGGGCGAGGGATTCTGCTCTTGCGGGACAGAGGGCTGGAGGAGGAGGAGAGGGAAGGAGCGTCATCTCCCTGACGATCAGAACGGGAGCCCATGAGAGAGTCCTCGTCCTGGGAGCGGTCCGAGGTGGAGGACAGCGGGTCCTTGGCGAGAGAGGCCAACATGGGGCCACGCCTATCGGAGAGGGATGGTGAGGCAGTGGGAGAGGGGACTGGGCCATGGTGGCTAGCTTTCTTCTGCAGGAGTTTCTCCTTAGCGGACCCCGGAGGAGGGAGCTCCAACAGGATGGAGGGCTCCAGGACTGGGATGCGACTTTGCCTCCGGCTGGGGTCCTTACGGGGGACAGCCGGGGAGGAGGTGACTTGGGCAACGGTCTGATCTGGAGCCCGGTTCGCTTCTCTGATCTCTTCCCCCCTCAGCTGAGGCTCTGTGGCACAAGGGGAGCGACCGTAATCATTCTCAGGGTCTTTCAGCTTGGGGAACGCTCCGTTACTTTGGCCGTTAGCAAGAGGGGAGAGGTGGCCGTTAGCGAACATGGGGCTGCGTGGGGAGCGAGGAGAGGAAGGCGAGCGCGGAGGAGGCGAGCGTGGAGAACGCGGGGAAGACACGCGGCTTGGCACGGGGCTTTGAGCTTTGGTGTGGCTGTTTCCATTGACCAGCGTCTCAGCCAGGGGGTCTGTGGGTGTCCCTGGATGGGTGGGCACGTGGTCCTGGGGGGAGCTGATGTCCACTGTGTGCTCCTGGACCTGCTGAGCCTCAGCTTCAGCTTCACCACGCCTCTCCAACAGGAGGCACTGTGGGGCACTGTCTGAGCCTGACTGGGAGGACAGCCCAGAGGGACGCTGAGCTGTCAACTGGAGGGGAAGGGGGAGGTGGAGAGACGGGAGAGAGAGAAAGACACACGGGTGTTATTTATAAAGTAAACCGCACTGAAAATGGGAATAATATTCGAATTGTCAAAGGCCTGTTGCTGATAGACTACAACATGTCGAGTTGTGCTGTAGTTCTGTAGCAAGAGCCTGATGCAGATGTGTGAAAAGAGAAGAATTGTATAATATGGGGTAATAAATGGTGATTAGTTTGGCAACAGCATGCAATACCATAGCTACCATTATCAGACCGAAACACACAAGTGCTATGGCAGTGTCAGTCAAGCTGTGAGTACTAAACCAGCAAGTAGGACAGGAAACGTTCACGCAACTTCGCAGGGGGCTTCAGCGAAGAGAGGGTGAGGAACAAATACAGGGAGAGAGAGAGAAAGAGAAAGATAGAGAGGACAAAGACGATCTGAAACAAAAGAGACCATGCAACCTGTAGTCATGACTCGACATTCCAAACACACATGCCACAATCAGACAAACACACACCCCTTCTATTCAGATCACAAGAACACATGTCCAGACACAAGGACACATCTGACCCATGCTCTGTCTGGCCTGCACAATGCCCTGCACATGGTTTTCTGGAGAGAGCTGCCTGACAACAACACAAAGAAAAAACAAGCCAACTAAACAAAGAAGCCAAAATAAGCAACTTAAACAAAAAAAATAATAATAAAGAAGAACAAAAAACAGCAAAGAGGAAGCTGAGTGGAGGTCTGGTTTTTGTTACAGGATCGCGATGGGCTCATCACCTGCTGAAGCTGTGCACGGGTGATGCGTATGACAGAGGGAAACTTGGCGTTGGCAGCGCCCGCCGGGATGGCCGGGAGTTTCCTACGACTGGGCGAATGCGTGCCGGGGGCAGGGTTTGGTGGTAGCGGTAGGGAGGCGTGGCAGGAGGAGGAAGAGGAGGGACGCTCCTGCTGCTGCTGGTCGGCGGACTGGCTGCGCCTCAAGCTCGCCGGGTGGCGCTGGTGCAGCGGGTCCGACAAGGTGATCAGGAGAGTGTGTGGGCTGGGAGAGCGCAGAGGGATGGGGCTGGATGTCCGGATCGCAACCTCCTCAGGCAGGGACGGAGGAGAGGTGGGGAGCTAAGAGACGGGAAGGAGAGAAGTGGGAGGTGGAGAGAGGAAGGGGTCGTGAGATTGGTGAGGGAGTGAGATGGAGGAAGTATGGTGAGGTGGGACAAGCGACGACGGGAGAGTTGTTTTGAACAGCGACGGGAGGATTGTAAAGGGGATGATCTTAGGCTAGGGAAGGAAAACAGAGGCGTGGTAGGTAGATTCTGGGGAGGCGGTGTACAATTTCAACTTGGAGGCAGTTGTTCTGGTTGTAGGAGAGAGTGAGGGGACAGTTAATCTTCTTGTGGTGCTCTACAATTTGAGTAAAAGTGGTTTGAACTCGTAGTTGAGCAGGATTTTTGAATTGGATTTGGTGGTCTGGCTGAAGCAAAGGAGCAAAAAGTAGCGTGATAAACTGAGCAAACCAAAGCATACCTTGGAAATAAAACTAAATTTAAAGTGGTGAAGTAAAGAAAACCAACCAAACACATCGCAAATGTCTGAAAAGAAGATCAAATTATGCGTAACATCTAATGCAAATCAAAGTGCGTATCAAAGCCGTAAGCTCTCTTCTTTCCCCCCCATGCTGTGATCTGATAAAAAGCTCTGCAGTTGTGACACAAATATGTTTCTCTAACAGATAAACACAAGCGAAGAAGAAGAAGAAGCAAGAAAAACACAAAGCAGTAACATTTAGCTTCACGCTACAGCAAGATGCAGCTGGTGGAACTCTGACTGTTGTATGACATTAGCATTGAGGTTCTGTAGCTAGAACTCTGTGCAGCTTTTTAACTTTGTACAATGCTGACTACAGTCAGTATCATGTATGCCATGTTGTGAAATGGCCTTCATAATGAAAGGGCTTACCTGAGTGAGGACTCCCTCAGCCAGAGCTTCAGCCGGGCTGGTCGGAGTGACGGGGGGAAGAGCCCCCGCGGGGCCCACACTGAGCTCCAGCTTGTCCACTTTTGCGCTTCCCTTGGAGGAAGCCGCGCTTTCTTGTTTAGCTTTGCCAGAGCTCGGGCTTGGGCTGCCCTTTTCCCACCCAGGTGACTGTTCCCCTGGCCGGAGCACCTCCGGTTCCTCATCCTCCTCCGAAGGGCTGGTGGTAGCCTTGGCTCCCGGTGAGCCGCCAGGCCGCTCCACCATTACCCACTCCCTTGAGTCAATGTCCTGCCTCCCAGAGCTCAGATTGAGGGCCACAAACCCCCCGCTGCTGACCACCCCCTCTCCCTGCTCCTGAGATCCAGGGGACGCTGGCTTAGGAGAACCGCCATTAGATCTGAACTCCTCGTCATAGTGCCAGACTCTATCGGGACGCTCCCCAGAAGGTACAGCTTGACCCTGAGTTACTGGGATGATTGCAGCCCCGTCAGCCTCCTTCTCTTGGTGCTGGGTGCCAAGCTGCTGCTTCGCTGAGCTGAACAGACACGAGACAGATGCAAACAATCAACTCTCCACTCGATAACAAAACTGACGTTAACATAGACGGATCAGAGACATACCCGTGGTCCAGGAAGCGCTCTGGACTGGGCTTGGACTCTAGGCCAAGCCTCCTCTCCAGCTCAAAACTGTGAATGTTGCGGAGCTTCCTCAGCAGAGGGCCATCACGGTCTGAAGGCACCACCTCAGAGTGCAGCTTGACTGGGGAGCCCAGGCTTGGTCCATGGTGTCCTTGGTTACCCTGGTTGTTGCTGTGTTCCTCCTCCGTTGTCGCCTACGGAAACCAGTCAGACTTGTTAGATTAACCAAAACAGCAGATATGAACTAAGGTATCAATTCTCTCGAGCGTCTACCTTCCACACCGCCGTCCGGATGCGGTTACGGTTGCGGTCCAGCTCCTCCCAGACGTCGGCCTCCTGGTTGCGGTGCGGGTGGAGGGGAGAACCCGGCAGGCGCTCCGGAGCGGGGTTGTTCTCAACGTCGCTGAGCTGCTCGTCCTGCAGAACCTCGTCTGTGTTTTCTCTCATCAGGTCACCGGGGATGAGGGACGCATTCGCCATACTGGAGCAACAAAAGATTAAAACATCATTTCACGTTTGAGGAGCAAGTATACAAATTCATTTCATGAATTAACCAAAAGTGCAAATCAAGCGTACCCCATGTGCGCCGGAGTGAGTCGGGTGTGATGTTGCGGCGTTGTGGCAGTGGCGCTGATCGTCAAAGTGCCATCTGTGCCGGTGCGCTCCCAGTCGTAAGGGTCATTCTCCACGACATTGTAGGTTTTCATGCTATTGTCAAACACCGACATCAGCAGCTGGAACAACACAAAAATACACAATGAACTTTTTTTGTGAGTTTTTATTGGGCGAGAAGTCGACAGAAAACAACTTGTGGTATCAACCTGATATCATATCAAGATGAGGAAACCTTTCTAGGTCATGCACTGCACATTTAAGAGAAATATCACCAAACATAACCATATTCACACTTGCTGGAGTCAGTAAAACATTCACTCTTTATAAAAATCCAAAATAGACCCATGTGGCACCTGGTAGTCAGGCTTAGTGTAGTAGTCAAGGCTGGAGATGTGTTCCAAGAACACGCCGAACTCTGCCGGCAGGTGTTTGAGCATCAAACGGTGGTCATAAGTCTCCTTCAGCTTCCCCACATGTTCCTGCGAACGAACAAACACACACACACACACACACACACGTCACATCTCATCACTTACAGCTACCTGGACAAAGGCTGTTTAGTTTACCGGATGGACGTTAGCTATTGGTTGTCCTTACTTTGTCCTTGATCTTCCGCCACGGCAACTGACCAACCAGAAACTCCACCAGCATGTAGAAGAGAGACCACAGGTCATCGTGACGGCCCATCTCCTGCAGGATCACGCCAGGGATGATTAACATTAATCAATAATTAGAGAGAGTTGGGAAAGAGCTACAGTGCAGGGTAGATGGATACTGACCTTATTCTTGTGTGCATTGACGGATGCATATCGGACTGTTCCTCTGAAGCCTGCCACAGGACGGGGCTGACGAACAAAGACCAAAACAGTGATTAAATGCTGATAAATGTAATTTAATTATAGTTTTTCAGCCAAAAATGACACCAAAAGTGACAATAAACTAGAAAAAGAAGAGTTAAAGTCATTTTCTACATAATGCAAATAGAGTTGATTATGTTAATAAGAAGAGTGACGGCAGGAGGGTTCCTCTGGAGCATTTTGTAACTGTCTTTTTACTTGCAGCCAAAAAGATCTTCAAAAGCTACGAGTCACTCCTGCTGAGACACTTAAGATTTAGTAGAAGCAGACTGAGTCTCTCATATTTGAAGCCACACATCCTCTGGCACTGCTACATCGGCTTCCTTTTCCCAGCGCTCTCTTATATAGTTGGTTGAATTTTTATTCATTAAGGTGAAGCCCTTGTATAATTTGCCTTTGATGCCTTTAGTGTTTTTTGGATTATAAGCATCAGTAAGTATCTGGGTTATTCTTGAGGGCTCAGCAGGATCTGAGGACCTTATTTCCTTTTTAAAAAAGGCGAATCTGTAGGTAGCAGCAGAAATCCTCTTTGCCAGCTCATATGTCCTCAAATTATTATTAAGGTTTCCATTTGTTAATATTCGGCAGAAGGCAGTAATACCTCCCCTCGCTCATTGTCTGTACCTGTGTTTTATCTAGCCTCTAAACCTATCCCATGACTGCCGTTTCTGACAGTTGTTCAATCACATAGAAGCTGTATGAATTCGATTTTTCGGCCATTAAGGGGCCGCTCAACAAACGCATTACGGCATACGTGTTTAGTACGTGTGCCATCATGGGCACAGATCTAATAAACACTGTCTTTTAGCTCCTGATGAAGCAACATCGGGGTTCACATCAAGCATGTGGCTCTTGTTGTCAACTTTGTCGTTGACCAGTTGTTGCTGGGCAGGTAGTGTACAGTGAGTTTATCGGGAACAGCTACCTGCTGCTGTTGGAAAGGTTTCTGCAAGGAGCAGTGACACTGAACCAAAACATGTGGGCCGTAAAACCAAAACAAAGTGCTAAAAGATGCTAAAACGCATCAATGATTTATTGTTAATATAAAACTATTTAAGTGCAGTTTTAGGCTAAGTAAGAAAGGGGGGAGGCACTTACAGGTCGGACTTCCTGGGAAGAGTTGGTGAACTGTCGAGCTAAACCAAAGTCCAGCATGTAGCAGGTTCGACAGGTACTCGGGAAGCGACCCATTGCGAAATTGGACTGAAAAACAGGAGGCAACGTTAATAGGATGATAAGATAACTGATGTGTGAATGCAATTACAACAAAAAATGAATGTCTATTTAAATTCATGTAGCCCCGGAGGAATAAACGTGTTCGTATGGTGGAATACAATTTAATATAGCAGCTCAGAAGACATAAGATATGTTCATTCTGCTACCTTTTGGGCATTTAGCCAACACTCATAGTCAGCCAACTTACGGGAAGTGCAACAGTCGGACAACAAAAAACTGAATCAGCAACAGTGCTAGCAGCCAATAATAAAAAGTGCAAGAGTCACATACATTACCCAGACAATAGAAATAAAAATATTCCCTTGTGTCTGATAAATACAGAAGGAACGTGCTAGGTAATGAAATAAGTATCCTCTGCTGCAGCCCAGCTACCCGTGACTCACCGGTTTGATGTCACGGTGCAGGAAGCCGACAGAGTGGATGCTCTCTATGGCCTCCAGGATCTGTCGCCCCAGACGAAGGGTGGTGCTGATGCTGAAGGTTCCCCGAGTCATGCTCCGCCTCAGGTCAGCCAGGTTACGACCCTGAGAGAGCACGAGATACAATATTTAAAGTTTCACTGACAGCGGTGACAGACAAATATGTCGAGTGGACAGAAAACAAGCCAAGAGTGACAAAAAAGTATAAATTTAGCGGCACTGTACGTCTATAATTAAAGACGTGGCGCAGTCGGGAGTCGGTGCGGTGCACGACGATGTACCGTTTCTGTGGGTGTGGTTGTATAATTCACAACCAGACCACACTCACAACAACAACAACACTTGGAGCTCATCTATCATGACACTGAGATTTGTGATCATGACTTGGATATTTCAGCCTTGTGTGCTGGATGCAGTTATTGAAACTAATTAGATGCTTCTGCAGATCACAGCAGGTGAACGGCAGAGCTCTACATGAAGAGTATTGTTGCTATAAATATGTCTACTAGCATGGGATGTTAATGTCTGACTTCTGGACAGTAGATCAGTCTTAAATTGTTTGTTTTGTAGCACCAGAAGTCTAAATCCTGTAAATATTTCCAGTGATATAAAAGTGATTCATTGTACGTGCTTGTGAGGCATTAAGTCGTTTGCATTTGCACCAACCTGCAGCTCCATCACCACGTAGTTAAAGCGGTCGTTGCGGCCGCATCCCACAAAGCGACACACGTGATCCTTACCTGAGAAATAAAGAAGGACAAGAGAGGTCACTTCACACAGTCACGCGGTCAATATCAGCCGTGCGATGCGGCGTGCTGTGTCAATCACGGCGATGTGTATCTCCATGTTTCCCCGCAGTGACTACAGCCTATCACCAGCTTGCCTGTATGTATGACTACCCCGCTGATTTATAGGCTACAGCACACAACACCCGGTCCACACATGTGTCTGAATGACTCGTGTGTGTGTGTGTGTGTGTGCTCTGGTCTAAAAGGCCACTCACTGCTGCACCAGCAGCTTCACTGCGACCACACCCAAACCCCTCCAGCACGCAGTGAATGCAAACAACGCCTCCATGTAGAAAACACTACTCTACTACTACTACTCTATTACTATTCTTCTACAATAAATCCAATTCAAAGATGCAAATTAAAAGCTAATATCAGCTCGATATGAGGCCGTTGGTTAATGATTACTCTTTACAGCTGGTCTAGTCTGGTCAGCAATGTTTGGGGGGGCGCTGAATTCAGCTCGTCTCAAGTTACATACTGGTTCCTTCAGGAAAAAACAGACCCTGATGCCCCAGGCCAGAGCCATTAGACAGCAAACATGATCCCAGCCCATTGATTTTCCTCTCAAAGGAGGAGAAGGAGGGGGAAAAAAAGGCACAGTGGTTAAAAGGCAGGAAGGAAGAGGGGTGGGAAAAAGACATAGTTAAAAAGAGAGAGATAGGAGTAAAACTATACAACCCCCCACCCTGGAGAAGCTCTCTTTTGTCGACGTTGGGAGTGTCCCGGCACATAAACATAAACTTCCTCTCGTGCTGGTAGTCTGAAACTTTCATTTTTTATTACAACGTGATCATGATGTGAGATGTTTCATCAGCTGTTCCTGCTGAAAGACAGCTGTTTTCAGCTAAACTGAGGTGAACCCTCGGCCTGAAAACTGTGTTTTTTTTTTAGATGAGTCAGATGATCTATATCTGCACTCGATGCTATCGATGCACAAAGGCTATCCCTGTATTTTCTACAAGCCCTGACATTCCCTGGATTGGTTTGTTTCTTCCCGTGTTTGTTTGTTCGAGTTTTTCAGCCAAGAATGCTAATGATACTCGCTGTATCCTCTTTTGCGCGGGGTGAATCAATAGGTCACCGTGCCAGGCAGAATCAATCAATTCCAGAAATGTAACCAAATCCGCCGAATCCATTTCGACTCACCCTGCAGCTTCTTGAGCACGGCGACCTCCATCTTGAGCACCTGTTTGGGCTGCTGGGCCGACTCCACCTTCAGCGCCACGTTGATCCGCGTCAGCAGGTCCACCGCCTCGTAGATCTCTCCAAAGCCGCCGCCCCCGATCTTCTTCGCCTTGAGGGAGATGAAACATCGCAGAACTTCACGTGAAAAAAAAATACTACGTTTACAGTGAGATGTACGTTTATAAAACACATAGAAAACATCTGCTGTCTCCCCAGGAAGGTCAGCGACAGAACATCCTCCATGATGTTTGTGAGGTCTTGCTCAAAGACACTTCAGCAGGGGAGAAACATACTACTGTATGGATGTACTATGTATCACAAACTGCTTAATATGAACATTTAATACATGTTTTGATAGGTTAGACTCTAACGCTAACCCCTTGAAAGCTAGCAGTCAAACAGTGCAATAAATCTTTATGTTCAAACCAAGCGGCAACCTCTGTGGCTGTAAAATGGAGCCAATGCAAAAGTGCAAAAAACTACTGCAGTTCCTCAAACGTCCACTCGAGGCTGGCTCCAGAAGTGAGTCAGTCTCCATAAGTCCCCATGTTAAAATGTCACAACTTCACAGCAGAAATAAACATGTTTACAGCCTGGTACAAAAAACAGTTTTGGTCTCTATAGCTAATTTCCCCGTTCATGACAACTGTACTGAGGGTGAATTTTTATACAACTCACCTGTTCAAATTATATTAAGGCTTAAAGTTATGCAGGATTAACAGAGTGGACAATTTGCCTGACAGGTAGGTGCTGTTACAGATGACTTGTTTGAGCAACCAGGCTTCATTCGGCCCGCCTCAGGTCCACAGATGATCTACGTCTTTGCCAATTTTTAGATTAGCAGTACAACCAACATGGTGGCGGCCAAAGCCACATATTCTGAGCTTCAAAACGGCTCTTTAGAAACCTGTGGGTGACGTCACGCATACCCTGTCCCTTCTTTGTACTATGATTATTTTCATTCCAGATGACTTTGACATCTATTTTCTCAAGTATTAACTTGAAAATACTTGTGATGTGTCCACCAACAGTCCAAAAACTGACAAAATATTCAGTTTACTGTCACACAGGAGAAAGAAGAGATGAAAATCTTCACATTTAAAGGAGCTGAAACTATGTAGCGTTTGATATTTTAGCTTGAAGGATGACTAACAGATAAATAAACGATCGGAAAAGTTGCTGATTATCATAAATGTGACGAGGTAATTCGCTCCCCTGTAAAAGTTGCTGTGCTTGAGGCTGATAGCATGGCAGGCACACTTTTCTCAATAAATCTGACACCGAGGAGTCTTGGATTCATTTCACGATGCTCTCTTCTTTATTTCACTCTGTCGAACTGGCTCAAACAGTTCTGCCGTTTCACTCTCACCTCTCAGTCCTAGTGCAGCTTTAAGTTCACACGTGTCCTTCACTGTCCTCCACACACAGAGAGGGAGAGAGTCTTGTGTCGCACTCGGAGCTAAAGTCGTGGGATTAGCTGCAGCATTCTTATGTAACTCTGCTCCTTAGAAGACAGGAAGCGGTGCCAGGCTGCCAGTTAGGAATAACAGCCTCACATGGCACCCGGGCTGGCACAGCAGTGAGAGACATGGGCCCTCAGGGAACACTGCTGCTGCTGCCTATAGCACACTGCACTGCCACAAATAGCTATATGGGGCTATTTTTGGATCTCCCGTACTGCAGCAGCCCTACCTGGACAGAGAGACACGACCCCAAACTGTCCAAGCCACAGGTAAGATACTTTAGAGGAAAGCAGAAGGACTCGTACGCATTGTTTGACCAACAAAGAGTAGTTGTTTGTGGAACAGAGGGTGAGCGAGGGCCAGGCAGTGACGGGGCTGGACAAACACCCTGCCTATTGTCAATGAATAACACGCCACACTCACCACTTTCCATCGTTCCTTGACCAGGGAGAGCACGCTTAGGATGTCAGCTTGCTCCACTCCCCCGCTCATCCCGTCTGTGGACCAGGGACGCTGTCCTCACTGCTTCCCCCCCCCTCGATCAGGAGCCTCAGACTGGGCCGTGCATTTGGACCTTGATGGAGAACCCTACGGAAAGCCAGAGAGACACAAAACTAGTCAGAAGCTATGGAGTAAACACTGAGGAAACCAGCCAAATTCTGGTTATTCAGGCTAATCTGCATGTTCCTTTGTTGAACATGCAAAAGGTCTGTTGTTTTTAAAGCTGGTTGAACTTCATGTGAAAGTTGGACAGAGTTGAAACCCCTGGCTTAATGGCCCGAGCTTTCTGATACTCGACCATCGCTGCAGCTGCCACACCTGCTGCCAGCAGCTGTCTCTGTAGACAAACTCACCCCACCAAGTCGGCAGGCAAAAAAAACTGCGTCTTAAATTACAAAAAGGCTTCATCATAGTATCATTTTTCCCGAGCCATTTATCTTCTGTGCATGACAGCCAAGGAAAAAGAAAAGTACCATAAGTCTTGTCAGACATAACGAGGCCGTTTAATCTTCCTAATTCTGCATTAGGATGATGAGCAGACATCTTTTCTTTTCACATTATGGTAATCATAAAGTATTAGTTTTATCACATTTATCACATGTTCATCACTCTGAGCTGTATAAAGTTTCAATAATTTTCCTAATGTAGCATTTTGTAAAATAGTTTTACTTCGTTTGAAAGTTGGCCTACAAACTTTATAAAAGGTTAAAGGTTCAGTGTGAAACTTTTAAGGTGGCCTATTAGCAGAAATGGAATAAAACATGCATAACTATGTTTTTTAGTGATTTATAATCACCTTAAAAAACAAATCGTTATTTTTCTATTACCTTAGAATGAGCTTTTGGGGCGCTATCGAGCAATGGACCAAGATGGTAGCTTAATGTGGATGCTCCGTACAACTTCGCACTAAATAACTTTAAATCTGTAAGTCAACAATACCAACTGAACTTGGCTGCTACAGTCAAAGACAGTGACTTTTTCACTCGAAAACGCGGTTCCCAGAGGCTGAAACTCAACACTCCACCGACTGAACAAGACGAAGAAACTACAAGTAGCATGGCGGACCTGTCGGCGGTGCTTACTGAACTTAAGTCACTTCGCTCTGAGTTCGGATCTAAGCTAGACAGTATACATGACCGCCTGGGTAAGATGGCCAACTCTGTCGCTGCTTTGGAAAATAGTATGTCAGAAGTGAAGCGAAATGTAGCTGCTAACACCACCCGAATGGAAGAAGCAGAATTAGCTTTTTGTATGTACAGATGGAGCGGGTCCTCTTACACGGAGTCCGCCATCTTGTGCCGCCATGTTTGTTACATTAGCCCAGAATGGTTGAACTGTTTTGTGTTTTGTTCGAAGTTTGAGTAGTTAAATGTCGACAAATGAAGGATCACACTTATTATTTAGCACAAGAAAAGCCAAGAGAGCAGCAATCCTTGTGATAGATAGAGCAGCAGATTAGGTTCTCAAACTTACATTACGCTAATCTTAACAGACTGTTATTAGAAGCCATCAAGACTATAGTTATATATGTTCATTAGAGCCTGATAGATATGTCAGTATGCTGATTTCATGGGCTGATTATACATAAATTAGTATTGGCATATACGTTTGATATGTCCTTTTTTTTACAGGACATGATGCAGAAAAATCTAGAAAAAATCAAAATATTTGAATTTATTAATGATTAATGATGTTCTATTTGTGTTTTGTTATTGTATACTTATTTGTAATTATTGAATTTCCAATGACGTTTGATGTTTTTACAGAGAGGGACTATTGAGAGCATCCTACAAAGTGTCATCACAGCACAGTTCGGCAACAAGCGGATTGTGAGGACAGCTGAAGAGACCATCGGGGTCTCTCTCCACCCTCTGTCATGGACGCCTACAACACGTGCTGCCTGCGCAAGGCCAGAAGCATCGCGGATGATCCATCACCCCCCTCCCGTGCATTCTTTTCCCTGCTGCCTTCTGGAAGAAGCTTCCGCAGTTTAAGGACCAACACAAGAGTTTCTTCCAACAGACAATCAGACGGTGAAACAACAGCAAAAAAAGTACATTGCACATATATCCATGCACCTTTTGTCTCTGCTGCTACTCAATCTGATTCAATATCTACCTCTCTACTGCATATACCCACTATAGTCATACTGTATATATCCATATGTACACACACATCAGAGTCTGTATGTTGTTTCTTGTCAAACTGCACTTGTTTAGCCTACATGAGCCTGTTACATCTGCAGTGAGAGCGGGTCCTCTTCCACAGAGTTCGCCATGTTGAACTGCCATTTTTCTACAGTAGCCCAGAACAGACAAACTAAACACTGGCTCAAGATAGGACCTTTTGCTTTTTAGGTGAATTTCGCAGCCAGATTTGGAAAGCGTGAGGCGGTGAGGGAGAGTATTCATTTGGTTGCAATCTGCAACTTCGCTAGGTGGCACTAAATCCTACACACTGGACCTTTAATAACTGTCTGCAGGTTTTTATACTGTCCTACTGGAGGAATGTTTGGCTACCTGTTTATGGCTCATAACTGATTTATAAAGCATTAGTAAATTATTTATTAATAAAGTAATTGGTTACAAGTTACCTTCATAAAGGGTGACTTACTAGAAAGTGGGACAGACACATTACCGACTGCGATCGAGGCTGTCTGTACAACAAGAATCAAATGTCTCTGCTCCTCTGTTATACACTCATCAACACGCGAGCATTCCTCTGGTGACTTCCTTCAGTACGGCTTCAAACGCTCGAAGCGAACCACGACCCCCGACTCATCATTCTGCAGACGTATACGGTTATGCAATGAGCCTTCAGAAACATTATTTGGTTACAGGCCGTGATCCCGACATCAAGGAGGCAATCAATCCCATCGCGCACGCAGTGGGATGAGGGTTGGGAGATGGAGGAGGGCGAAGCGTGGTTAGACTGGATAACTGTGAAATGACAGGCATGAAATGTGACCCGAGGTCAGGTGGAACTTGGTTGATGAGAACTGGACGCGACGCGTCAGGATTATAAATCTCTCGTTGGGACATATTATTAGTCTAATAGTCTTTGGAGTGAACTCTTTTAGCGTGTGTATTACTATCGCCTGTCCTAACGTTTGGATTTATGTCAACTACTAAGAACACTGACCGCCCAAGATTAAGAAGACATTTTTATATCATTTTACAGTATCTGTATGACATACAATATATTTATGATATATATATATACATCCTTGACTTGTCCAGGGTCGTGCCTCTCACCCTAAGTCAGCTTGGATAGGCTTCATCCCCCCGCAACCCTGATGAGGATAAGCGCTTACAGAAGATGGATGGATGGATGGATATATATCCTTATTTATGAAAGGCTGTGTGACTTTATTAAGAAAACACCACTAGATGGTAAATTATGTTTATTATTGTGACATTGCAGCCTTTTATATATCACAAAAATTGTCAGCTCTGTTTGGCTACTCAATGCTAATATGCTCAAAATAGCAATGCTAGGACCACAGAGAGAGTTTAGCTCGCTAGAATGCTCTTAAATGCTAATGAGACTGATGGGAAAGTCGTTAGTTTTGTCGGCATTTGGCAGATAAACTAAAGTATTGGGCAAATTTTGCAAGTTTGACCTGAGTCAGTCAGATCCCTGATGTCATGACGATTCATCCTCTGGGGATCACGAGTGCCTGTACAAAGTGTTATAGCAATCTATGAACCAACCCGACAGAGGAAACAGGAGAAGGTTGACCGTGCTTTTTGTGTCAACACCTCCCTTCGCCGGCCAAAGCTGAACCAAAGTCACAACTTCTGTTAACGCAGGCGCTAAAACCTGTTTTGTTTTCCTCGTTGTGTGTGGCATCAAATCTTTGCAGAGGAAGAAAGAAAGAAAGAAAGAGAGGGAGAGAGAGGGGGATGGAGGACGTCAGTGGAATCCTTGATATTATGCTAATTGGTGGTGACGCAGAAAACACAGAGCATGCCGTCACCAAAAACATAAAAGAAACATGCTGTACGAAACCCCCTTTGACCTCCACCGTCACTGTAAACACTGATTAAATAACCTCTGCTGTGACAGAACTTCAAGGTCACCCCGTGTTCTGGTGTTTTCCTTTATTTTTGCTGTCACATCTGAGATATCATTCTCTGTGAGCAAGTTCAAAATGTATCCAGAGACAGAGAGAGAGAGAGAGAGACGGCTGCTGTGTGCCACTGAGAAAAACATCAGCTACTGCCAGAAAACTGGAAGATACAGAGGACAGGATGGGTGTTTTTTGGAGGTCTCTGTTGCCTAACATAACCTCTACTTCTAGGTCAAGAGTCTCCCTCAAAGGCAGCCCCCATGTGGGGCGAGAATTTAATCCGAAGCCTCTTCTCCATCACATGTACACGATGCAAATATTGCACACACAAGTTCACACACACAAGCCGAGCTGCCTCACGCTGTGACTAATCTCACACCTCACACGCAGACGCATGGCCGGCTCTCTCCTCCTTCCTCCCTCCCTCCACCATCAATGAATAAAAAAATAAATAAATAATAAATAAAAATAAACCAATCTATGACAGCTAGCTTCTCATCATGAATCACGCTTTCCTGACCCCCCGCATCTCCATGGCGACGATGGATGGTGCAGTGCCATTTTCATCTGCTGCTGACTGCAGCTCGTCGTCGTCGTCGTCGTCGTAGTCGTCGCCTCTGCCCTTTCGGGGTCTGCTGCAAGTTTTTTTTTACGGGCTACATCACGGGGTGACGTGAGATTTCATCCCGCACCTTCACTTTAAAGTGATGTTTTGGTCGCTGCTGCTCCTCCTCCTGCTCCTCCTGCTGCTCCTCCTGCTGCTGCTACTGGATGAAATTAGTTATCTGGTCTGACAACTTTGTGTGCAGGACAAGGCCCTGAGAAGAGGAGGAGGAGGTGGAGGTGGAGGAGGAGGAGGCCCACCACACACACACACACACACTCCTCTCAAGTCACAGCATGGATGCAACTCATCCAGTGTGAAGAAGTGGAAGCAGTTAGGAGGCTTTCACCTTGATTTGGGGTAATTAATTTAAATTATTTCTGCATTTTGAGAGACATTTGTGCAAAAAAAGACAAACCTCTGTTGTTGTTTTCAAGCTGCAGCAATGTCATGCTGCTCTGCTACATTAAACCACTTATCCTCCCTGCAGTGGACTGACTGGCTTGGCTTGCTTGGCTTGGCTTGGCTTTGCTGTGGAGAGCTGTTGCATAGCGAGTTTGGTTGCCACAGCAGATTTACTCAGGCGCGTCCACGCACACTGTGTCGTCCACACAGGCCACGCAACCTCAACCTCATCTTTTGTAGGTGGTTATACTGTAAGCAAGCAACATGCGGGATAACAAACTCAATGCATGCTCAATGCAGCCGACAAATAGAGGAGGGTGAAAGAGAGAGAGAGGAGGTGGAGGTAGAGGAGGTGGTGGAGGAGCGCAGCACGGCCTCCAGATTCAAGCTCCTTACCTCGGGTCTTTGCTGCCAATCCTTGATCCCCCCTCCACCCACCTCTCCAAAGAAGAGAGCCGGGTGTGGTTAGAAAAAATCCTCTACGCTTGGAGGCGGCGGGGACGACATGGAGCTGAATCCCATAGCGGGCGAAGCGTCCATAGGAAGAGAGGCGGAGGCTGTCTGTCCCCGGTCGGTCGGTGTCGGTCGGTTGGTTTTATTTTAGAAATAACCCGAGCTGGATGTTAAACGTCTGCGCGTGGTGGCGTGTCGTCCCTTTTCTCCTGCTGCCTTCTTCTGCCTGTCACCTCAGCATCTCTATCGGTCGCTGCGGATCCGTGACGTGACGACTCTGTGATGATCATCAGCCTTTTTTTTTTTTTTTTTTTTTCTCTCTCTCTCTCTCTCTCTCTACTGCGCGCGCGCCCCCGATCCCATCGCCCCTCGCAACAGCACGGCCGCGCGCGCCGGGAGTCCTTTTAAAAGCTCGTTCGCGCGAGGACGCACGCGTGCACGCTGCGCACAAATTTAAATGATTTTTTTTCTTTTTCTCGTATTTTTATCAAATATTATAATTTAAACACGTCCAATATGTTTTAGATAACATGTTATATTTGTAATGTTTGAGGATATAGTGGAATTAGTTTGGAACGCGGCCACAGGAAAACGTCCACTAGGAGGCGGCATTCAGCCAAAGATGGCGACTGATGTCCTACACCACTGTTTGTCAAACTGTGTCACTGAGTGCCACCGGTGGTACATGACCTCTGTGGTGGTACATGGAGGAAATGTTTTTTAACCCTTAAGAGGTCCTTTAATAAACGAACACTTTTTTTTCATTGACAAAAACAAAAAAACTAAAATAATTTCCATAAAATACATTCAAAGAGTATTTGCTTATTATTATTATCAGGGCCTGAGATGGGTCAATGATTGGCAGCAACATTGATTTTCATGCTATATTCATTCAACAATGCCAAAATGGCTTGAAAAAAAAAAAAAAGAATGGCACAAAATGACTGAATGAATTAAAAAACATATCAGACTATCAAAATACTACAAAGTTTCGGCTCGCTGGAATGTAATTCAAATTAAAGCTGCAAGCAGCGTTGAGGCGGACCTCGCTCTGACGTAACTCGGGGTGTGTCGCAACCGCGTCCCGGGCCGTCGTAACATGTGCCGTCGTGATATGTGCCGTCGCTACATGTCCCGTCGTGACAGGTGCTGTCGTGATATGTGTGGATCATGTAAGTAAAGTGTGATGTCACTGCCCACCCAAGCCCTCGTCAGTGCAGTCCCAAGCTGTCATGTATAGAAGGTGTGTGACAGCAGTGTATGTTGTGACATGTCGTGATATGTGCCGTCGCTACATGTCCCGTCGTGATAGGTGTTGTCGTGACATGTGTGGATTATGTAAGTAAAGTGTGACGTCATTGCCGACCGAAGCCCTCGTCAGTGCAGTCCCAAGCTGTCATGTATAGAAGGTGTGTGACAGCAGTGTATGTTGTGACATGTGTCAGATATTGCAAAAGACTGAGTTGTTAGTCAGATGTTGAAGTGTTATGAAATGGCGCCATCTGCTGGGTTGTAATGAGAGCAGCGTGTGATTGGCAGCATTGGGGGAGTATATGGAAGTAGTCTAAAAATTGTAAGACTTGGGCAGTATATGGAAGCAGCATAAAATTCGGTTAAAACGGTGAACTTTGAGGCGATGGTATGGCCACGCCCTTCGACGTATAGTTACACAGAGCACAATTTAGATTCAGCACCTCCCTATCAGTGTACTGAGCAAGTTTGAAGGTGATCCGACTTGGGCAGTATATGGAAGCAGCATAAAATTCGGTTAGGCGATGGTATGGCCACGCCCTTCGACGTATAGTTACGCAGAGCACAATTTAGATTCAGCACCTCCCTATCAGTGTACTGAGCAAGTTTGAAGGTGATCCGAGAAATCGTCCAGGAGGAGTTAAAGCTGAAAAGTGCAAAAAATCCAAAATTGAAATGAAAATATCTGACTTCCTGTGGGACTTGGGAAATGGGTCCAAGAGGCTTTTTGGTGCGTCTTGGCACGTATTATGGGCCCACCAAGTTTGGTAAAAATCGGTGAAACGTGGTTCCGGGGCTGTTACTTAAAGTTCCTGTAGGGGGCGCTACACGCGGTAGAAACGCAATATTTGGTACGTGGGTTCTAGACAGCAGTCTACACGTGTGCTGTGAATCTCATATTCATAAGTATTACGGTTTGCGCAGAATGAGTTTTTTTGTGTGAGAGCGCCACCTAGTGACCGAATTTTGTGGCCCTTTTTAGGGGAGGCTCAGGGCACCATGGGCAATCAGCGTGCCAAGTTACGTTTGAATTGCACTTACCGATGCTGAGATATGAGGCGTTAAGTTTGGAAGAGCGCCACCGTGTGGCGGTTGGTTGAAATTGTGCAAAATTGTGCAGGATGCGCAATGAAGACATGATTAATCAGTGGTCCGAATTTGGTGCGAATCGAGCATACGATTGTGACGAAATAAGGCACTTCCTGTTTTAATGTGAAATTGGGAGGAAGTGCTAACTTCGTAACGCGGCCATCTTTGAAAATTTCGACAGACTGTATATTAGTGAGTTTGTCAGTAGGGTCTCCAGAGTGTGCGTGCAAAGTTTCGTGCAAATCGGACAAACGTGCATGGGTGAGTGGGCAAACGGTGTGTTTTGCATATATCGCCCCCTAGCGAAAAAAAAGTTTAGGCGGAAGTGGGCGTGGCCTACCTAGGGTGACTCAGCTACATCCCCTGAACGCGTGGATATGTGTTTTATGAATGTGCGACAAACGGGGCGGGAGTTATTCGTCCCTGAAAATTTGAGGATATATAGCGCCACCTAGGGGTGTTGCCAGTTAGTGACTTGAATGCGAGGGGTAGAATCTGGCAATTTTCGCCAGGCAGGTCGAATGTGGCAAATAAAAATGGGCAAATGTCCATGCCGAGGCAGTCGAAATGTGTCGCAAAGCGCAGAAACGAAAGAATAATAATAATAAAGAAACGGACCAATTACAATAAGGACCTTGCAGTGTCCTGCTCGGTCCTTAAATATGTTTTGCATTTCCTGAAATGTTTGATTTCCTGTTAACATAGTCACATTCTTGCCCATTCTTGCATGTATACATGAGCTCAGATAGTTAGCTGAGGTGAAATAATTAGTTCCAAAACTTCAGGAAAAATCAGGAATAGAAGATCAGGAGTATGGCTTTCCAACAAACTAGCTATGGCTTCATTAAAGATTCAGCAGTCAACAATATATAATCTTCCCATTAGTAACAAACCTGCCTCCTGTGTGAACAGAGTTGGTCTACGCTACTGTATTTTAACGTCTGTCATAATGGTGGTGCTTTGAAAGTCTAATATTTGACCATTTCATCTCAGACTGTGGTATGAGTACCGCTGGTGGTACACGACCTTACGAGATTAAATGTGACACAAGTTAGTAAGTGAAAGTGAAATTAACGGTTTAAAAGCTCTTCAAACATGGTTCCAAAGAGGAAATATCAGGAGGAAAAGTCTGGATCAGGACTACCACTTTAATACATAATGAGCTCTGGTTCCAATGAATAATCTTCTTATCAGGAATAAACCTACCTCCCGTGTTAACTGTCTGTAGTTGAACAGGGTCAGTTGTCTTGAAGAGGAAAATATGTTCTGAGGTGGTAAAAAGGTTTGAGAAACACTGAGAGAAAGGTTTTGCAACTTTGCAAAGTGGACATTTTCTATTCCTCAATCTATTAAAATTTTTATTCTTTCCTTCTTTCCTGTTTAACATCACCATATCTGTTTTTAATTAATGCAAACTCAGCAGTGTATGTCCAATACATGTTATTATTAGATATGAGGAGAAACGGCTCTCAGTTTCCATGTATTGAGGTCTGTGCCAACCTTTCTAAGAAAGTCTTTCAGAAACATGACAGGCTTCGTTGAAGAGGGTCTGTGGTGTCTATAGATATGAAAGGTTCATTCTAATGAAAACGTAGTTATGCATAGTACATTACATTTCTGTCAGATTTTGTAAATACAGCCCCTTAAATCTGACATGCTGGACTTCTTTGAGACACTATCAGGACCAAAACCTCACACCACAGAGACAGTTTTTTCCCTTATCAACAAGGCCCAGGGCCCGTTTTGACACTGACTGTCACCCTCCACCCCAAACCCTACACGTTACATTAAAGTAGGATCTACTGTCTCTATGTGTTACATTAACGCACACCTTTTATTTAACATCTTTTGGACTTCCTCAGTTTGATAAATATCTTGCACATTTTAAATATTCTGCATACTCTGAACTTTTGCACATGACCTGGCAACTACTTTGTATATTTCTGCACAGACTGTACAGCTCTTTCCATTTTAAAACATACTGTACATATATTAATATTGTTTATATTTTGTAATTCTTGATTTTTTTTGTTATGCACTAAAAACAACAACACCAATTCCTTAAATATGAAAAGCTACTTGGCAATAAACCTGTTCTGACTCTAAAACGAGTTCATATATAACTTCATATTGCCTTGTGTTTCTTTAATATCTTCTCTTAATGTATTTCAACAACATTGTTTTTTTATATATATATATATATATACCTGTGACCCACAAACTGGAGGAGTGGCTACAGCAGATTCCAGGTACAACACCTGAGGTCTCTGTCCAGAAGTGTGCAGTCCTAGGAACAGCTAAGATACTGCGCAGAACCCTCAAGCTCCCAGGCCTCTGTTAGAGGACCCAAGCTCGAGGAAGACACACCACCCACCTTAGGGTGAGAAGGGGATATACGTATATATATATATATATATATATATATATATATTATTAAAATAATCTCCTTCTCACCCTATGGTGGGTGGTGTGTGTGTGTGTGTGTGTGTATATATATATATATATATATATAAAAAAGTTTACCTTTTTATGTGTGTCAAACTTTTGGTTTATATATATATATATATATATATATATATATATATATAGAGAGAGAGAGAGAGATTGTTTTATTAAAGAATATAAATATTATTTATATTATATATAACAAATATATATTTATATATAATATATATTATATTCTATTATTAAATATAATGAACTATATTTATTATTAAATATAATAAACTTGCTTTAGTTTGGTAATTTTCACATGATCCTGTACAAATAAAATCAATAAATTAATGTGATTTGTCTGCGGTAACACTTTGATATTAAATTAATAGGATTAGTTAGTTAATAGTTAATTTAAGTTATAGTTATAGTTATTTTAATTAATTTTAATAATCTTAAATTTCTTAAATAAAAATTATTTATTTTAGAAACACGCCACTTCTCGTTCCCGTGAACTCTCGCGATGACAGATTGATTGCAGTATCTGGGAAACGGTGTCAGAGTGGGAGCTCTCTCTGTCCGCTCTCGGCTCCTGTTAACTGTTGGTGACGTTTCCTGATCCAACCGGTCAGTGAGTGCTGCTGCTGCTGCTGCTGCTGCTGCTGTCTGTCGGTGCTGCCTGGTAGCTAACCTGCCGAGCCACCACCACCACCACCACCACCACCACCACCTCCTCCTCCTCCTCCTCCTCCGCCTCTGAAGGCAGCAGCTGAACGGAGCCGTGAATGAACCCCTCTCCGCACCGTCAATGCATCCGCAGCGGCCGCGATGTCAGCAGCGACAGAGACGGTCCGAGTGTGAGATGTTAGCCATGTAGCTCAATGCTTCACCATATCTGTAGTTTGATGTCGGTGTGCTTCGTGCCGTTAGATTATTTCCACCAGTAGCTCGGCTTTTTTTATTATTTTTATCTCTTCTGTCCGGGACAGACGGCGGCAGCTAGCCTCCCCCCCTCCCCGCTTCTCTCACCACTTACAGGAGGATGCTGAAGCTGTTCGGAGCCCTGGTTATCCTCGGACTTGCCCTGGCGTGCATCACCTCCTGGGTGCTGGACAGCTATGACACGGCTTGGCACCCCAAGCGGAGCGTTGGGCGCTGGGCTGCGGGTGATGGAGATGACTCAAAGGGGGGTTCTTCTCCACCATTTCCCGGCGGCGAGTTGAGCAATATATTCTGGTTTATACAGGTGGGGTTTCATTTTTGGTGCTTCAGTTTTAAATGCTGTCATCTCGGTTGCATTTGAAATGAATGGAGTAAAGGCTTTGCAGTGTGGCTGTGGTGGTTCACCCACTGAACTCTGAATGATTGACAGAAAGGGGTCACCGACCACAGAAAAGTGTGTCATTGGCAGGTGCACACAGTTAAGTTGCAGTCAGACTTTGCACCCTTTGTGTGGCACGACTCACACACACACACACACACACACACACACACACACACACACACACACACTGCTGTGTGTTTACCTGTTCTAACAGCATAATGCTGTTTGTTTTTTTAATGTCTCATTCAAGGTGTCTGACATCCACATCAGTCGATTTCACGACCCGAGACGCATCCCTGATTTTGAGAAGTTCTGCACCGACACAATCGAAGTGATCAAACCGGATTTAGTGCTCGCAACAGGTAGCGGTAACCACCACGTCCCATCTCATCTTTATGACACGGGTGTGGCGCCTCATGTTCTTCTTCTTCTTCTGCTCCACAGGGGATCTGACAGACGCCAAAACAGAGAGTAAAGTGGGTTCCCTCCAACACGAGGTGGAGTGGCAGGCCTACCACAACATCCTGAAGAGGTCCCGCGTGATGGAGCGCACTCGTTGGATAGACATCCGTGGGAATCATGGTGATTTAGCCGCACTGGATTGATGGATGCATGGATGGAGGGATTGAAACACATCAAAGTGTAGAGGGAACGTGCACAATTAAGATTTTCTGAAGAATCCATTAACTGTGGTGCACGCAGGAAGTCATCTTAGCCCCTCTTCAGTTATTGGATCGCGAGCTATTAGATATGAAACAAGATATCTTTGTAACTGTCAAGAAGAGCAGGGGGGGAAAAGGAGAGCCATATATTGGATTTGGAGTTTCTCTGACAGATATGCTGCTGTTATTGATTGTAGATGTTGATGTGTGTTTATCTGTGGCACGGTAACAGCGGATTTAACTCGATATCTTGCTTATATATGAGGAAATCTGATTCCTGGGTTTAAATTCTGCATTTTTATACTTTATATTCTGCTAATTCTCACCATTTTTTCATTTTTCCTGACAGATGCCTTCAATATTATGTCCTTGGACAGCACCAACAATTATTACCGGTCAGTATGATGCAGTAAATGTTTGTCTTTATAACCAGCAAAGCCCTGTGTGTGAGGTCGATCAGAGCAGAGCGCACCCAGTAACTTCACTGCCTCTGAAACATGAGTAGTTGCAGACCTACTTATTGACAATAATCCAAGCTGTCTTGAGCTTCCTGAGGACCAAAAATAGAAACACGAATCTACATGAAGAGGCCGACTCTCTCGTATTTTTTTTTGACACAAATGATGTTTTATGTGACATCGCTCGCTTCTGTTAATGCTGATTGATCTTCTATCTCCCTAATATTCTTAATGTTACGGTCATCCTCCTCCTCCTCTGCGAGGCAGAGTCTGTCTCCTGCACACGGCTAATTGATTAATTTAAAAAGCATTAAATTATCTCAGGACTCCATCAGGATACGGAGCTGCTGGCTCCATCCCAGACCACATTGTCTCGTTCGCTCACGTTGATTTTCTTACGTTTTTTTTTTTTTTTTTTTACTTTTAGGAAATACTCGGCTAATCAGAAAGTCGGCTCTTTCCACTACGTTCACAAAACTCCCTTTGGCAACTACTCATTTGTCTGCGTGGACGCCACGCTCACTCCAGGACCCAAGAGGCCGTACAATTTCTTCGGTATTCTCAACCAGGTACAGTACAGCCGCTCTCTTCACATTACACTTTGATCTGTTAATGATTACAGGATGATTTACGGCTGCATTCCTCCACGAGAACATGAAACGCAAACAGAAAAGATAGCTTTAGTTTATTTAAATAGGCAAACAGAAGCTTGTACTCATGCGTACAGCCAAAAACAAACAGCAAAATGTCGAGTACCCTCATGTTTTAATAGTAAACACGGTTCACGATCATTTTCTGTCTTCAAAGGAATAAATCAAGCACTCACACACTGCAGATAATGAGCTTAATGTGACTTATAGTTCTGTTTTTCTTCTTTGTTTAATACATGACAGACTCAAATGGACCTGCTGGACACGTTCAGAGCTGAGAGTCTGAGGAGCAACCAGTCGATCTGGTTTGGCCACTACACCACATCCACCGTCGTCTCCCCCTCTCCAGGAGTTCGGGACATGATGAGGTGAGAAAGCACGTGACTGTTAGACGCTAAACCAGTTTCTTCTGCTGGGTGTGTAAGTACAAGTCGGAGCGCAAACATTCATTCATTTACCTCCGAGCTAGAGGCGGCAGCTGGTTTTAACGTCATCCTGTTAAACATTCAAAATATGCTCCAAGCAGTTCCTGCAGGTATACATTAACATGTGGACTTCTTGTGTTTTAGATCTGCAGTCGCGTACCTGTGTGGCCACCTGCACACACTTGGCGGTCTCATGCCCGTCCTTCACAGCCGACATCCCCAAGGCGCCCTGGAGCTGGAGCTGGGCGACTGGATGGACAACCGCAGGTACGATAAACGACAGGAAAGTGTTTGAAAAGAGTCCCCAAATCAGAAAATGTTCGTCTCTCTTTGTCATTAAAGTTTTTATTTATTCATACATATATATAAACATAAAATCAAACTTGAAAATAAACATAGGCATCAGCATCAGCAGACAGTATATCCAACATACGACAATATATACAAAGGCCTCCGGTAAAGCTGCTTACATATTTCCTAGTAAGGCCATCCCATGTAGTTTAGAAGGAGTGAAATAAAGTCTATGAATTATCTTATTCTGAATAAATTTCCTCCCTCGCCTCTCTCATGTGTTTGATAAAATATTTAACCAGTCCTCCACGCTCAAATCACACCCCAGGTCTTTCTGCCAAACGATAAATATTCGTCTCTCCGTTATATTTTGTGTTTTTTGAACTGTTTCATTTGACCTCATTATCTTATTAACTTATTATCTTAGCCGCCACATTTTGGTTTGTAACTAATCGTGGATGTATGCGCGCTACCTGCCTGAACATGACTACATCTCAGGATGATACTGACAAAGAATATTACAGGAAATGAAAAACTTATCTTAAAATCTTAAATCTTAAAATGACATTCCAGTATAGTATTTTAATAATATGATATCTTTAAAATTAATTGATTTTTATTTTTAAAAATTATTCTTCCAAGTACCACTACCCAGGAGGTCACGCACCACCAGTGGCACCCGTTAAATTAAAGTCTTATAGCCTTTCATATATATTCATGGACATTATACGCCTGTAAACGACTCTGGATTATTCAGACAGAACGCTGCTCCGTCTGTTTTTGTGGAGTTTCAGTCAGCACCGTTAGAGCTCGTTGCAAGCACTGTCACAACTGTTACCTGCTACAGAGAGGAAGCTCATCAACTCGTAATGGGCGAGTGTGAACTTAAAATAAATGACTTCATTGTTTTTAATCGAGCTGCTTACTGGAAACGGGTTGCATTAATTTAATTAATTATAGCATTAGTAATTATTGTTGTGTACTGTGAGGAAGTGCTGAAAAAAAAAGTCTCCATCATCATCTGTCTCCAGGTACAGAGTCCTCGCCTTTGACCACGACCTGCTGAGTTTCTCTGACCTGAGGTTCGAGCGGTGGCCTGCGGTGCTCATCACCAACCCCAAGGACGCACAGTACCTCCACCCGGGAGTGGAGCCGCTGGGTCGAATACGCAGATCGACACACATCAGGTGTTTGTTTTGTGTGTTTGCTCAGCCATAAACTGACACACACAGTCTGCTCCTGACACATAATATACCCAGCTCGCAGGGTTTCTCATGTATTAGTGCTCTAGTCTTTTCATTTCATGTATCAAACCCGGATGCAGAATTTTAAAATATTTTACCTTATTTTGGCAGATTTTCTTCTTTTTTTTTGATGTTTTGCAATTAACTTCAATGTTTATTTGAAGTTAACAATTGAGAAAATGAATAACTACAGCTGCTTTTTGAATAACGTTTTATGTTTTCGTACATTTAAGGCTCAGAAATACCATTTCCAGGAACTAAACGTCACCTTTGTCTTCTCTAATTTTAACAACACAAACTTCCCCTTCGCTTCCTGTGCTTCTCACAAAGAAATTCTTAATAAATAAATAGCAAGTGTCAAGATTATCACAAGGACAGTGTTACAGTTGAGCGTGCAAACAAGCTAGAAAAGTTTAACTTACCTTTGCTTAATGTAAATACTTTATTTATTCATTTTCAGATCATCAAGGTAAATAACACATTTTGACAGATAGAAACTTTTTTTTTTTGAAGGTTAACACATTAAAACTCAGCCTGTATCTAATTTTCTGTACTAAAACCTTCATTTTGTTGCCTGCCAGGATCCTGGCCTTCTCCGAGGCTCAGATCACAGCCGTGCATGTGAGCGTAGATGGGGAACCTCTGGGGAAAGGCCACTCTGCTGGAGGTCCTCTATATGTTCTGCTGTGGGATCCGTCTCTCTACCTCACTGGACTGCACACCATCAGAGTTAAAGTGGAGGTCAGCACGGCGTTCCTTTACCTTCCATTGAAAGTGAAAAGCTATGATGCAGTCACTTTTGATACACCGCTTACTATTGCTGATTGATTACTGGCAGTTCTATCACGCAGATGTGTCTCAGACTTAAACAATCATTGTGTTTTTGTGCGAGTCAGGACTCGGCGGGCCGGTCGTCGGTGCGGGAGCAGCACTTTACTCTGGAGGACGACCTGACACCGAGCTTCGGTTTCGTGCAGTCCTTCATCCTCCTCACGGACCACTACATCCTGGGCCGGGTGGCCTTCATATTTATGATGCTGCTGAACGTTGGTGTGCTGCTGGCCTTCAGGTTCCTGCGTGTTCCTTCAGGGAGAGGTGAGCCGCCATCGACCACACCCCTCAGACAAACACAACATTTAACTTTGATCGTCAGCAACTGAATATCTGCTCTGATTGTGGACAGAAACATGCAATTATCACGATTATAAAGTTTACATTGCCATATAGGTGCATGTATTTATTAAAATATATACATTCATACATTTTGTTTTGTCTGTCATCTTCAGGATTGTCCTATCAAGCGTGCAGGTCGCTCCAGCTGGTCAGTACAGTGGACACCTTCTACTACTCTCTGCTGCTGTTCAACCTGTGCACAGCCTTAGGTGAGTCCTTACAGTAGCAAAATCTGTGAATGACACACTCTCGTCACGTTAACATTAAAGTAAACATACGTAAAAACAAGATCTCGCCTCCGTTTATCTATAAATAACTCCCGTGCTGCCTCCTCCTCCTCTCCTCGCACAGGTCCGTGGTTCATAGGAGAGCTGATAGATGGCCACAGTGGTGCCTGCTTCGCCTTCGGGGTGTTCATCGACGGACACTTCCTGGAGGGCAGTCTCACTTACGTCGTCGGTGTCGTTCAAGTAAGATCTCAGTAATGTCTGTTCATGTGCAAGACCCTCTGCGGATGTGTCATATTTGCTTATATAAGCTGTAACATCACTTAATTTTCTATCAGCAAAAGATCTTATGAGTGCTTTTATGTGAAAGGAAAAGCTCGTAGTGATGAAACCACAGAGGATTATTGCCTAACTCATTGCCCTGGAGCTTTCTAGAAACATTCATCTCATTCTTTCGGTTTTTCCAGCCTCTAACTTCTCTGTTTTGGTTCACTCTCACCACTCTTTATATCATTTTTAGCCACAGCAGACAGCTATTTTTAAGCTCCTAAAAAACCAACTGTACTGTACCTGCACAGCAACCAATGGCAGACTGTCACAGTTAGTGACTATAGCTGGTGAACACGGCGGTGCATGTAGCAGCTGAAGAGCCAAGATATTTCCCTCAGGACCTGGTTTAGATCATCAGGTAGACAGAAACACTAAATGAGTGTTAATGTTGCTGCACGGTGCCCAAAAGATTAGATATAGTCGGTTATTTCTTTAATTTTAGCTGTTTATGTTGTAAAACTTTAAACTCTTGAGCACATACAAAGATTTAAATTCTTGTTTGAGCTCCTCACGTCGTGTCTTTAAGAGGTCACAAAGTCACAAACCGTCCAATCGGACGTCTGTGTCCTCTGATCTTATTATTATTATTATTATCATAACTGTCGCCGTCTCTGATCACATTTAATGGACTCATTTCCTCTCCACGCCAGCTCCTGTTCTTCAACATGCCCCTCACCTCTTATCTGTGCTGGAGCCTCCACCACCGTTGCCGCGGCAACACCTTCCGATCCCACTTCCTGCGGCCGGGCTGCCGCTGGCGGACTCTGGCGGTTCACGTCGTCATGCTGCTGCTGCTCACCTGGCAGGCGCACTCCTGCTACTTTCTCCTGGAGACCTACGGCCTGACGGCCTTTTTGCTGTCTCCCGTCCGCACGTGGGCTCTGGGGCTCAGCCTGCTATTGGTCTACCGCGCCTGGACGGGCCCCGCCCCTCTCCTCCGCGACAACAACAGCAAGAGCGTCCCTCCCTCTTGACAGTAATTGCACTGTACCACCACCATCCTCACCCCCCCTACCTCCCTCACCCCTTCGAGCCTGACTCACAGATATATTTTGCCATCTCTATCCACCCTGGAAGCCTCAATTTTCCCCCCCCCCCCCCCGCCCCCCGATCAGCAGCTCCTCTCCTTCCAAAGCCACCTCGCGGTACATCACTCACTATCCTGTTTCTAGATAGTATCGTTTACTTAATATGCATGTTATTGTAAAGCACCGGTGAGCACATTTCTGGCCATATTCATAGCAATGTGTACAGTGTAAAAAAAAACAAACACCTTGAATACATTGAGGGTAAAATAGCCTATTTAAGCTAAAGGAGATCTAGTCCAACGTGTGCCGCAGTCGACAGTATAAGAGCTGTATCCTGCTGTGGTTTTAAGCTGACTCATTTACTTGAGCTTGAGCACTTTTTTTTGGAAGTGTTGCCTTGGCCCCCCCCCCCCCGCCCCCCGAATGCCACTTCACCACTGCCAAAGGATGAATAAGAAAGATTTCACCTTTTATTCTTCCCTCTGAAAGTCATTTTCATTCACTAATGAAGGCTGGACGTGCCAAAAAAACTCCCGATCCTCGTGTTTACCTTCTGACAAACACAAATCAATGATAAATGACAATGACAAAAGGGTGTACGCCTCACTTTGTATACCGTAAGCTTTTCCTAACCCCCCCCGTGGCTGACAGAGCGCAGTATTTACAACCCTAGACGATCACGTTTCCAAGTTTATTCCGCAAGATAATTACAGGAAATCAAAGGGAGGAAATGACAAATCGATCGAACGCCAGTGGTCGACCTGCGTACAGGTAGTTAACGATTGATTCCGTTGCAAACAACTGCCACACACACGCACACACAAAAAAAACAACTAAATATTCGCGTTGAATAGTCATATCAAAAAAAAACTTCACCAGAACACAAACGGGCCTGACTCTACGTGCTTCACTTCAAACGTGACTACAGGAAGCAGCTGTTTGTTTCTCAGGAATGTGAGCACTTGAACAATAGGCTGGTCCCAGTAGTATTTCAGGACAATGTTTTTTTATACCGCTATAGTAGCTCAGCAATGGAAAAAAAAATCATGTCAAACAATCGAGATGCGTGGTGGCAAAAAAAAACAACAAAATGAATGTGTTATAGATGTGTTGAAATGAAATGAAGCAGCACACTATGCTGTTTGTTTTTTTTATTTATTTATTCCTACTGATTGTATTGAGTGATTTCTTTTTTCCCTTCGTGTTATATACCGGTCAAAAGTTAGGACACCTTCTAATTCATTGATTTTTATTGTTTTCTACACTGTAGATTAACCTGAAGACATCAAAACTACGAAGGAGCGCATATGGAATCATCAAAAAGTGTTAACAAACAAGAATATGTTTGATATTTTACACTCTTCAAAGTAGCCACCTTTTCTTTGATGACAACTCTGCACACTCTTCACCTGGTATGGTGTTTCCAACGGTCTTGAAGGAGTTCCAAGAGGTGCTGAGCGCTTGTTGGTGGTTTAAATCAGGTGATTGTAGAGGCCAGGTCATCTGACGCAGCACTCCTTCTTGGTCAAATAGTCCTTACATAGCCTGGAGGTGTGTTTGGGGGTCACTGTCCTGGTTGAAAAACAAGTGATGGTCCCACTAAGAGCTAACTAAATGTTTAGTGCAGAATGCTGTGGTAGCCATGCTGGTCAAGTGTAGCTTGAATTTGGAATAAATCACCAGCAAAGCATCCCCCACACCATCACACCTCCTGCTTCATGCTTCAAGGTGGGAACCACACATGTAGATAACAAGAAAAGACACCAAAAATTTCAGATTTGAACTCATCAGACCAAAGTCCAGATTTCCACTGGTCTGATGTCAGTTCTTCGTCTTTTTTGGTCCAAGCAGTTGTCTTCTTTTTGTTGATCTCCCTCAGATTTACACAATCTCCTCCGACCAGTGGATGTTCAGATGCGTTTTCTGCTTGAACTCTGTGAAACTTTTCTGTGGGCTCTAATCTGAGGTGTCGTTAATCTGTGATCTCTGAGGCCGGTAACTGTAACAACCTCAAAAAATCCTCAGCAGCAGAGGTAACTATTGGTCTTTCGAGACGCCGACGCAGTTTCATCAGAGTGTTTGACGGTTTTTGTGACGGCACATGACGATACATTCAAAGTTCTTGATATTTTATGAACCGACTGACCTTCATGTCTTAAAGTAAAGACGGACCGTTGATTCTCTTTACTTAGTTGAGTAGTTCTTTCCATAATATGGTTTAATACAGTAGCTGAATAGAGCTACTTACTGTCTGAAAAACACAACTGATGTGTCTCAAACACATTAAGAGGACAAGAAACTCTACTAATTAACATTTGAGAAGGCAGTCCTGTTAATTAAACTATTATACTACACTACCAATACCACTATACTTCTACTATAAAACTATTCCAAGTGTCATGAAGAGTGTGCAAAGCTGTCGTCAAATAAAAGGTGTCTACTTTGAAGAATCTAAAAATATCAAACATATTTTGATTTGTTTACACTTTACACTTTAGTTTCGATGAAAATAAAGAAATATCATTGAAGGAGAAGGTCCAAACTTTTGGTTGGTGCTGTATCTGCACTGTAAATGGGCATTTCTTTACCTCCCTCATGGCCAGTGTAGTTAGGAAGCTAAAGGAGCATTCCCTGAGTTGCTTTGTGTGTGTTTTCGTTTCTGTCTGTATCGCTCCGAATGTTCGTTAATTCCTTTTATTATTAGCGAAGGTGTGCGAGCAGCTCGCTGACCGTCTGTTGCACTCTTAATTCAGTCCTTTCTTAGTCAGTAGTAGCAGGTGCTGGATTCCACAAGAACAAACTGATCTAAAAAAAAAAAAAAAAAAAAAAGAGACAAATAGGGTGAAGACCACATTTATCAAGTCTTTTAATAGAAGCAATGTTCCAACATCCATACCCAGCATGAGTGCGGAATAATTGCTCAGTGCTGTGATAAGGCACGCAGTTTAATATTAGAACAGCTGCTAGACACTGAGAAAATTAAATTATGTGCACTTTTGCTGGCAATGGTTTTAATAACTTTTTTTTCCCCCCCTCTCTCTGCATAGACAAGTCTTTTTCATTTGTACAGGTGCATCACCAAGTATATAACTCCAGCATATAGATAGATATTTAAAAAAATTGATCTTGTTATGGGAGAGTTCCTCTCTTCGTGACGACGCTCAGTACCTCTTTACAAGCTGTGTAATCTGTCCACACGGAGGCAGTATTGAATGCATTTGGAGGATCGTGAGAGAGATGACTGCATTTCACTTCCACTTCCAGATTATGCATGGGACAGTTGTTTATTTTTATTTTTTATTTTACTATTATTGTTGTTTTTTGTTGCAGAAAAGCACTAAATCCTGTCTCGATGAGACGGTTCATTGATGCGCACTCGTTATGTTTAACTATGAATCTGGTTGTGATCGTTCTGTACTGTACACTGATTTGACTGTTCACAAGAAAAACAGACATCGACCTCCACCACCACCACCACCACCACCACCATCAAGGAATATACTGTAAGTGATGTGCTGGTGTTTACTTGACTTATTCTGCATCCGCTCTTGTGTTCAAACACTATACAGTATACGGAGGAACAGATGATGATGATGATGATTTTACACCTGCCACATATTTTTCTCGTGACAACTGAAATTAGAGCCGACCACTATTTTATTTTATTAATGGTTTATAGTGCTGTGGAATAAAATGTTCATTACAGTAAATCATATTCTTTGTGTTTGTCTTCGCATCATTGTCACACACACATGGGAGTGAACCAAGATCATGCAGCCTGACACTGACAAGACCATAAACAACATTGTTAGACCAGTTAAAGATGTAGCTCAACATTTCACATCTATAATTAAATTACAACATTTTGATTGTGCTTATAAGACAGGCCTGGTATGTAGCTCAGCTAGCTCTTCTTAAAATCTATATAATATTTACTGTATCATGTATGTGCTCCATACTGTCACAATGTAAAGGATGACACGATAAAGTCCAAAGGCTTATTTCCAATTTCCAAGTGGTAGATGAAAGCACCTCCATTTTCAGCTAGCTACGGCTAACTTTCTTCATAAAAATAAGCCTAATGTGGATCATCTATATGCTCCATAGTGCTGATATCGCTGTATGAACTCATGCTTTTTGTAGTTTTAGTACTTTAGCTACAAACAAAGTTAGCTACCTAATGCTACTTACAAATATTGCATTTAGTTTAACCTTATGTGAGACATTAAATCACATCTACACAATGTAAAAGATCACATAGTGAAGTCTAATAACTTGTTTTCTAAAAAATAATATTAATTTTAAGTTGGTAGCACGTGTCTGTGAACTTTTAAGTAGTGTTAGCTAACTTTTGGTATTGTTAGCTTTTACTACTGTTAACTATTTAAACAGTGATGTTAAATAAATATGCAGCACATTTCTGGACATGATTAACATTATGTGATGTTGTGTAGCGTTATTAATAAAGTTAACTTTGGCTAGCTAGCAAGGAGGCTAGCACTTTGTGTGTTAGGCTAAGCTAGCTAGCCGCACAGTTTGACATTATTGGACTTGAAATCAGTTGAAAAAAATAACTGATTAGAGCTTAAAAGAAACAATTAAAAGGTTTTAGATTTATAAATGCATTTATTTACATTTTACAGAACTCTTTTTATACTAACAGTATTATATATTTGGCTTGTTTGACAACCTTTTACTGCATTTTGTCAGTTTCGGGCCTCCATACAAGCAGATATCTAAAGAGTGTAATACGTAGAGTAATATCACGAGGCAATACTGAAATATTATGTAATCTACATTTATTTGAAAGTCTAAATCACTAAGTATTAACAAGTATTCATTTTGTTTTTCTTTAGTACACAATTTTAGTGAACATTATGTGATTTTTCATCTACGGTTCATCATTGTAATCAACCGGCATCAGCTAATCAAAACAATAATCGTACCATAGTGCATAAAAGTTAGTGTTCATGGCAGCGATAGAAAGTCAAATGTTGGTTAATTTCCCAAGGCATCCGTTGAGCGCAGTCTCTGCTGGCAGCTGCAGTGTTTGTCTTCACTCCGATATCTTGATAATTTGCTTGCCAATGTTTCCCCCTTTCATCATAGAGCAAAATGCATCTGCAAGAAAAATGTTGAAAGTTCAATAAAAGAAATATGATACAATAAAGTAAAATGTTCAAATTCAAAGCCCACGTACCTCCCATGTTTTCAATGCCGTTCACCACAGTTTCCAGCACCTGCAGAATGGAAGCAAATAACAATTACATGTGAAGAGACAAGACGGGGAAGCGGCATGCATTTTGCAAAGGAGGACACCCACGCAACCAACCACACATCATCACCATCATTTCCTCCTTACCTTGATTTGCCCTGATTTCACCCACTGGCTGAGCTCGCAGAGGGCAGCGTCTGCTTTGTTCATGTAGTTGAGCACCATAAATCGCTCCCGGGTGATGCTCTTACTTCGCAGGGTTTCCTGCATCTCCTCGCTCAGGGGCGGAGGATACGGCACATCCTTGTTGTACTGGGAGATCTGCCCACACAGGATCACGTGGCCGCCGTTGTTCAACTGGGTCAATGAGAGTGAGATGTAAAGACAGAAAATTTCACAATCCAGAGCCACCACTTGTGATGTTGGCAGTGCAATTACAGAAAGAAAAGCCAACAAACGCCTCAGGATTCACGCAGTTTGCAGCCAAATAAACACACACATAAGCATTAAGCACTCGAGCGTTACCTGTGCGATTACGGTATCACTGATGGCACCTCCGACGTTGTCAAAGTAAACATCTATCCCATCGGGGCAGCACTCTTTGAGCCTTGCAGGGACGTCCTCTTGGCGGTAGTTGACGGCTGCAGTAAAGCCGAGGTCTTCCACTAAAGCTCTGCACTTCTCATCAGTACCGCAGATCCCGACCACTCTCACACAACCGTCGAGCCGGCCAATCTGGACACATAAAAGCATGACATCTTTTCTCGGTTATGTTTGCATCTGTGGTTAGATTGTATCTGATACTAGTTATAGTTTCTGCTAACCAACTTGCCTTCAAGTTTCTTGCATTAAAAATCAACTCACTCCAATCATCTACTCCGTTCTCACTAAAAACTTGGTATATGTAGTAAACATGTAAAAGTCTTTGCACTTTTCATGCAAACATGCATCCCAAAGTTCATATAAGAGTTAAAAAAGTTCAAATAGAACAGCAGAATTAGACAATAATGAATTAAATTTGAATTCAGCCTCAAAGCTGAGGTCAGAATCTAAAGTAACTCCTTCATGTGACGAGTGAGACCGACAGGTGGTCTCTGCGGGCTTTAGGCCCAAATATTATGATTATTAGATGAAATATTAGATATGCATGTTGCCATCTTCTCAGAGAGCTACAGCCGTGTATAACACATCAAAACCCTCTTGGACCCAGATCTGATATTTTGCTGTATTTACCTGCCCGGCGATGGAGCCACAGGCCCCGGCCGCTCCACTCACCACCATCGTCTGATTGGCCCCTTTGGTCACATGACCCTTTTCCCTGACGCCCAACAGTGCTGTGAGGCCCGTGATGCCGACTGCACCCAGGAAGTAAGACAAGTGTCCATCAACCAACTGAGGATCAACCTGCAAGAGACAGAAGGTGATATATATATTTGTACTGTGTTACCATACAGGAGATTGGAGGAGAAGCAGCTGGAGTTAAGCAGCCTGGCTGCGTGGACGATCATCTACCAACAGATCACAGCATGTGAGACTTCATGACTGAGGGTCATCGCAGACTTTGACTTCTAACATCCAGGAATTGGATATCAAGATGGTGGGAGCGTACAAATACCTGTGTGTTCACCTCAACAACAAACGGTCGGACAACACAGACGTCCTGAACAAGAAGGCTCAAAGTTGTCTCCACTGACTGAGGAGACTGAGGTCATTTGGAGTGTGCAGGACTCCGTTAAAAACTTTCTATGACACTGTGGTGGCTGCTGGAGGGACAGAAGAAGACTCAACATACTGGTCAAGAGGTCCAGCTCTGTCCTGGACTGCCTCCTAGACTCCATAGAGGAAGTGGGGGAGAGGTAACTGTATTAGTCCAGTTAAAATGTAAACACAACATTGACATACTATCTTTATATAGCAGATATGATGAAGTTGTTAGCAGTTTAGAAAGATGAATTTAGAGTCAGGTTTGTGTCCAATAACTCTCTTTTAGCTCTGTTTCGGTCTCCACCAACTCCTGAGGGAAATCTGTGGCTCTTTAGCTGCTAAATGTTTGACGATGTTCACCAGCAAGCTTCCCCGATAACTTTGTATGTCTGCTGCAGCAGATTTATCAATGAAAACATTAAAGTAAGAGGCTATAAAACCAAAACAAAGAGCTGAAAGAGGCTAAAACTCTTCAGAAAAGTCTGCAGCACTGAGCTGCTACAAGTGAATTTCCCCGGTGCGGGATCACTAAAATCTATCTTATCTTAACTTATTGATGTCTAGTAGGCATTCTCCTTGCAGCAAGAGGATCTATGACCCAGTCCTCCCATCACGAGTGACTACATATCCCAGAGACGCTCGTCAATGTGCCTCACCTTCTGTAGGACACTTCCTTTCATGACAGCATGCGTCTGCCAGGGCCAGGTGAAAAAAGTGACCACATCTCCTTCAGCGCAATCGGCACAGCGGCTGGACTCCACCACACCGACACCTCCACCATCGACACACTGGGATAGCTGCCACGGGGTCAGGTAATCAGCACCGGTGTCGTCATTCATTCTGCACCTCTGCGGAGGAAAGACAGGTAGATACAGCATGAATGAAAGTCTTCAGATGTCACAGGGGGATGATTTAACTTTTAAAGTGACAAAAAGAAGCTTGTTCTGATGCATATTTTGGAATTAAACCTTTTGTTTTGCACCATTTATTCATCTTAACATGCATAATCAGACACAATAACATGACTGACCATGTAAGGGTCCACTGACAGGTAAAGCGTCCGAACAAGGACCTCCCCATCTTTCAGGTCAGGTGTTAAAGTCGTCTCCTCCAGACGGAAATTTTCAGCAACTGGCGCCCCATTTTTACCTTGATAACATAAAATAGGTTGGAGTAAACGTGAAGCCACGCGGGCGCAGTGTAAAGTTACAGCACAGGACACAAGAAAATAGGTTATCCTATATAAAAAGTTTCCTACCTGGACGTGAGTTGAGAACAACTCTCTGCACCTGCATCCTCGAAGAGTAACGTTAGCAGAAGCTAACCTGGCAACAAACGTCAAACGTCAAAGGTCACGGTGTTAAAAATGTGTGTGAGTGTGTTTTACATTAAATAACAACACAATAAATTAACTATTAAGAAATCCAGCAGGTTTACAGCGTGTCCTTTCTTGTCTGTGCTGTCTGTAAGCCTGCAGAAAGTCAACAGACCACTGAAGTCTGAATTAGCTCAAAGCGAGATGATTCCCTGTCAACAACTTCCGGTTTCGCTTAAATCCCGTTAACGGTTGAGCTGATTTTTGACTAACTGGCGGTCAAACACAAACTAATGTTTGATTACATATTTATTTATTTATAAACGCATTTAACGCGACTGTTATCTAGTGACAGCACCGCGTGAAACTCGCTGTTTATACATATTTAAATATTTAAATGTATTAATATTTAGCGGGCAAACCGTTTGATCTCGCGCATGCTTAATGTGACATTTGTTGAATTAGCCGCATCAGCTGACGTTAGCTGACACTTTTAAATGCGCTAACCGCCAACGCGAGGCAGCTCTAACCAAAGTGCGACGTTATTTTCCCGAATGTTCCGATGTTAGCGGGTGTTTACTATCTTGCCAGACTTCGGTGCTCTTTGCCTCCTTATATATATAGGGCGCTGTTGAGCCGTTAAGGCAGCTACGGGCGAATCAGAAACGGTACGCGCCCTCCTCGACACACTCTTTTATTTTATTTATTATGCCAGTCCATCAACACTGCAGCTTATTTAAACACACTCAGCAGTGAGTTTTAACTAACATTCTCCATCACAGTCGACGTTAACAATGCAAGTCGGTTATAAAACGGCGGGTAAGGTCCCATAGGTAGGTTGCAGGGATCGATTGCTAGCTTGAAAGTGTTCCTAAAGTGACGCCTTGTGAAGGAATCTTATGAAAAAGTTGCTGCCGTTAGCTTTGGCGTCAACTTAAACTGCGACAGAGCAACGTGAAGACAGGGAAATGAAGACTGACGAGCCATGGAGGGGCAGACTTTAATGTGAGTACTGCTGTTAGCTTATGCATGCTCAGCCGTGCTGGGCAATGATACACTGTTATTAGTTAATGTGTTGTTTCTATACTGCAAGCTGCATGATGCTCAATATAGTATAGCTTCACCTGAGTTGACCCCCCCCCACACACACACACCTCACTCTATCACACACACGTGCACACACACACACACACACTCTCACACCAAATGTCAAAATACCAGAAAGTCCCAGAGGAAACACCCGGTGCGTCATTCACATGATATCACCTGGAGATACAGTTATCATCAGCATGATAAAGCAGAGATAAGCTTAAGTTTGCATTATTTTATTGACATATAGTGACATTTAATTCCATAAAAAATGTGCACGTCTAAAATCATTTAGCAGTTTTTGAGGAAGGATTTTTAAAAATGCATTTCATGACTGAGGAAAACACAATATTTTGTGTCCAGGGCTGCAACTATTCTTTGTTTTTATTATCAATTAATCAGCTGATTAATTTCTTTTGATTAATATTAGTTTGGATAATAATAATAAAAAGAAGAAGAAGAAGAAGCATCAGGTGACATCTTCAGTTCAAATTGCTCGTTTAGTCCACTGACTGTATACGTAATAGATAGATAGATAGATAGATAGATAGATAGATAGATAGATAGATAGATAGATACTTTATTAATCCCGAGGGGAATTCAAGCATCCAGTAGCAGCATGCAAACATACATTAAACATACATTAGAATCAACCTATAACACAGTAACCATACGTTAAAATTAACCTGAGATAGATCTAAATTTAAATATGTACAGAGACATAAAGCATTTGTAGCAAAATTAAACATTTGCATAGAATTTAAATATATAACTGTGTCAAAGAAGTTAACCTGTGCTAACATATATACAAATAGAAAACTACGGCGGACCTGAGGCGCCTGTGTGCTCAGACAAGCCGTCTGTAACGGTACCCACCTGTCAATCAAAGCGTACATGCTGTTAATTCTGCATAACTTTAAGTCTTAAAAGTGCAGTGTGTAGGATTTGGTGGCACCTAGTGGGGAAGTTGCAGATAGCAACCAACTGAATACTCTCCCCACGCCTCACCCTCTTCTTCTAAGCATGTTAAGCACTTTAACATTAAACAGTAATCCAGTTGCTGGTTCATTTCTTCAGTCGACCAAATTATGAATCAGCTGAATATTTCAGTACTCCTCGTGCCAGCTTTAAAATAACAACATATTGGTGCAGCTAAGAGAAAAGGTCGTTTGACACAAACACTCACATTCACACCACGATTCCCAGTGCAGTCACAGTGTCATCAGAGGCGAGCATGTCACTCTGACTCGACTTCTTGTCAGCTGCATCTGTGAATATTTTCAGGCTTTGCACATTATTTTAAGGGCCAGAGAGAGACAGAGAGAGAGAGACTGACTGGCACATGCCCGGTCATGTCTAGTGCGATGATATTACAACGTCTCTGGCATTATTTACTAGTAGCGATGCAGTTTGACCTCCCAGTAATAGCCCTATTTCACAGCAGACATTTTGACTTGGCATAGTAGGGAAAAGCACGAGTGTAAACATTATCCAAACGCACCAAGACAGGGGCTTGGTTGGCTGCTTCATGGCTGATGGGGTGATTTGCAAACTGCAAGCTTGTTAGCATCATGGAGCCAAAGGTCCAAATAAAATATAGTATAAAATAATGGCTGTATTTCGTTCAGGTGTGTCAGATCTGTGAAAGATTACCCAATAGGTTGTTATTAGTCGGCCATGAAAGTGCTTATTCATGTTGTTTGTTCAGTATCAGTTTCCACCTGTGTTCATATCAGGAAGGAAGGAGGAAAAATACTTAGTGAATCCTTAACCAGGACCAGAATTATGCAATATGATCTGTGGCCTACTCACTGATGTAATGTCAAACAAATAAAGTGATAGCTCAGATAAAAAGTGACCCCAATTACCACGAGACGAACGTCCGTCTGCGTAAAGTCAACCAGTTAAAATGAATCAGTACTGACCGTTTAGTCTGGAGCTGAAACGATAAGTCAATTTACTGATTAGTGGTGGGAAGTGAAGCCGATGCTGAAGTGCCAAAAAAAAAAAACTGCAGTTCCTCAAACGTCCACTTGAGGCTGGCTCCAGAAGTGTGTCAGTCTTCCATAAGTCCCCATGTTAAAATGTCACAACTTCACAGCAGAAATAAACATGTTTACAGCCTGGTACAAAAAACAGTTTTGGTCTCTATGGCTAATTTCCCCGTTCATGACAACTGTACTGAGGGTGAATTTTTATAGAAGTCACCTGTTCAAATTATATTAAAGGTCCAGTGTGTAAGATTTGAGGAGATCTGTAGGTAGAAATTAAATATAATATGCATAACTATGTTTACATTTGTATATATCACCTGAAAATAAGAATTATGTTTATTTTACATTAGAATGAGACTTTTATATCTACAGAGGGAGCGGGTCCTGTTTATTTCTGCTGTGAAGTTGTGACATTTTAACATGGGGACTTATGGCGACTGACTCACTTCTGGAGCCAGCCTCAAGTGGACGTTTGAGGAACTGCATCGTCTTCATTTCACAGCACCGGAGGTTGCTGCTGAGTCCAATTTTGCCAATTTTTTTTTTAGATTTTTCAGCCAGCGTTGCATATTTTCAGGGCTTCATATGTCCACTCTTTAAACTGTCATTGGTTGCATTAAATCCAACACACTGGTCCTTTAATGTGTATTTCACTGATTTAAACTTTTGAACAATTATTTTAAAAAACTAAAAAAATATATCACCAGCAGCTCTTATAAGAACAAAAATGTGTTTTCAGTTTTAATCTCTGCATGCAGCTTCAATAAATAAAGCCTCTGCTTGCTGTGTCACCACGCACGCATGCATTCCAAGAATTATTATTATTTTTAAATAAAAAGGAATGTGTGTGTGTGTGTGTGTGTGTGTGTGAGAAACTCGGAAAGGAAAGTGCATGTACCCACGGAGAGGAGCCGGGGTGTGCCCTTCCCTTCCCCTCCATCCCCGCGGTCCTCCCATGTGTGTTGGAATTTCCCGCATAGACTGAGAGGGATCTTTGCTCCGTAAATTACAGCGCCTTGCGTTGCACGCAGGAAGACCTTTTATGGGCATGGAAGTAGGTGTGGCCATCGAGGAGAGAGAGGGGAGGGAGGAGGAGGAGGAGGAGGAGGGGGGTCACAAGACAAGCAGAGACACGGAGAGAGAGACTCGGTGTACGTAGAGTGGAAAGGCCGCAGTGCCAGCGTGAGTTTTTTTTTGTGCAATCCTAGTGCAATAATGTGCAACAGACAGCGGCGGCATTGCGCCCGCGTTTGTGCACATTAGCGCTCCGTTTCCGACCGGGAAGGACTCTGTTTACGCATCGACCCCCCTCCCTTTTATTCCTCTTGACTTCTGAGGGGGGGGGTGAGGAAGAGAGGGGAAAAAAAGTCCCATCGAGGAGTGAGGTCAGCAGCGTAGCATGAGTCAACCTTGGGGATGTATGCAGTCATCATCGCGGGGCTGCTGCTGTTATTGTGCGGGCCTGCCGCTTGCTGGACGCACGGAGCTGCGTGTGGTGTGGTGCGTGCGTGCGTGTGTGTGTGGTGCGATCCTGCGGGCTTGTAGCAGCTTTCATGACAAACACAGTAAGTATCAGGACAGACAGACAGACAGTGGGTCGTTGTTGTGGTTGTTGTGCATGTTCTTGTGCCTGACAAAAGTTTTGTTTACCTCGCTGGAGACGCGCGCAAACGCACCTTTTGGATCGATTCTGCGGGATGTTTTCACGCCTGCACGCAGACAAGAGACACATGTGACGTATCGTGCTTGTTGACAATCGATCCGTGGTTGTTTTTTGTCCATTAGCTGGATCACGCATGGCTCGCATAGGGGGGGGGGGGTGGCTCGGTTCGGCTCCTGTTAATCCGTTTCCTGCAACAAAAGGAGGGTTTCTCGTAAATAGCGCTGAGCTGGCTTGCCATGGAAAGTGATGTGGAGGGAGGGAGGAGGAGAGGAATCAGGAAGAGTCCTCTTGTGGAAGGACTCAGCATGTTTTCACCTTTTTTTTATATTGTCTTTATTTGTCGTGTGCAGGCCTCATGTGCTGCCTGCCATGAGCCACACAGAGCTGATTTAAATCAGGAAACATGGATGGATTAGTGCGCCCTAATTTAATTTAAGCCAATTAAACGTGTTGCTTTGTTTAATGTTTAAACCCGGGCTTGTGGAAAGGTGATGCGTCACCATGATCCCTCACCTCACATGGACAGAGACAGCTCACACAGCATGCTCGCTCAGTTTTCATGTTCCTCTCTCTCTCTCTCTCTCTCTCTCTCTGCAAAGGAAATGGTGATTTATTTATGTGCATCCCCTTTTACGGAGGATGTGACAACACGGCTTGCAGACATGTCGAACATCACATGGCATCCCCGGTGCACAGACAAGCCACACTTGCGTGGTCATTCAGGTTTCTTCGGTGCCTCCACCACCTACCCCACCACCCTCCATGAGCCAGTGCAGGATCTGAACAGCTGCAGCCGTCTATTTTAAGACGCTTGTGTTTTACTAGGCCACCGGAGTAAAGGGCGACAATTGTCACGTCACTTCCTAGGTTGTCAGAGACCGAGGCTCGGCGTTGTGAAGATGCAAGTATTAGTTTATATAACCAGCTTGACAGATTGTTTTTGTAACATGAACCCTTGCAGCAGGCGCTTGCTTGCCTCTCAATGGTTTCACTGTCTCGGTGGTGGACTGCTGCACAAGAGCAGCGAGATTTAAATGTGATACAGATGGAGCAAAGGATTGAGATTTTTTTTTTTTAACAGTGCATCTTTGAAATTTGGCAGACTAGACCGTGTCAAAATCTGCTCCGCCATCGGATAATTATCACGAGTTTCCATGGCGATCCCCTACGAGCTATATCAAAGTCTGCAGGGCCGTCTTAACTTTTTATTCCCGCCCTCCCCATCTCTCTCGGCTTGTGTCATCGTGACTCACGCTTGCTCACTTTCAGTTGCCCTTCCTTTTTGAGTCTGCAGCCACAGTTCAAAGGCCACGGGTTCCCTTTTTTTTCACCTCTGAGTCACACAGTTGTAAAAACAGCGGTTCAAACTGCTCGATAGTTTGGCGGGAAAAGAGAGCTTCCTTTCTGTCTTTCTGTTAGTCGATGCACAAGGAGTGTGTGTGTTTTTTTTTTTAAGTCGTAAGAGTGTGTATCTCCTGTAATGTAATGACATTTCCTGGAATTATTGATCCAGCTATCTCTTCACATCCGACAGCGTCCGGCATACGTGTCCGCCCGCAGTGCAGGACCTTATCCCTGTGTCATGTGAGCTCAGCGAATAATGACACAGTTTAAACAGACCTACCCCTCCCCTCCTTTATTCTCACACCCGATACCTTTCAGTGGAGGTCTATTGTTGAAAAAGCAAACAGCAGGTTTTTACATGGCTGAGGCGGGGATGATAATGAGACCCCCCCCTCCCTCCACCCTCCACCCTCCACCCTGTGGGGACCCCTTTTAGTCTGATGGCTCAATGCTTGACCTCTCGTTTTTCTCTGTGCAGGGTGTTGCCCATGAATGAGAAAAACAACACGCAGACTTCTTCAGATCTCCTCACCCCAGGCCGGCGACCTCTGAGTGGGTCACAAAGATTTCTGACTCTGCGACCTCTCAGACTGACGTCAATGTAGTTTTACAGCTGATTTTTTTGGATTTATACATTCAGCTGTGACACCCCAAGTGGAGCATTTATAGCTGGTTTTGGTTGGAAGTGTTCACCTGGCTCGGCTTATTCATGCCCGTCATGAGCGTACCAGCCCAGCAGAAACCCAACGCCAAAAGAACAGGCAAACGCATCACGTTTTTCAACGAGCAAAGCGTAGCGATGAAGGAGGCTTCCCAGCACCCCGAGGGGTCCTACTACGTCCCCGGCGGCACCGCCTCAGACCCCGGACAGAGCGAAGCTGCAAGTACTGTGACCTCCAATCCGGAGGGTCCTCACATGTTCCTCAACTCTGTCATATTCAGCCCGGATAAAGGTGACCAGAGCAGGGGTCATTATCAGCAGACTGTGCCTATGAAGTGGGCCCACCAGGAGCCCAGTCAACAACAGCAGCAACAACAGCAGCAGCAGCAGCAGCAGCAGCAGCCATCGCTGTCCCAGCAGCAGAGAGCTGCGTCCTGGAATACTATGACTAACTGGGGGCAAAACATTGCTAATTACATCGGAGGAGGTAACGTAACGGACTCAAGGACCCAGAATGCATTCGCGAAGTCGATGCATGAGACTTCTGGCTTACAGCCACACCAACAGCCTCCTAACAGAGCTGCAGACAAGCTGCCTCTGGGGCCTAACACTGCAGCTGAAGCGTACAGGGATGTGGTTAAAGCTCGGGGACTGGATTGGGAGCAGCAGCAGCAGCAGCAGCAGCAGCAGCAGCAGCAGGCCTTTCAGGAGACGTTGAAACCCGGGGCACTGAACACCCAGCAGCACAGCACATCCCATCCAGGAGGAAGCTCGGTCTTGCAGCCCTTCCAGTTGGCCTTTGGTCAGCCCAAGCAGCACCTGCCAGCCTACTACCAGGCCTTTCAAGGCAACAGGACAACCCTACCCAATCCACCCATCTACTCGACGCAAGCGAAACAACCGCCGCACCAGATGCAGCAGCAGCTGCAGAAGCAAGAGCAAATACAACGCCAGCAACAGCAACAACATCACATCATCCAGCAGCAAATTCAGCAGCAGCACCATCAAATGCAGCAACAACAAATCATACAGCATCAACAGCATGTACAGCAACAGCTACAGCAGCAGCAGCAACAAATACAACACGAGCAGCAGCAGCAGCAACAAAAGATACAGCAGCAGCAACAGCAGCAGCTCCAAATTCAGCAGCAAATGCAACATCAGCAGTTGCAACAACAAAACCCTCATGTGCTTGACTATTACCCCGGTGCACAAAATGCGCACCCTCACCCACATCCACTGCCTGTGGTGGTACACTCCCAGGAGTCCTCTGCTCCAGCTCCCCCAAAGATCCAGGAACCAATTATCCAGGACATCACCCCAGAACCCCAGCAGCCTTCCGACCCGCTACAACCCCCTCTCCAGTCTGAGCCTCTGTCCCAGTCGCTACCCCAGACACAGCTCCAGTCCCAAACGCAGCTTCGGAGATCGCGACGGCTCTCCAAGGAAGGAGGGGCGCCGTCCGACAACCCCTTTCTCGCCGTCTCTTCGGATCAGGCCGCCACGGGGCCGCAGGGTTCCCAGAACGGGGCCCGTGACATCCAGGCAGCGCCGACGGGCGTCATCCAGAGCACACGCAGGAAACGCAGGGTGTCCCAGGAGGTCAACCTGGAGACCCTTGCTCAGAAGGCGTCGGAAATGGAGTCTCTACCGTCGCATATTGTAAAGGTAAGGCCGGTTCTTTATTTTCTGTATCTGTTTGTCTTGATCTTTCGCTCGCTCGTCTGTTTCTTCTCAAACAAAGAGAACCACGGAAAAGAACTGAGTGTTCTGATTGCATTACAATTCATATCTAAACACGTCGCTGCAAGCTTGGGAGCCTTAATTGCAAGAATATCTGTGCAAGAGCTGAAGAATCTATTTTTCTAGTGTTATCCCAGGGTATAATTGCAGTGGGATTTTAGCTCCCTGAACAAGAGCAGGAACTGGAACAAACGGGCCTAACGCAACTGCCAGGAAAGCCGTGCCAAAACTTTGTGTTGTTTGTGATTAACATGTTGCTGGAAGAGATGCTGAATGTAATCAACGCCCAGTGAAGTACACACACAGAAAACTGAGCTGCTCTCTCTCTCTCTCTCTCTCTCTCTCTCTCTCTCTCTCTCTCTCTCTCTCTCTCTCTCTCTCTCTCTCTCTCTCTCTCTCTCTCTCTCGCTAAAACGAGACTTTGCATCGTGAATATTGTCGCTGGGTAGATTTATTCGACACGTATGTGACTTTTCAGCTCTCGCTCAACGTCTGCGAAACGAACCTGATGAATTACCCCGCCTGTAAAAACGTGAAGTCATAAACTTAAACATAGTACTGTGCTTGCGTGCTCCAATGTCTTGATTGTGCAACAAGTTCTGTTGCCAAACAGCTCTGAGTCAGTATGTCTAGTAGTTCAGCAGCACGGCTGTGCCCTGGACTCGCCTCGCGGGTAGCTGATCATACAGACAGTGAGTTCAGTTACATGCCTGCACACACCTCCCCCCATCCCATCAAAGGAGAGACACTCCAGCCTGGCTTGGCCTGGCCTGGCCTGGCCCCCCTCCTCCCTCCCTCCCTCCCTCCCTCCCTCCCTCCTCCTCCCTCTATACAGGGGAGGGGTGCAGGGTTGCCCTGCTTGCAATGCTCAGCAGAATATCTCTCCACCACGGCTCTGGTGCGAGGGCTGGAGTTTTCCACCAGCAATAATGAGCGGCGTAGCCACACTGCTGCATGCCTCTCCGCCCGTGAAGATGCATTTCACAGCGACAGAATGCGTCGGGCTTCAACTCATGTGGTGGTTTAGATTAGCTTTTGAAGTTGCTCTAGAGTTGAATCGTCGCTTTAAAGTACACAGGCACCGCTGGTTATGGTTTCTCAGAGGAGATACGTGAGGAATGCTGCTTCATCAAGGTGCAAAACACTAAAAACATCCATCTATCTTCTGCTTTTTTTTAAATATTCGACTATTCAATGACTTCATTGTTTGTTTGGATTCTGTCACGTAGAAAAACATCTCAGGCTCGTTTAACGCTGCATCGACTTATCTGTTAGCGCTCCATCGGAGTATCGACGTTATCTCCTCTTCATATTGCGTGTTCGTGTGAGTTAGTAACAAGGTTTTACTAGTATTGATTGTAATTTGGTAGCCTGCCCAGGTGAATTAACAGACGCCCAGAGTGAATATTTTAGCCTGAGATTTAGTGTGCTGCGTTTTTTTAAAGTGGAAAGCTCGTTGTTGAGTTGTCTTTGCAGCTACTTGAGTAGATTTTACTAGTTTATATATTAAAAATGAGTCTTTATGAAGCTTTTTTTGCCTCATATTAGTCTTTTAGCTATCATGATTACACAGTTTGAGGCGTTGCCCCATGAAATGCTCAACAACGATGTCATTTTTGATCTGATAATTATTTTTTGGATGAATTTTTTGTCCCATTACGATTTCTTTAAGGCTAATTTAGCATCAGATATCTTGTTTTGTCTGAACAGTCCAAAAACTAGTTTACTGTCTTTAGTTTTGCATTGTAACACCTCCGTCCACCGTCTTTCTCAGGAACCCCGCAGGCCGTGGAGTCCCACCGACCCGGAGGTCAGCCTGAACGCCAAGCGGCCACGAGACGACAACCTCGTTCCGCTCGTCATCCCCGTGTCCGTTCCGGTGCGAAGGCACGAGCCGTCCTCTCCCGACAGAGATGAAGCGGCCCTGGCCTCCAGCTGGCCGCTCAGGCACTCAAACGCCCAGGACCTCGGCCGAGCCGACCACAAGCCCTCGGTCATCGTCACCCGGAGACGCTCGCTCAGGAACTCCTTGTCGGAGAGCTCAGAACAGGTACATCCTTTTCTTTACTTTATCGCAGTAGCTGTGCTTTGATGCCTTTTATTTTTCTTTTCACACATTATTTGTTAAACTGTCAGAACCGATTCACCAAAGAATGAGGAGTTAACTATCGTGGTGTCTCCACTGTCTCCCTCAGTCTGTTTTCAGTCAGTCTGAATTCGAGCTATTAAATCCGTGCATTCATTCCACATTACCCCGCCAACATACACTCCCTTCCCCCCATCCATGCTCCGTGTCTCCCCTGCCCCCATTTCAGTTGTCCACACTTTCCTCCCTTTCTGTTTCATTTGGGGGGGATTTGGTGAACTGGTTGCCCTGTCCCAGATCAAGCAGATTATCAGGCTTTAGCACTGCCATACTGTACATTATGTACCATACAATCGAGGTTAGGGGTGCCATGTTCTACACAAAAGTATGCAAAGCAGTTGTTGAGTATTTTTTTGTGGTTGTGTTCCTGTGGAAAATTAAATATGATGTATCACAGCGTGCACAGAGGCTAAATTTACTTCCTTGAATTTATTTTTCCTCACCAGAATGGAGGAACCGAAGGAGAGAAAGACGACGACGGCAAAAAGTCCAAACGCCGTCCCCGGCCCGAGCCTCTTTTCATCCCTCCACCCAAACCCGGTTTATTCATCGCCCCTCCCGTCTACTCCAGCATCACACCCTACCAGAGCCACCTACGCTCCCCTGTCCGCCTCGCCGACAACCCCCTCACCATACCCCCCTACACGCCTCCGCCGATCCTCAGCCCCGTCCGCGAGGGCTCCGGCCTTTACTTCTCCACTTTCCTGTCGTCCGCCGCGGCGGCCGCGGCCAGCGGGCAGGGCCTGCCGCCTCCCGCGACCCCCAAGTCTGCAACACGGAGCCTGCTGCGCTCCAGTAAGTAAAATAAAACAAGATGGGAGTTCATCTAGACTGTGCACGAAGCTCTGGATATGTCCAACTATATGTATGATTCTTATGTGAATTATGATGTTTCGGTGTGTCTGAATGAGCCTTTATATCATATAACTCATGTCATTACAAAAAACCTTTTTGATAATATCACTGAGGGAATTTTTGTGTTGCTGCTCCTTCAGACAGCTGCGACATCACACCACCAGTCCTCTCTGCTATGAGCGAGGCCACTCCAGTCAGCATAGAGCCGTGAGTATTTCCCCCTCCTCCCCACCAACCCACAAAACCCTCATCATCTTCCTCCTCCTCCATTATGGAAAGGGGGTGTCACTTTCAGAGAAAGTTTTTACAGCTACTCAGAAGCACGCATCATGGCTAAAGTAGTGCAGCTCTGCAATCAATTATTCAAAACCATAACACTGGGCTGAATCATGAAATGTCTTGAAAGAGAACACAGACGTCTTGAAATTTAAAACCCGTCCTTTAAACCAGCCACTGTTACCGCCGGAATCTTCTGCCCTGTCATCCAGCCAGTGTTCGCCTTCTGATCTGAACTACGCAGTCTAATGCCTCTCTCGGTTAAAGCGCGTCGTGTCATAACAACTCCGTATTAACCGTCAAATGAGAGCCGTGAAGCCTTTTTGGAAAACTAATGGCCGTGTGTGTGTGTTTGTGCTCTTTATGCAAAGCCTTAGTTATATAAGCAATCTGCAAGATTCAGATGCTGCACGGCAGATATGAAGTGTAACAGTACACCATGTGTGACTTTTTGTTGATGCTGAGGTCCTTAAGATTTCATTCCCTGGTTGCTTTGAGGTTACCGTGGCAACAGTAAGTGCAGTTTAATATTACAGCAAAACACTCGTCGAGCGGCTACTGTACTTTGTTGGAAATACAACAGAATAACAGCTGATGTATCTGTTTACCGAGCAGCCCAACAGGCTCGCATTGTTTCAATAAGGAAGTCGGTCAATAATATCTGCGGCCGCAATCGGATACTTGCTACAGCGAAGATGAGCTGGAAATTTTTGTTTAAAGAAATGATCCGCCGCTGCTTGTTTTCTTTGTTTTCAAGACATATTTTTGATGTCTGACAGTTGTTAGCGCTCAACCTCGACACATATAGATATACTGCATCTCCTGTGTCGGCTTATCAGTGAAATCTACCCTATGTTTCACATTTAATGTGAGCAGGATGTTTGCATTAGCAGTTAGTACAGCTCTGTCACTGCATTTAGAATAAACAGTGAGGATGATCACATGCTGAGCCGTCTCCCGTGAATCCTGGACGTGTGTCTATTTGTGCTGAACGCAACCGCCGTGAAACAATCAGGAAATAACTTTTTATCCCGCCGATTAACCGGCTTTTATCGAGGCCGGCGCCCGCTCTCTCTCATTCACTGTCTATGTCACTCGACCAGTGCTCTCCCTTGCTCTCCAACCATCGCAACACAAACCAGATTAAACTCCTTTGTGTCTCTATTTTGCAGCCTAAATTCAGATTTGGAAGCTGGTTCACGGAATAAACAAAACCTGAACACAACAGGTAGAGTATCAGAGTTTAGGTCTCAGTTTCAGAGAGATTTCAGGCTGACTGTGGAGGTTTGACAAGGTCTGAGCGTCTGATTGGTGGATCCAGCGTGACGTCAGGCTGTTTTTTATTTTTTTAAAAGTTGGATTGGATTTTTTTGGTGGACACCCCTTTGGCCCGCAATGCCGCAAGGCAATCTTAATCCAGTGCAAGAATGGCGGACTCCACCACTGATGCTAAAACTTTACTGAATTGCTATTACAGGAAAAAATACCATACATGGTATCAAAAATGCGGTTTGATTTCATGAGAATCTGAAGGATTATGACATTAAATGTATTCTCCGGTAAACTCTAATGCGGTATATCAACAGCATGTAAACATCTTGAAGCAAAGAAGGCGTCCATGTCGCTCTATGAATGTAAACACAGCCACTGATAGCTTGGATGTTTATGAAATTCAGAGCAACATAGAAAGGAGAGTTTCAAGGACACACAGACTCCCATTTAGCTGAATCCTTAAACTACAAGTCAAGGATCCTTTTCTGTAGTTGCATCGATGGTGAAGTGCAGTTTATTGTGCAATCTGTTCAGCAGTTCCAGTCAGTGAGGCTTCACATAAATCATGCTTTCAGCAGCAGCCTGGTGTACTCCCAAACACACGAGAGCCATCGCAGTTGAACTTTTAGCAGCCCACCTTCCCCTGGGGGAGGCTGCCAGAATACACACTCAGCTGGAAATACTGCAGGCCCTCTGGAAATGCAGGGGAGGGTGGGGGCATGCTTGAACAGGATTCTGTTAATACGACGCAGCACGATTTCCACAACTGTAATAGCGCCAAGGTTTAGGTTGACGCGTAAGCCCAGAGAAATGCACGCAGTTGTTGGATTGAGAGCCCTTCTTCCTACTTGAACGTGACCTTTGTCCCACATCAGGACGAGGATCGGTTTACTTTCGGTTCAGTGAATTAAAGAAGTGTGCTCTGTTCAAAATCCAAATTTTGAAGGGGGGGGGGGGGGATTTGCATTTTGTTCATTATGCTGAGAGCACAAGAGAGCTGTGAATTCAAAACAGCGCAAGAACTCCGAGTGCCTCAACAATCTCCCTGTGACTATTTAAAGATCACGGGCTGAAAGAAAAGCCAAGAAATGAAAATATGATCTCAGAAATAAAACAAGAGCCGCGTTACTCTTAAAAGCAATCCGACACTGATACACGATGTCTTGACTGAAATATTTAGGAGTGAATAAAAACCTCTTAACGGCGAAAAGCATTTATTTTGAAAGGGATCGAATTCAAATCCTTGTCGCTCACGCTCGTGTCCTGTTCCCAGGCGGATAAATATTGGGTCGCGGTACCAGGCGGAGGTGCCAGAGCTGAGGCAGCGGTCAGCTGTCGAGCTGGATCACCATCGAGCCGAGCTGGTCTGGACACCGCTGACTGAACTGGAGGAAAAACCTGACTTCCAGCAGAAAGGTAAGAAGAGCACCTGATTGCACTGTTGTTACATCACCCTCAGACTGAAAGCATGAATGCTGGCACGGACTGGAATTTTTTTATGATCTCTTTGTTCATAGATCGACTTCTCTTCCGTTTTTCATCGATTGAACACTTTTGTAATCATTTCCTTGTTTGTGAAATACAGAAGTAACTTTCTGTTATCGCTTTGAAAAGAGTGTGTTCAAGAATTCACCACCAAGCTGTTGCACATTTCATGTTGCAGCAAGTTATTTCTTACCCCGAACCAGACACATCTCTGTCACGCCATGGGCGCCACGCTGTTTTGGTCCGTCCTCCACGTGACTTCAAACCCCACCCAAGCATTTTACCTTCCAGACTTTGTTTACTTACTCAGATTTGGCAATTTTCCTGATTTAGGTGCTTCTAAATATGTAAATATGCCAAGAGGTCAAATTGTTGCCCTGTTGTTTGGCTGATTTTACCACCGGCAGTTTGCACAGGGTGTTTTTATTTTGAAAATCGACCGACTTCTCGATGCCGTTTCTGTGCCTGACTTCCTGTCAGCTCGAGCTGCTCGCGGCGTCCGTCAAAAATAGAACAGCCGCGTATTCGAGACCTGCTTCTGAAACGGACCGCGGCGGGGCCGGTGGGGTTTGAAACATTGACTAGAACAGCCTCGATAGCTCCGGCGGCCGCGGCACACACGAAACCAAGAGTTCCAAAGGTCCTAGTGTGTGGGATTTAGTTGCATCTAGTGGTGTCACACTCACACAATCGTGACCCCAAATCCTGCACGCTGGACCTTTAACTCCTATAAAACATTTATATACTCACATTGTCAACGAGAAGTGTGATATAGTGTGAGGGACGTTTTGTTTTGGACTCGAGAGTGCTGCTGTTCCTGCATAATAAAAGACACAACACAATAAAACTACACACACACACTACTGTTTAATAATCAAATTACAGGGTGTTTGCCTTCATTCTCTCTCTTGTAATAACATTATGTGTTCACTGTATTCAAAATACTAATTTAGAAATGTTTTGTGTTGCTCACAGTCACTCACTCACTCTCTCTCTCTCTCTCTCTCTGTGTCTTTCAGTGGAAGACCTCATGCACCTGGCCTGCTCCAGCGTTTTCTGTGGAGGAGGCACCAACCAGGAGCTAGCCCACCATTGTTTGTACGAGTGCAAAGGGGACATAATGGTGAGCGCAACAGAACAATCCACGTTAACTGACACAGGGCAGGGATTTCCATAATTATTAGAAAAAAATGGCTGGAAGCTGTGCCGTGCACTGTGCAGGTTTTTTCTGCTCACCCACACACACACACACACACACACACACACACACACACCAACTTGTTTATCCCTCAAAGATTGGACGCTTTAAAACATGTATTCCTAGTGAAATATCTCGTCTCACGCAGCGTTGTCTGTTTTTGTTTTCTCACATGAGAGGTATCTGCATTTTTGTGTTTTTCTCCGTGCACTTTGTTTGAAGTGGGCAGGAAGTGCAACAGTTGAATCTGATAATAGGTGGTTCACTGCTCAGTCAAATCTGATCAAATCACTCCCTTGCACTACTGATAAATTAGATTAACTCAGTTTTTATGTGGTAAATGCTCGTAAAGGCGTTGTGATGGAGTCGTTAACACTTCGTGTTACAGAGAAATATTTAAAAATTCAAAGCCACGTTTTCAGGAGCTTTAATGGGTTTATTTTTATTTAATCACTTTTAAAATTCAATAATTAATCATTATTTCAAGAGCATCAGCATTATTGACTTGATTAAAAGAAAGTGTAAAGCTTTATGCGCAGTTATACACATTGTTTACAGTCCTTTACTGTACAGTTACTGCGCAGAAGCAGATTACAGAAATGTACCAATCAGATCATTCCTACACTCTAAAGTAGCCAGCGGAGTTAGGATGTATTTTGTCATGATGTCTTCAGGTATCCTGTTATATAAAGAAGAAGTCTGGTTTTCTTAGTCGGGGTTAAAGGACTTAAAATACCTGACAAAACCCCACCAGGCACGTCTCCGTCACGTCGTGGCCCCAACGCTGTTTAGGTCCGTTCTCTGCTTGACTTCAAACCCCACCAGGAGAGTTTCAGAAGCATTTCACCCGCCAGACTTTGTGAAGTCTCTCATATTTGTTCATTTTTCCTTGTTTAACATGCCTCTAAATATTTAAATATGAATGAACACAGTTAAATTGTTTCCCTTTTGGCTGTTTTTATGATAGGAAGTTTGCACAGGGTGTTTTATTTTGAAGATTCTCTGTGACTTCCTGTCAGCTCGAGCTGCTCTGTGCAGATTGACGCGAGCTGCTCCTGGCGGGGTTTGAAACGTCGACTAGAACGGCTGCGATTAGCTCTTGCTGTCGCGACACACACACACAGAAAGCGTTGCATCCTTGGCTGGTGGTCTTACAAACCTTGTTCTAACGGGAGGTTTACATACATGCAAGTGCATGACAAAGAATTCAATAGAACGCCTTTATTTTAATTGGATCGTGTACAATGAAATGCTGTGCAAGTCTTTATTAAATATTAAACATGCCACAAGTGCTGACACCCACATGCATTCACCTGCTCATAGATAAATAATCATCATTCACAGCACTGCGTCCTTGGTGTAGCTTCACATCTCACTCACACACTGAAAACGTCGGGTTTAGTTAAAACACACAGAGCCGGTAGAGGAAAGAAGAATATGATTACAGCCCAGCTGCATGTGAACACGTGGTTTAAAGTGATCAGGTCGTTGCAGTCCATGTCCTCCGACTTCCTGCCTTAACTTGATCTCCTCCACTAACCTGGTTTCTCGTGTGCATGTCGATGCGGTGATTGAGCTCTCACTTTTTACCGAAAGGAAGTGACTGATCTGTGGACTGTCACTGCGCTGTACTGAAACTCTGCGGTGGTCTGAGATGACTGAGATAGTAAAAAAAAAAAAACGGTTTGGTTATTTAGTCGGTTTGATGCCACTGAGCTGCACGTACTACAATCGAAAGTGATCAGCAACTATTAATAATTTAAGTCATTTTTTCAAGCAGTAACACCAAAACTTCTCTTGTTCCAGCGTCTCTGTTGCGAGGATTTGTGCCTTTCTTTGTCTCGTGTGATGACAAACAGAACATCTTTGGGTTTTGGGCTGATTGTCAGACAAAAAAAAGACATTTTTAGATATCTACTCGGGCTTTAGGAAGCTGTGGCGGCTGTTTTGTTTCATTCATAGACCAAAAAAATGAATCAGTAATGAGGAAAATCGCAAGTTGCAGCCCCAGTTGCGTCATAAAGTGTTGCCGTCACCCACCCGTTGTCCCACCTTGACATATTTGCAAAGACACAAAGCAAAAGTCCAAGTTTCAGTCACTCAACGTGATGATGAAGGGAAATGTTTCTACATTCAGTGTTGTACAGTGTATTGTCATTGTTTCATGCACATGGTTTACACGCATTTCTCAGCTCTGCAAAGCAACTTGAGCAACCGGACAAAGCGTCATAAACAAACCCGAGAAGGGTCAGATAGGTGCTCCACCTTTACTGCAGCAAGATGCATCCTGTGGCTCATACCCATTGCATCACTCTCAGACCACTAATTACATCAGAGCTCGCAGTGCAGATATCCAGGGATGTGATCCTAACAAAAAAAAAAAAGGAACGAGGTTCTCCGTGCTGGTTGTGATATTGAGGCCAAATAGCGGTCACTGTTGAACGCCGTGAGGCGGCATCTCAAGTGGTTCTTTCCTGATCACGTCATCCCTATTGAAACATCAACAGTACAGGATACAATCATGTTAATTATTATCCAGGGAAGGTTAGATGGCTACAGGCCGGCTGCCAGTAATGATTACTTTCATTATCGATCAATCTGAATCGATCAGTTGTTTGAATCATAAAATGGTGAAAAATGTCAGTCACTGTTTATCAAAGGTCAAGTTGACGTCCTCGAATGTTTTTGTTCAAAGATATCCAGTTAACTGTCATAGAGGAGTAAAGAAACCAGAAAAAAAATCACATCTGAGACGCTGAAATTGGTGAATTTGGACATTTTTTTCCTTAAAATGACTCAAAATGATGAATTGAATATCAAAATAATTGGCGATTAATGTAATATTTGACAAATCAGCAATTAATTAGCTAATTAGTGCAGCTCTACTTGGATTTTATGAAGGAAAAATTAAAGCTTAACTCCTCAGACAAAGCTTGTTATCAATAGTAGTAAAGGTAATACACCTAATTTATAGAGAACTTTTGTAAACAAAGATGCCTCATATGTTACCGTCGCCTGGCTCTGCCACCCGTACACTCAGGGCGATCCAAACTTTTCTCGTCTGTTGTTCCCCCGTTGGTGGAACGTCCTACCAGTTCCTACCAGATCAGGGTTACGTCCCTCTCTACCTTTAGAAACCTCCTGAAGACCTCCAGCTCTTCAGAGAGGACCTCCTCTCCAACACTGTCCCACCTCTACAACTGTCACTTGATTCTACCTGAGTCTAATATTATATTAGCACAAGATATTAAAGATGTTTAGAAATCTGTGTCACCTAATCTTTCTAAATATTAAAGTTTGAAATCATCTTTTTAACATAGACTATTTTTATCTTGTATTAAGAAGAAATTGTAGCTTAAAGATCAAGAGAGAAGACGGTGTACGGTGACTTAAACAGCGACTAAATGCTTTGATTATTAATGATGCACAAGCTCGAGCAGCCTGATGCAGATCAGTGGTAGTACTGGTGGAGATTTCAGGCCCCAGCGACCAGCACTGGTCCAACGTTGTCAAGGAAACTACAAGAGGAGGGGGTTGTCAGAGCGCCCACACTCTGCAGCAGTCCGTCTTTCAACATTCACAGTCAGACGGTGTCTTCTTCTTCCGAGAAGCCCAAAGTTCTTACTTCGGCAATGCCGCGGAGAGTATAATCATGACATAATGCACTCAGGTACCTGATACATGCATGAAAAATGAGAACGATGGTTATCTCACTCCCTCCCCTGGTTACCTTTAAGCAACATTGTTTGTCTCTGAGTGTTTTCACAGGTTTAGAAAGTATAATCGGAGCGATTAATGGAGCTAAGAGTCAGCTCGCTCGCTCGCTTGCTTGGCAGGACTGACCTGCTGTATGGAGGCTCATAACAATCACTGCTGTGCAGATTAATGTGTCGCTGTCGTTTGTTCCCTTTCAAACAATGTTATGCTTGTTTTTCAGGCTGCGCTGTCGCTCCTGATGTTGAGGAATCCAATTTTCCCCAAGTCTCATCACCTGGCAAACTACCACTACTCAGGTAATTCATATAAAAACAGCATTTATCTCTATGTCCGATGGACACAAAGTCAGCTATCGTGATAAACGATCAATCGTTTCAAGTGCCAGCTTCTCAATTGTGAGGATTTGAGTCCCGTGGCCACATTCAGACCAAATCCGGTGCTTGTTTTTCCATTTATTTGAGGGCAGGTAGTGTGTTTTGGCTACCCTCATGGGGTTCTCTGCAGAAATATACAGCAGAGAAGTTGAGACAGATTAAAAAAACGCAGCCCGACGTCACGCTGCGGCTGCCAAGCAGACGATCAGACCGGTCAAACCTCCACACAGTCGGCCTGAAACTGAGACTGTCTAAACTCTGATACTCTACCTGTTGTGTTCTGGCTTTGTTTATTTCATGAAGCAGCTTCTAAATCCGAGTCTGACTCGCAATTTACGCTGCAAAATAGAGACACGGAGAAGTTTAACTTGGGTTTGCATCCGATGGGTTCAGAGACGCAGACAGTGAATGAGAGTGAGGGAGCACTGGCCTCGATGAAGCTGGTTAATCAGCGAAATTAAAAAGTTCTTTCCTGATTGTTTCACATCGATTATGCTGCCTGATTCGGTCTGAATGCGGCTTGTGTGATATTAAATTTAACATTTTTGTGTTGAATGGCCATAATAAGCTTTCTGAAGATATTATCTTGGGTTAAATGAACAATTTTCAGTCAATTACTTCATTGAGCAAATAGCTGGAAGGTCAATATGTGATTAAAATAATCATCTATTGTCGCCTTTGAGTTCTGAAATCATTTTCTGGCGTCCATTATTGCCTCTTCTGATGATTTCTACCCATCTGGTGTTCAGATGCTCAAAACAAATTCTCCTAATCTGTTGAAAAAAGATTTCAGCTGATGAGCTCTGAATATTTCCTCCATCTAACACTGATTTACTAAGCCAGCAGCTTTTCCTCAAAGCGATGGCAGCTGCAGCAGTGTTGGGGTTGTGTTGGTGGGGGTAGTGGGTGACTGTGGAGGATTGTCAGGGTCAGCGCAATGAGGGGAAGGAGGGTTTTTTTTTTTACAGCATGTGCTTAATCCCAGGCAGAAGACAGGAGAGTCATTGTTTATCGAGTGATTTGAGTGCGTGTGTGCAGTGGTTTAAGGGTGGGGGGTGGGATTGAACTTGTCAGGGTCTCCACACATTCAGAATATAGAGTCTGGAAGCAGATACTCGCTTTTGAAACTGGCCATTAACGTGCAGCATCTCCCTTTTCTTTCCTCCCCCCTTCGTCAGGTTCAGACAGCTGGACTGCAGCTGAGAGACGCCAGTTCAACAAAGGAATCACTGCGTACAAGAAGGACTTCTTCATGGTGCAGAAACAGGTACGCCGTGGGTTAAAAGACAAGAACGGGAAATTAAAAACTAGTTTTGGTATTATAGTAGCAGTGGGAATGCTGAGTCGCTTTCTTCTACAAAAACTACTTCTTCTTCTTCAGTTTAGAAACTGTTCCAAAAACTGGCTCTGGGTGGGCGGGGAACGGGAAACACAGTCACCATGGAACAATGTTCCCTACTTGTTTAATTATTTGCAGTGTTGCAGCCAATTATTGCTTCTCCACAAGGCTGCAAAACTATCCAACCTTCTTGACTTCAGTGATTTAGGGTGAGGCCACGTTATATCTAAGTGTTCACCGGCCAAACCGCCAGATTAAAGGCTCCTAAAATTAGATTTATGAATGCATTTTAGGCCCTTTGTTGTTGTTGTTGTTGTTGTTGCTGTTGAGACGGCAGTAGCCCCGATGAAGCTTCTGAAAACAAATCTTCAGAAGAAGAGTGTCAGAAATACAGAAAACAATATAAAATATACTCAATAAACTCATAATGTGTAAAAAAAAGCTGCACTCATCTGAAGTTGCTGCGGCTGCGGTTTGCTTTTCAGCAGCATAGGGCGACGTTTGTGTCTACTTAGCAGCCCTGAAAAATGACCTTATGTGCTGAATATCATGCAGTGACATTTAAAATAAAGGAGAAATTAAAACTCCATTAACAGGGCATGTGTGTGTGTGTGTGTGTGTGTGCTTCACAGGTGGCCACTAAGTCAGTGGCGCAGTGTGTGGAGTTTTACTACACGTACAAGAAACATGTCAAGATCGGCCGGAACGGGACGCTGACCTACGGCGAGGCGGAGCCTCTGGAGAGCCGGACGACCGAGGAGGAGATGGACCACAAGGTCAGTCACATGTTTGATGATGTTGATGATGATGTTTGGGCGTGAAGCTGGACGTTTCAGGGATAGAGGGATCTTGATATTAAGCCGAACAACCGAGCCGTCACACGACACAAAATATGTTTTAAAGTTAAAGGTTCAGTCTGTAACCTTTTAGGGTTGAAGTATACAAAAGGCATGAGGTATAGTAATAGTCTGTAGTAACAGGTGATAGCCTCAACATAATGTGATGTAATGATGAGCACGATGAGCACGTAGAGTGAGAGAAGTGGAAGACGGTTGAGTTCACATGTCTCAAGTTAAGATGAATGACAGCAGGCTGATGTGATTAAACATGAAACAGCAGTAGTTTTATTTAGACGTGATACTTCAGAGTTTCACTTCTGAAATAACTCAGAATATCGTCATCGACCACTTGAGTCTTCAGATGAACTCTTTGAATCCCCCCCTTTCACATACTTCTTCTTCTCTGGGCCTGCAGGGTTCTCACAGGTTGGAGCCGCAGCCACGGGAGGAGGACAGCAGGAAGTGGGAAGGGTCAGCTGACAGGAAACCGGAAGTCGGCCCCACCAGGGTGACACACGCGCTGCAGTCCACCGACAACGTGAGTGTGAAATTGATTATCCGAGCTGCATGGGAAAGGAAGCCGAGGCTGAATAGATAAATAAATGAAGCTGATAAGGGTCTGAATGGCTGTGAGTCATCGTATTGACGGGAATATAAGATGAAATTCTTCCTTTTCCAACACCTGCGTTTGGAAAAAGTCCCTGAAGACGAAGAAAAACACTTTGAGACTCGTCGAGATGAAACAGTTCTCATCCTTGAAGCTTGAAAACACAAATTGGAACTATTCATTTGGGCACATTTGCGTAGCTTGTGTAGCAAATGACGCTTCATTATCTTTATGAGTCAGATACTCACACTCTCCTGTGAAGTGATGAGAGTGATTTTCTGTTGCTGTTGCATTTCAAACTTTCTTTTTGAGCTCCTCATTGTGAGATTCAGTGACGGCAGCGTAATAAAAATTTGGTTCCAGGTGTGTTTCTGCAGTAAAGATGTTTTAAAGAAGTTTTTCCTCATCGAGAAATACATTTACAACTCCATACATGTCAGGGTAAATTGATAATTCATGGTCATATTTATTGGGTCAAACGTTAACATTAAGTATCGTAGACCTGCCCTGCACAATGCCCGTGTATTATAGTTCCCTAAGACAAACTAGTGAAGCTCAAAATCTGTGGCTCTGGCCGCCGCCATATTTGTAGTCCTGCTTCTTCTACCTCCCGGCTAATCTAAAAATTAGCAGAGACGCGGATCATCCGCAGACCTGAGGCACACAAACGTCATTAGCTTTATTTCTGCTCACTATAACCCAACGAACCCAGCAAATATATATAGATATAAACAACCCATAATGCAACAGCTTCTGTAAGAGCCAGCAGCCTCTGTTTAATAAGAGAATATCTGATGTTGGAAACATGAAAATGTCTCGTCCTTAAGTAGAATGCAACCCCTAGTTTTCAAACATATTATTGTGTTTATATGTGACAAGATCCAACCATGCAAAGTCATATCAGACCAGAAATATGTCGGTACTCCAGATGGATGGATACTAAAACAGTACATTGATCATAAGACACATTTACACCTACATGTCCTCACATATATATTATATATAAACAAAAGTCTGTGCAGGAGAGGTGCAAAGCCTCTCTCAGAAACTCATAAACAGGATTATATTAAAATATTTTGAAACAAACTTCACATGATCCTGGTCGGCCTCTTCAGACTCGAGTTTGTCCTTTTGAACTCTGTCCGACTTCCTGTTGGACGGGCGTTGGATTTGTCGCCCCCTGCTGGACAGTTCAGGGTAGATCTCCGGGCTGCCGTCCGCCTCTCTGGATTGTGTAACCCGGTGATATCTGTCAGCAAACAATGACTCGACAAGAAAGTTTCATGCTTGTTATTCGCGTTGCGTTTCACACTTAATAAGTTGTTTTGTTAAAGTGCCGTACGTGTGCAAGAAACTTCATGTTTATTGGCATGCGTTGGCATGCCACTGTAAGACGATCCTACATGAAAGTTACCCATAAATAGCTTCAAGCTCGTTATTTTCTCTCCTAATTGCTCTCAGTGACTGACTTTAAAGTTTTCATGACACCCCTCTCTCTCTCTCTCTCTCTCTCTCTCTGTGCAGCCCGGGACCGTCCTGATCATGAAAAGCCAGGACGACGTGGGGAGAGATCTCCCGCTGTCCCGGGTCATCCAAGCCCCTCATCCACCCCCTCCCAGCTCCAAACCACGCTACGACGGCAACGCACGCAGGACCAGCCCTTCAACAGGCAACAAAGGCACGGCCGGTCAGGAGGGAGAGTTCCCCTGCAAGAAATGTGGCAGGTCAGTGATTAGAAACATCCCATCAGTCATCGCTGCGGCTGTTGTGTTGGAGACGTCAGCATGGCTGCGTTTACTTCTGACCGCAGCAGCCTCGATATAAAATACAGAATTTCTGCAGGAAATATTACTACTGCTGTTGCCCGTTTGGAACATGTATCAGTAAATAGAGACAAGTGTGAAAGAACCAAACCATCCTGTCATGCTTCGGTTGAATAACAGCCCCGTCCTCTGGCAACACCGGGCCTGTTATTGCCAACTGTGTCCTAGCAACTGCAACACAGAAGATAGCGCGCATCACGCCTCTCGTCGGTGCAACTCTACCCGGTGACTTGACAAGAGCTTCACTCACCCCCTTTTTAAATACTCACCCTGCTCAAAGCGTGCTCGTTATAGATTAGCCACCGCCACACAGGCCGATAAATGTTGTTTCAGGAAATCCAACCAGGCCACTTACAGTCAGTGAAAAGATCTGGAAAATTACATAATTTAGGGAAGTTTTCAAACCCAGTGCTGGGTCACATGTTGTGATATTCATTGTTCTGCATCATACTGAACTTTGACCGCAATGTCAATGACGAAGTAATAACGGCTATAAAAGTACCGACTTCTACATGTGGTGTCGAAAAATGAGCATATTTTCTCTGTTTGAGCTCCTGATATATCAGAAACAAACACGATGAGGAGGCTCACAGTTAGTGTGTACTCCGTCAAACTGTGTTCTGCATTCACAGTCCGCCTGTTCGGCATTCTGAGAATTTGCAGAAGGTCACCGAACTCCTCGGAACGAACAAGAATGAGTCCGATTTATTCCGAACGCGGCTTTCTTTACATCAATATAACACGACACACGTCGTGTTTTGAAGTAGAAATGATCGCCATCTTTATATTTTTACTGCATGGAACAAATTAATGATGTGAGAGGAGTGACTTTATGTTATTATGAGTGTCGGGAATCAGACAGAGAGGATGAGTTAGGCGCTAATATTTTCTGTTGACCGCCTCGTTACGCCTCATATAGTTTCGTCACGTTATGCCACTTTAAGTTGTTTGTTATTCTTTCGTTTAATAAACACTAATAAAACTTATCCGACGTGACTTTTCTTATTTATTGATCTTTTTATCATTTCTTTTACTATCTTTTTATTCTTTTATCTACCAGACTATTTATACCTCCTTATTACTGTTCTGATAATCTTTTAGAAATAAAAGAATATCAGAACAGTAATAATACCCAGCTTTGAAGTTTTTTATCGCTCTGCTTAACTTGTTTGTCTGTCGGGTCCGCTGCTCTGTAAAGCTCTTTGTACACCCTGTTTTTAAAGGTGCTATATAAATAAAGTTATTATTAGAATTATAATTTAACACCATGTCATAAAACTGAACTTAAACTTTAAAATAGGCAACAGAATCATAAAAGTTTAGAAGGATTCAGCAGTGAGAGCGGGGCAAATTTCCCAGTGGTCATTAATTATTAATTTCCAACGACTTTATGATAAGTTTTCATCATTGATGCAGCCTCTGAGAGCGCAGACAACACTCTTCATCACTCAGCAGTGGTGCTGCCACGAGAGACTGTAAGGAACATTTATGTAACGGCACACGTCGGTGACTTGAAGCCGTGCAGCAGCGTTTCCTGTTCCGTGTCTGAACGTCTCTAACAGTGAGCTCTTCCCTCTCTCCTGCAGGATTTTCTACAAGGTGAAGAGCCGCAGCGCCCACATGAAGAGCCACGCCGAGCAGGAGAAGAAGGCCGCGGCGCTGCGCCAGAAGGAGGCCGAGGAACGAGCGGCGGCGAAAGCGGCAGCCGAGGCCGCCGCCCTCCTCGCGGCGCGGCAGCAGAACGGGACGCGGCAGCCGGGCGGGGACAGCACCAACGACGACTCGTCGGAAGGGGAGGACGACGACGACGAGGACTGGCAGTGAGAGAAAAGGGGACGCGCACACTGACTGCTCCGCGCAGCGTGGACGACGAGGACGAATCCCTCCTGTGAACTTTGTGTATATTCTGTGGAACAAGAAGACTTCCGTTGCTCGGCACATTCAGGGACAGATTTACTCCCATGTATGTGTTTGTGAATGTGTGGACTGAGTGTGTGTGTTTGTGTGTGTGACAATGAGTGCGTGTGCTTTCCAAAAACTCACAAACGCCCCCTTTACTCTGCTTGAAAAGCTTTTTTCAGGAGTTACCTCTCTTGGTCACAGGGCTCGGTCAAATCAAAGCCATGCCGCCTCTCACGGGCGCTGTCCCGCTCTCCACGCCTTCCTCAGCACTTCAAGTCTCCTTCGATGGACGTGGAACTTGATGGACTCCTTCCTTCCCTCCCTCCCTCTCTCTCTGTTCCTGTATTTTGTTTTATTTCCTCGCAGCACGCGCTCGCTAAAGCTGCGTTCCCAACTGGACGACACAAACGCTGAAATCTCGACAGCTGGGGGAACGCGGCGAGGCGAGGAGAGGCGATGCTGTTAGCTCCTCTGCTTCTCCTCTACGACGGACAGATGGACGGATGGACGGATGGACGGATGGCATGTGCAAACTGTTGCCTTTTGTTTCGCCGCTCTTCTGCACTCAAGGCTGCCAAAAGCTTTCTCGGACGCATGTCGTGCACCAAACTCTCTGCGTGAGCGATGTTCATTTGGGCTTCAGTTCTGTGAATCGCGTCACTTTTTATAGCCCCCCCACACCACAGTTTGTTCCTCACTGTCGATGCCTTGGATGTTTTGATGCTTTTTATCTAGAAATGACAATCAATTTTACACTGTTGTTTTTTTTTTTTTTTATAAATATATATATATACAGGTAAACGTTACTTTTCTCTGCCTGTGTAGCTCTATATGGTTATTGTTGTTTTGTGAATATTCTCGTTGATGATTATTATTAATATTGTTATTATATTCTGGTTTTGGCTGCAATTTAATTGAGCGCTTTTCTCCGTACGTGTCTATAGCTTCTTCTTTTTTTATTTTTATTTAAACAAGAAACAAAAATAATGCTACTTGCTGCCTGTTTATAACTGTGAGGTTTTATTTTTATTTTATTTTTTATTTTTTGGAAGCCAGAAATGAAGAAAAAGGCAGAAAACGTTACGTGCAATAGAACCCCCCCCACCTTGTTACCGGAGCGTCCCTCACCCACGCCGCCGCCTCACCCCTCTCTCTAAGTGACTGCCCGCTCTGGATGCCTCTCTGTCAACCTCTGTAACTGATAGGAGGGACTGACTCCGACTGTTCAAACCACAAGTCTCTGTAGATACACATAACAGAGAGGGGGAATAACAACAACAAACAAACGGCGCAAACTGATTCATATTTTGGGAACATATCAACCGTCACGACGTGCAATTTTACCCCTTTTCCCCTGATAGAAACTGAAGAATGTGACTCAGATTTTAAGGAGTTTTCGAGCGTCGAACATCTTCTAGAACCACATATCATCACCTGTGACACGCACTCAGACATTTCAGACAGAGTTTACTTGAGACTGTTGTTGTTGTTTACTAACGGGCAATAAGAGAAACAGGCGCATCATTTACTGTAAATCATCCCCGACCCGGATTTTCAAGCAGATTATGAACGCTGGCGCGAGATAAACATCTTTTTAAACATGCTTCCTACGTTCGATATTTCAGCCACCGAGTTTACATTTCGCCGACGTCCGTTTCTGCAGGCCGAAGTCAAACTTTGCAGCTCGTATTGCACTTTTATTTTCACGCTCACTGTTTTGCTGACGTTTGCTGATTCTAAATGGAAACCTGAAAAATTAGAATAACGGATGTTTAAGCGTCTCGGGCTGCGTTTAGGGAGACCAGCCACTCACGTAATGCAACAATGTGCAAATATTGTGATATCTAAATGCATATTTGACTGTTTAAGAACTAATTTAGGTGGACAGATCACCTCTGAGCTCAGTGTTTTCAGCTGTTTCACCCTCACATGTGTATCTACGGACGACTCTGTCTTCTGTTTACCTTGTTGCCGACAGCAGGCTTGGCTCGAATTTGGACTATGGAAACAGCGTGTTTTTGATCCGCCTGTCTATCTATCTCTACATATCTCTACTACGTTAAGCCCCTTTTTCAGCCCGGAGCCAGCTTCTGTTGCCACGGCAACAGACGGGTTAAAGGGTTATTTTCCTTTTTAAAGGACAAACCACAGCATGGAGGGGAGGGAGGGAGACACAGCTCCAGTTACCAGTTACTCCACAAGTTAAACCTGGGTCTATGCACAGACTGTGTGTGTGTGTGAGTGGATATACTGTTAGAAATGTGTGTGTGAGTGTGTGTGTGCTCTGATGTCAAATGTTAAACTGTACGCCAGTCAATGGGGGGGGGGGGGCAGGTTTTTGCAGACTGTTCACATGTTTGGTATGTTAATTTATATTTCCTTTTTTATTTGTGCTTGTCTTGAGGTTCTCACGGGCGGGCCGGGCGGATTTAATGTTGTTGTTGTGGTTGTTGTTGTTGTTGTTGATGTTGTTGTTGTCCACGATAAGGTTTTCAAGCTGTTTTAAAAAAAAAAAAAAAAAAGAAGAATTCGAGATGAAATCGAGGCCACGACACAAACACACAGCTGTAAATTTTTTTCCGGTTGGTTAAGGGAATTTTAAAGGGTACAAAAAGGTTTATTTAGCTAAAGATTAGAAAATATATATGAATGAAATTCTATGTTTGCATACTTTCTATGCTATTTTCATATGGGGTTCACACTAATGATGAAAAACGGAAAGGAATCTCAAGTGCTTTTTACTACAGTGTAACTTATTTGTTTCGATTTGATTTTTACCACCTGTGTTTTTAGTAATGATTTATGAAGCACTGTATATTAAAGTTTTAAAATATTCATGAAGCTTTGGAGCGTGTCCTTTTTTTATTTTCTCTCACTGTGATGGTGGGGGTGTAGCTGCAGGGGAGGACACAAGGGGGCAGCATTGCTGCAGCGGTTTTATGCATGCGAGTACCTCCAAAGAGCAGAGGGGGGCGCTGTTGTAACACCAGCTGAGAGCTCTGAGGTCTGTCCACTGCAGACTCCCAGCTCGAGTTTGATTCTCATGTCGTGGTTAAAGTCCAAAAAGTCTGAGTGATAAAGTGTGAGGATGCAAAGAGGGACTTTCTCAGCCTCAAACCATCCACGGACCCACTAAAGACTAAAAGTTTCTACCAAGCGGCAACCTGCATAGCTGGGAAATGAAGCCAAAGTGCTAAAAACTGCAGTTCCTCAAACATCCACTTGAGGCTGGCTCCAGAAGTGAGTCAGTCTCCATAAGTCCCCATGTTAAAATGTCACAACTTCACAGCAGAAATAAACATGTTCACAGCCTGGTACAAAAAACAGTTTTGGTCTCTATAGCTAATTTCCCCGTTCATGACAACTGTACTGAGGGTGAATTTTTATAGAACTCACCTGTTCAAATTATATTAAGACTTAAAGTTATGCAGAATTACGCTGTCTATTCTTTACACTGTCCGTGGTTTCTAGGGAACCACCGTCAGTCAAACCACATCGTCAGAAGATCAATACATCAAGTTTATTTCCCTCAGATAGAAAAGCGACTTAACAGATGCAGAATTTGCAAAATAAATGATAAAAATATGTTTTAGAAATGTTGAAACGATGTTGTTATGGTGATTTCAGCCACATTACTCAGTACAAAGTGTCCGACACGTTTAATTCAAGCTGCAAACATGCAAAGTTTAGCAGTGATCTTTTAAAATATGGACCAGATTTGTTCCCATGATGCATGCACTATAATCTGCATTTTTACTAGATTATTCAGTTCATTGCTTTCTTTTTGTTTAGACCTGTCACCATGTTTTGTTCACTCTGCCTCCTCGATGAACAAACAAACAGCTACAGCGCTGAAAATGTAAAATATCTGCAGTGTGTGTGTGTGTGTGTGTGTGTGTGTGTGTGTGTGGATATGACTGAGACCGCGTGGGATGGTTACGAGATAACTGGAGGATCTGACGGTGGAGATGTAACGACGAGGGGAACTGCCAACTCCCACTAGCACCGGGGCGAGCAGCAGGGCAATCTGGGAAAGGCAAACAAGAACAGCATGCGGCTCAGTGTGTCCTCACGCACACTCTTCTTTTTCGTCTGATCCCAGACAAATGGGAAGGATGAGGGAGGAGAGAGAGGTCCTGAACACAACTTTATCTGACTGTTTTACAGCTGGAGAAAATCCATCAGAGCGAAGAAGTCTGAGAGGATTTCGCTGGAAAACACTGAATCATGAAGCTGCACGAAAAACCAATTTGCATCCGTCTCTAAGCGTCATTTGAGTTTGAAGAACTCATCTTTTTACAGTTAAAACCACACCTCCTCCAACTTAATGAGAACTTGTATTTGTATGGTATTGCAGAGCATCCATCACCACCACATGAGAGAGACCACAGGTTATTTATCACAGCTCGCGTACATTCAAACTGTCTCTAAATCCCTGGAGGCGAAGGCAACATGAGAGAGGAAACCCCGGTGTACGTGGCCAGGTGCACGGGCCTGTGTGTGTGTGTGTGTGTGTGTAGGAGTTTAAATAGAGGAAATGAATGTGGGGATTTTTCCTCTCATGCCCTCACTCTCTTTTTACACATGCAAAACCACTCATCGCATCGCATCCGTCATCACGCTCAGCTCAACCTCCGTGTGATACTGCATGTATATGTCTGGACATCAGAGCTCAGCCCAACAGGAGGTGTGATCTGAGGGACTGTCAGCCCTGAGGCCAAGATCCTGCCACAGACAGGAGATTAGTCCAGAAAACAGTGAACGAATATCTCTCAGATTCCAAGGTGACGTTTAGAGGTGTTTGAATTCAACTTATATGAAGCAAAGAAAATGTAAATTCCACACCTGAAAACTGGTCAAATGAAGCATTTTTAGCCATGCTACCAGATTAACTCTAACTCTTTCTGTTATTCCTTTTTGTGGTTAGAGGAACAGGCTGACCTTACACCACGATAATGTCCAAACCACTGACAGTATAAATAATGGACACCGTATACGTGACGTCACCCACAGGTTTCTGAAGAGCGGTTTGAAGCTCAGAATCTGTGGCTCTGGCCGCCGCCATCTTGGCAGTCCTGTCCCATTCCACCTCTTGGCTAATGTAAAAATCGGCAAAGACGTGGATCATCAGTGGACCTGAGGCGGGCTGAATGACTCCTGGTTGCTCTAATTAGCCATCTGTAACAGCACCCACCTGTCAATCAAAGCGTCCACGCTCTTAATTCTGCATAACTTTAAGCCTTAATATAATCTGAACTGGTGAGTTCTATAAAAATTCACCCTCAGTACAGTTGTCATGAACGGGGAAATCAGCTATAGAGACCAAAACTGTTTTTTGTACCAGGCTGTTAACATGTTTATTTCTGCTGTGAAGTTGTGACATTTTAACATGGGGACTTATGGAGACTGACTCACTTCTGGAGCCAGCCTCAAGTGGACGTTTGAGGAACTGCAGTTTTTGGCACATTTTCTTCACTTCACAGCCATGGAGGTTGCTGCTTGGTCTGAACCGGTGCTTTTCCTGTGAAAGTGATACCACTCATCGTAGTTTCTGATAAATACTCTGCTCATGTCTTTATTTCAGTCTCACTTCAGTTCCAGACTGAAATATCTGGATTACAATGAAATTTGGTTCATGTTGCCCGTAGGAGGAAAGTATAGTTATGTCATAACTATGATGATCAGTTCTACTTTCATGGAGTGCCACCATCAGGTCAAAGTTTTAGTTCCACACCAACATGGATTTAAATTACAAAGGTTTATCACATACTGTGGATGAGATGATGTACTGTAGGAGGAATGAAGGGAAGAAGGGTAGGTGGATGGAGGGTAAAGGATGAGAGGAGAAATCAGGGTCGTTGATGGATGGAGGAGTTTGAAGAGAGCCACCGGTGTTGGCTGGCGGTGGGAAGACAGAAGGGAATCTGGTGGGAGTTGGTTCGTGTGTTTGAATGAAAGAGAGAAGAAAAAAGGGAGAGAGAGAGAGAGGGGGAGAAAAAACAATAAAACAAGAGAGTTAGTGTGGGAGGGATGTGAGTCAAAGAGGGAGTGAGCGGATAAGGTGTGCCTCAGCACTTGAGATTTGGAAATGGGATGAGTTCAAGGTGTGGTCTTTGTTCCCAAGCCTCGTTATAAAACTTAATTTATGACCAAAACATTCCCATCAGCCTCGGCTGCACTTTGGTGAATATGGTAACATGGTCCCATGTGCCTAACAGAACAGTTTTACTCAACGGCTACACATAATTTTCATTTGTAATCTGTCAGCGGAGTGAATTTTATTCATACAAAGCTGCTCCCAAAAGTTGGCACGATTTGTAAAATGTAAATAGAAACAAGATGCGAAGATGTTAAAACATTTAAACTCTCATATTTAACTGAAAATAACACAAAGACAACTTTTCAAAATGTTGAAAAGGTTTTATTGTTTCTGGAAAATAATTTGAGTTTGATGCCAGCAGCGTGTTTCAAAATAATTTGGTTCGGTGTCAACAAAAGACCGGAAATGTTGTGAAATGCTGAAAAAAAAACAGCTGGAGGAACATCTCACAATGAATCAGGTTAACTGGCAACAGGTTAGAGACACGACTGGGGATAAAAAGAGCATCCAGAGAGGCTTCGTGAAGTACAGATGAAGAGGGGTTCAACCTCTTTGTGAAAGACTGTGATGGCAAACAATTTAAGAACATAAAATTGAAAATAATCTGTGGATTTCATCGTCTACAGTTCATAATATCATTCAAAGATTCCCTCAGACGGCACTGCATCAAAAACAGACACCATTCTCTCGTGGACGTCTCTGCATGGGCTGAGGAACACCTCCAAAAACAAGGAGAGGGACCATCCGGCTTGTTCAAAAGCCAGCATCCGTCGTACGGTATGGGGGCAGCATTAGTGCACATGGCATGATGGGTAACCAGTGCGGTTAACGATGAACGATATTTTCAGGTTTTGGAGAAACATATGCTGCCAACAAGACGACGCCTTTTTCAGGGACGGCCAAACCACATTTTGTATGAATTACGACAGCACGGCCTTCAGTCAAAGAGTCCTGGTGCTAAACTGACCTGCCTGAAATTAAGATTTATTTCAAGATTACAGCAAAGTCTCCTCAGTCCACAGACGCTAACAGAGCATTGTTAACAGAAGAGGTGATGAGCAGAGCGGTAAACACGACCGTGTCCAAACCTTTATGAAACACGTTGCTTGCATCAAATTCAAAAATTTTCCAAATCGAATCAAATTTCTCAGTTTCTTTGCGTCATTTTTAAATAAACACGGGGTTCAAATGTTTTGCGTGTCATCACATTTTGAGTCTGTTTACATTTTACACAGTGTGTGCCAGCATTGAAATATGACGACTCTGGATTGAGTTTGTTATGGTTTGTGGGGGAAAATATAGTCCCTCCCACTGCAACATGTCATTAAGGTCTTCCTAATGACGAGACTAACGATCTACAGCCATGTTCTGGACTGAGTAGCTCAGTCAAGTCAAGAACAGCATGGACACCAAAGTATGGAGGGTGGACCGCTAGCTGGGGAGGCGCCAGTTCACCTCCTGGGCACTGCAGCGGTGCCCATGCGCGAGGTACTGAACCCCTAACTGCTAACTTGCATATCTAAGAGCCCTTTGTGTGTGTGCGGTTGTATTTCTGGCCTATATATCAGTATATAAAGTATCTATTGTATTCTTCTGATCATCACCACACTGGTAACTATACCTTTCTCACAGATGCAGCGAGAGGTGGTGCAAAGTGTTCACAGAAGCCTAAACTAATGTTGCCGTCCAAGGATTTAATTGTACTCTAATACGGAGACTCTTGTTATTGAAGTTGCTGGAAATCTAATTGGAGGAGATGAATGTTTGCCAGACTTTTACCCTTTGGCTTAAACAGAGGGGGGGAAAAAAAAAAACATGATTAATGCACCAAGATGTTTTTTGGAGATCCAGGCCCAGGCTCCGTGGCCTGCCTGCCTCATTATCTACCCCAGCGCAGAGGCTCCCTCCTGGGCTTGGAGTTGCTGATGAATCCCCCTCTCTCTCTCTCTCTCTCTCTCTCTGGCTGCCGTACAAATGCTTATGGCAGCAGCTCGTCTTTTCTGCACACACACACACACACACACACACACATACGCTGGATCCTTATTAGCAATTACAACGCCAGAGGGCCTATTTATACACATCTGCTGAGACAGGGTGCAGCAGTAGAAACAGATACATTCAGCAGCGATAATCAACTGCAGCCCAGTGCTGGTAAATAAGATGGGAGGATGTAGGGATCAATGTGAGGACGTAAAGGGGAGAAAAGGGATTGATGGAAGGTGGGAACACAAAGGAGGTGAAAGGGAAAAGAAGGGAAAGGGATTAAGGAAAGGAATCAAGCAGTGAAAGGGGAAGAAAGACAACCATGCATATTCAATTATAGAAATGAGGACCAGATTCTGCTCAGTAACCACAATGATTCTCATCTCTCCAACGCCAAACTGGTCATCTGCGCACAAATGAAACTCTGCTGGAGCCTCTGGATTGATACATTCAGCCAGACTCCAACAGGAAGCCTCACAGGGCTGAAGATGCTCCCCGAGTGACCATTTCTCAAGAAAAGAGGTCGTACGGGGCATGTTTCCGGATTTCACTGAACACTGAATTTTATTTGTTCAGAGTGGTGATGATAGGAGGACGGTGGGACGTGTTACAACAGTAAAGTATCTCCAATATTAGCCAAACTTTCTGTAAAGTCCTGATATTTCTTTTGCAAACTGGACCTTTAGAGGAAGAGTTCAACATTTTCAGATATATTTATTCGCTTTCTTGACAAGAGTTAGACGAGAGGATCGATAGCACTCTTGTGTCTGTACAAAGCTGCAGCCAGCAGCTGTTAAGCTGAATGATTTCAGACTCGAGATGCAAAGAGACTGAACCAGTTTAACACAGTTTATTGTGTTCACAAGGGAGAATGTGCAGGTGAGTAGGTGATCCAGGTGGTGGTGGCAGACGTGACTTAGCTGGACGTGGCAGGTGGGGCGCAAGGACAGCAGAGTCGGGCAGAGTTTCTACAAGCAAAGCAGCACAAGACGAACAATCTGGTGGAGGCTGGCCTCTGGTCTTTTATTCTGCAAAGGTTGATTGGTGAAGGAGGAACATGTGGTGTGGCAATCAGGCAGGTGAACAGCATCCACATGACAGCCTGAGCTAGCCTGGGTCTATACAAATGTAACAAAATTCACCTACCAGCACCTCAAAAGCTCACTCGTGTTTTCACATGTTTCTGGTCTTTATGGTAAGCTAAGCTAACTGACTGTAGCCTTATATTTACAGGACACAAACAGAATGAGAGTGGTATCAGTCTCTCTTAGCATTAAAGCAAATATGCAGTGGTTCCAATGTTTTTAGCTCATGTCCCCTCAAAACAAAACAAGGTTTCTTCCGGGTTTATTATATCCATGAGCCGTAAGAAGTTCAACCAGAGTGATCTTTCCTTTGCAAAAGGTTGCAATTATATGCAAGTGAAAGAGAAGTGGGCCCAGGATTGAGCTCTGAGGGACACGACAACCAACAATCTAATATTTTAAAGGGTTAAAAGGGGAAAACTATCTATTTTAGTGATTATTAGAAAGAAGCCTTACAAATTGAATGTATAAAACATGTTTTTGGTTCCCTCTTGTTGCATTAATCATCTTTTAGGTGCTTAAATTATATTGCAACGCCTTTAAGGGATCCTGACCTTCAACTATGGGTTGTGATCTCAAAGGTTAAGAAGCACTGAAGAGGGCTAACTAATGTATTTTGATTTAACATTTCAACAACCTCAAAGAAAATGCCATCAAAGCAGAAGAAATCCTTCATTTTTAAAAATTATTTCACATTATTTTTAACAGTGATGATTATTTTTTAATAATTTTAAGGACAGTCTTTTAAGTGAGTGAAAAGTACACTGTGGAAACTCTGAGTGGACCATGCGTGCACACGGACTGATGAATCTATAGATTATTTTCATAAATAAACTTTATTATCTTGAGCGATCTACTTTGACAGATGTTCCTGACAATAACAGTATGTTGACAGAGACGTGCGCGTGTGTGTTCATATTAAAACTAAACTGGCAGGCCTAATTTTAATACTCGGTTTAGTTTCACACATCTGATACTGTTTAAAGTCTCCTCCGTCCTCCTTCAGTTTTGTATTTGTGCTCTCTTGTTTGTCATCTGTTAGAAATATTCTGTCATAAAAGCAGACAGACACGTAATCTTCCGGAGTGAACGCTTAATGAGCCTATAGATGCTCTTTTACGAGGTTTATAACGAGTTTAGGAGGAGAACACACACAAATTCATTTATAACCAGCAATAAAAAATGTGTGTTAACTCTGACATGCAGATTAGAACACAAATATTTAATGTGAAGAGAGAAACAAACAGTCTCTGCATGCATGTGTCGATTAATCTCAGTATATTGGGTTCAGTTTCGTGGGGAGTTTAATCTGTGTATTAGTGTGTGTTAGTATCTTTTTTAGTTCTACCACTGAGAGTCGCCAAAGTCTGAAAAGTTTCAAAACCTACAAAGAACCAAGTCACATTGTTGTTCCTTATAAATTTTTAAGTTTCAGCCTGTTATACTTCTTGTAATTCGTTCAGTGGTGGAGGAAATACTCTGATACTTTAAAATAAAGTGTAGAAATACTTTGTTACAAGTAAAAGTCTTGAATTCAAATTTTTGATGTAACTTTACTTTTATATTACGTGTCCGTGTGTGTGTGCATGATACAAATGATCCGACATGCATATCTGTATACCTGAAAGGTGTTTATAGTTTATATAACTTTTTATTTTCTATTTCTATTTCAAGAATATCTTAAATTTAGTTTATATATTTCTTGTTTATGAGTAATTTCTTATCTACCTTGTGTGTACACGCTGCTGTAAGCGGTCATACATTCTTACATTTTATTACCTCTATTTTCTTGAGATAACGAGTTAACAACAAATGTTTCATCCTGAGATAACGACATAATTAATCATGCAACTACAACATTCTCCTGCTCCTCTGACGTTGCTACTTTAAATGATGCTTCCTGTAATGATTTAATGTACTAGACTATCATTTTGTTTTTTTCAAATTAATCATGTCGTTATCTCGATAAAATCAATGTTCCGTTATCTTGAGATCTCCAGAAAACATTTGTTAATTCGACATAAATAACTTCAGATCTTGAGAAAACAAATTAAATTAACTCGTTATCACGGTCACAAAATAAAGCGTATGACCGCTTAGGGCTTCCGTAGATTTCCCTTAACTCTCACTGTTTTTATTTATTCTTGTTTGTCTTGTATGATGTTTCGTTCTTTTATAATGAACTATATATTTATTTACCTGATGCCACTCTTGTGCGTTATTTTACGCTGATGTCGACACCTTTACCGTCCACCACACTGTTTCTATTAATCTGTTTCATGAGCTGATTTCAGGAATCACAGCCACCCACTTCTGCACGTATGCATGAGTTATGATGGCCGTGAGACACTTCCACACTTATTTTCCAGCCTTTAATAAGTTTATGAGTCTAATTTTACAGCTTCAGGACGGAGGGCCTCTGATTCACGCTGACACAGCAGGTCTTCGGCAAATTACTGCAAGCAGCTTCAATCTCAAGACAAGAAACAAACTGGTAACACTTCACTTTAAGTGCAGCATAAGTCAACATAAGTGCTTTATAAATGCGCTTATTGCCTGCACGATGCTTTCATTATGATCATGTCAGGAAATTATCCTCAGTTTAATACGTTAGGCCTCGACATCGTGAATCAAGTATGTGCTTTGAGACCATTTGGAGCCAGACGTATATTTAGAACATCCACATCAACTCACCATCAAACTGAGAATTTGACAAATGCTGCAACTTTCACACAAACATCCGGACAACCAAAGTGTTGGTATTTCCTGTGCGGAAAGCTCAGTGAGTGAGAGACAGAGAAAGAGAGGGGTATTCGTATTCTCATATTCAGGGTGATTATTATCAGAGGAGGAATGTAAACAAACTCCAACAGACCATGTCAAAACCGGGAAACGCTACACAACATTTCTGGGTTTATTATACCGTTATACCGTTCTCCCATGCAGAAATGAGGCTAATTAAAACTTTTTATGTGGCCTGCATGGCGCTGTAATAAGAGTGATACTCTTTATTTAAATAGTGCGGTGGATTTTTTTTAACCTTTTCTAGACCAAAAACAAAAAGAGGAACTTACTAAACAGTCTTAATCTGCTTCAGCTAAATGAACTAAAACTTTAAGTTGATCAAAACTTGAGGAAATTACGCTGGGAGAGAAAGATCACATTGGTTCCAAATAGTCCTGAATCAACAGGATAATGAGACAGATTGCAATGATGCTGTCAGGCTTCATCGTATGTCTAATATTCCAGATGTTTCTCTAAATGTTTGTCTTTTTAACTGTCTATGTTAATGTCTAAAAATGTCAGACGTTAACACCAAACCCCTTAAATGCCGGACAATGTTCGTTTTCGGCCTCACAGATCTCTCTCGCTTTAATATTTTGGATTGTAGACGGTGAAATACTTACTAAGAAAGTTGTTAGACCCTTTAATATCCAATTATGACACTATTACCTGTTGCCAATTAACCCGTTTACCTGATGAATGTTCCAACCAGGTGTTTATTTGAGCATTCAAACTTTCCCTCTTTTGGGACATTTTGCAGACATAAATATCTTAAATATTTCATCTTTGCACTTTATTCAATAGACAAAAAGTTCAAAAGGATTCACAAATCATTGCATTCTGTTTTTATCGTACCCAGCAACCCAAGTTTTCTGGAAATGGGGTCGTAGCATCTGCTCTTTCTTCTCTTAAAATATAGAGTTTGAAAATAAGTGCATGTGTGTAGGTTTCATAGCCGGAGCAATGTTAGAGCCAAATACAACTTCCTCATCATGCTTATAACAGAGGACAGACTAGATATTTTTCCTTGTCTTTATCATGAATCATCAATGAGGATGGCGACTGTTTGCCTGACACATGCAGCTTTAGCTTCTGTGTAGCCAGGAAATGCAAATTTAAGACCTGTATTTAATCCCCCTTTTTACAAGATTCTTGTTATAAGCTGGAAACATTCAAATGTCAGCCAGAGACCGAACTTCCAACTGTCAACGTTATCAGATCGTCTAGTTAGAAACTGGTGTCATTTCAGCTGGCAATATCACAGTTGCTGGCTTGAAATGGTGTTGCCTTCCTCTGTGTGACGTTAATACTGCTTGTTTTAAGATTACCAAGAGTTTCTAGTGGTAAATCTGGCACAGTTATCACTGTAAACTCCATATGGAAAGCTTGACAGGCGTAGCACCAGTAATTGAAGGGACAGGGATTCAAAACAGGCGATGGACTTTCCCATTTCTGACTCACTGGACCTACATTTCTGACTAATTTTACTCATTTTCCCACTGTATTTTAATTGAACTGAGTTCAAATCTGAAATCTAATGCACTTTCAGCTCTTAAACAGCCACAAAATAACAAGTAAATGTCAAAAACACATGATAGCATTGACTGAAAAGGTGTAGGCTGAAGCCATAGCTCATAAATCCTCCCCCTCTCACATCCAAACATTTATCAAAATGTATAAACACGCCACATTTGTGTCTCATTTTACAACCATCTTCATGTAAAAAACTGAGAAAAGCTTCAGTGCCAAACATCCTCTGCATGTTTTCATCAGTTGCCTTCGTGTCTGTGGCCTCGGTTCGAGATTTTCCTGCGACAGTGGACGTCTTTGTTGCTGCAGAGAAAACAGCGGTGACAGCCAGACGGACGTGCACGCTGTTCTGTCTGTTGGGGCCTTGTTTGTGTCTGTTGCCGTGGCAACTGTCAGACCGTGATGGTGAAGAGGCACGGGCGGAGGTGGCGGCTGCTACGTGATTCATGGACAGCGAGGAGAGTTTGGCAACAGAGTCCAAAAGAACCAAAGAGGAAGCATCTGGTGGATCTGCAAAGACTCAAGACGGCCTCAGCTGCTCCGGGCTGCCCACAATGCAACAGCACGAGCAGGGTTGAGGTTTTGATTCCTCTAAACTTGTGCATTGCTAAAAAAAAAAAAAAAAAAAACTATTACTTGTGACTCTGTAAGACATTTTATGCAGACTCGACCAAATTCCTCGACTGCTGCTGCCGAGACTGAAAATGTATCTTGGAAATAGTTTGGCCGAACAATCTCACCACAAGGTCCATTTAGGAGCTTTCAACATAATCACATGACCTTCCAGCAGAGTTTTCGTGAGGCTTTGATGTGGCTATTTATGTTTTTGGATTAACTCACACTGACGTAGTTTTAGAGATGCTGTTGATTGGACTCATGGCGCATGTTTCATATCGGCCTTTTAACATCTCAGGATCAATGCTGAGCAAACATTCTCGCTGTGATGGAGGGGCGTCCTGGTCGTCGGTCGGTTTAAGACACACCATAAACACAACATGCCTGATCGTGCCATCACCCCTTCACTTGTCTTGTGTTTTCTGACTCGTATGTTTTAGAAATTCCGGTCTGTCA